>CAJQZJ010000319.1:511685-543613 GCA_907164525.1 Lophiomys imhausi | reverse complement strand
ATATATTTATCCCTCTCAGGTCTCTGAGGTGGTTGAAGAATAGATAGCTAGAGTCTCATAGTTAAATTTTGAGTTGTTTAGGAATCAAGAGGGTATTCTGGATCTAAGAAGATATTTTTAAAATTATGAGGCAAGTTAGTATGAAAGCTGAGTTAGATATAGAACTTTAAACTCATGGAGATGGTTAGATAGTAGAATGTTAAAGTCAGGTGCCAAATACATATGGACTGCACATTGGGAATGTATGCTAAGCCATATAACTCTTATAATCGTGGCCTATTTATTTCTGTTGTTTTGTATTGTATTTCTAGTTATAAGAAAAAGAACCATTATTTGGATGAAAGGGAGAGCTGTTGGGGGGAAAAATAAATACCTTAAACTAAAAAAAAAAAAAAAAAAAAAAGAAGGGAAGAGGATGGTGGGGCTGAGGGGGAGGAGGGTGGAAGGGTGGGACTGGAGGGGGGAGGAGTAGGGAGGGGATTGTGATTGAGATGTAACTTGAAGAAATAAAAAATAAAATATTAAAAAAAAAAAAAGGTCAAGTCACATACAATGGCAGACCCATCAGAATTACACCTGACTTCTCCTCAGAAACTTTAAAAGCTAGAAGAGCCTGGTCAGATATACTACAAGTCCTGAGAGATCATAGGTGCCCAGCCAGACTACTTTACCCAGCAAAACTCTCTATCAACATAGAAGGAGAAAACAAATATTCCATGACAAAATCAAATTTAAACAATATCTACCCACAAACCCAGCCCTACAGAAAATCCTAGAAGGAAAATCCCAACCCAGAGGAGAAAACTCCACCCAAGAAAACAAAGGGAATAGAAAACCCCTCAGCAACTAAACCAAAAGAGGCACAGGACCACCACATATACCAAACTAATGGGAAATAACAACCCCAGGTCACTAATATCCATCAACATCAATGGACTCAACTCCCCAATAAAAAGACATAGGTTTACAGAGTGGATCCGCAAGCAAGACCCTTCCTTATGCTGTATACAAGAGACACATCTAACTATGAAAGATAGACAGTGCCTCAGAGTAAAGGGCTGGGAAAAGGTTTTCCAAGCAAATGGACCCAGGAAGCAAGCTGGAGTAGCCATCCTAATATCAAACAAAACAGACTTCCAACTGAAGTTAATGAAGAAAGAAAAAAGGGCACTATATACTCATTAAAGGGAATATTCATCAAGAGGAAATCTCAATACTGAACATCTATGCCCCAAATACAAAGGCACCTACTTTCGTAAAACAAACACTTCCAAAACTTGAAGTGCACGTCGATCACAACACATTAGTAGTGGGAGACTTCAACACCCCACTCACAACAATGGACAGATCATCAAGACAGAAGACAAATAGAGAAATATTGAGTCTAACAGAGACCATGAAACAAATGGACCTAACAAATATCTACAGAACGTTTCACCCAAACACAATGGAATACACCTTTTTCTCAGCACCCCACGGAACCTTCTGCAAAATCGACCACATAGTTGGTCACAAGGATAGTCTCAAAAGATACAAGAAAATTGAAATAATACCTTGTATCTTATCAGACCACCACGGAATAAAGCTGGTCTTCAACAGCAAAAGAATCAACAGAAAGCCTACACACACATGGAAATTGAACAGCTCCTTACTGGATGACCACTGGGTCAGGGAAGAAATAAAGAAGGAAATCAAAGACTTCTTAAAATCCAATGACAATGAAGACACAACATACCCAAACCTATGGGATACATTGAAAGCTGTGCTACGAGGAAAGTTCATAGCACTAAGTGCTTTCAAAAAGAAAACTGTGACAGCTCATATTAGTGAACTAACAGCTAAGCTGGGTGAATTGGAAAAAAAAGAAACAAACACTCCCAAGAAGAGCAGAAGGCAGGAAATCATCAAACTTAGGGCTGAAATCAACAACTTAGAATCAAAAAGAACTATGCAAAGAATCAATGAAACCAAGAGTTGGTTCTTTGAGAAAATCAACAAAATAGACAGACCCCTAGCCAAATTAATTACAGGCAAAGGGAAAGAACCCAAATCAACAAAATCAGAAATGAAAAGGGAGAAATAACAACAGACATTGAGGAGATCCAGAAAATATTCGGGCATTACTTTAAAAGTCTGTATTCCACTAAATTTGAAACCCTAAGCGAAATGGACAATTTCCTCGATAAATTCCACCTACCAAAACTAAATCAAAATCAGATTAACAGCTTAAGCATCCCAATAACACCCAAGGAAATAGAAACAGTCATTAATAATCTCCCAACCAAAAAAAGCCCAGGGCCAGATGGCTTTAGCACGGAATTCTACCAGACTTTCAAGGAGGAACTAACACCATTACTTTTCAAACTCTTCCACCACATAGAAACAGAAAGAACACTGCCAAACTCATTCTATGAGGCCACTGTCATTCTGATTCCTAAACCACAGAAAGACTCAACAAAGAAAGAGAACTTCAGACCAATCTCCCTCATGAACATAGATGCAAAAATACTTAATAAAATACTAGCAAACCGAATTCAAGAACACATCAAAAGTATCATACACCATGATCAAGTAGGCTTCATCCCTGGAATGCAGGGATGGTTCAATATACGAAAGTCTATCAATGTAATTCACTACATAAACAAGGTGAAAGAAAAAAACCACATGATAATCTCGCTAGATGCAGAAAAAGCATTTGACAAAATCCAACACCCCTTCATGCTAAAAGTTCTGGAGAGAACGGGCATACAAGGACCATACCTAGGAATAATAAAGGCAATATACAGCAAGCCAGTAGCCAACATCAAATTAAATGGAGAGAAGCTTGAAGCATTTCCTCTAAACTCAGGGACAAGACAAGGATGTCCACTTTCACCATATCTCTTCAATATAGTACTTGAAGTCCTTGCCAGAGCAATAAGACAACTAAAGGAGATCAAAGGGATAAAAATTGGAAATGAAGAAGTCAAATTATCCCTATTCGCAGATGATATGTTAGTATACATAAGCGACCCCAAAAACTCCACCAAAGAACTCTTACAGCTGATAAACAACTTCAGCAAGGTGGCTGGATACAAAATTAACTCAAACAAATCAGAAGCCCTTCTTTATACAACAAACAAATATACCGAGAAAGAAATAAGGGAAACAACCCCCTTCACAATAGCCACAAACAACATAAAATACCTGGGGGTAACTCTAACCAAGCATGTAAAGGACCTATATAACAAGAACTTCAAGCCCCTGAAGAAAGAAATGGAAGAGGCCTTTAGAAGATGGAAAGATCTCCCATACTCATGGATAGGTAAGATCAACATAATAAAAATGGCTATCATACCAAGAGCAATATATAGATTTAATGCAATTCCTATCAAAATACCAACACAATTCTTTATAGACATGGAAAAAGCTAGTCTCAACTTCATATGGAACAACAAAAAGCCCAGAATAGCTAAATCAATCCTGTACAATGAAAAAACATCTGGAGGTATCACCATCCCAGATTTCAAGCTGTACTACAGTAATAAAAACAGCATGGTACTGGTATAGAAACAGACCAGTGGATCCATGGGATCGAAATGAAGACCCAAACATGGATCCACACACCTATGGCCAACTAATCTTTGACAAAGAAGCCAAAACCGCACAATGGAAGAAGGACAGCATCTTCAACAAATGGTGCTGGTCCAACTGGATATCCACTTGCCAAAGAATGAAATTAGACCCATACTATCACCTTGTACAAAACTTAATTCCAAGTGGATCAAAGACCTTAACATAAGGCCGGCCACACTAAAGACACTAAAAGAAAAAGTAGGAGAAACCCTCGAACTCATTGGCACAGGTGACAACTTCCTGAACAGAACACCAACAGCTCAGGACCTGAGATCAACAATCAATAAATGGGACCTCATGAAACTGAAAAGCTTCTGTAAGGCAAAGGACACTGTCATTCGAACAAAACGGCAACCAACAGACTGGGAGAAAATCTTCACCAACCCCACATCTGATAGAGGGCTATTATCTAAAATCTACAAAGAACTCAAGAAACTAAAAGCCAAGAAACCAAATAATCCAATCAAAAATTGGGAGATGGAGCTAAATAGAGAATTCACAAAGGAGGAATCCCTAAGGGCTGAGAGACACCTGAAGAAATGTTCAACATCCTTAATCATCAGAGAAATGCAACTCAAGACGACCCTGAGATTCCACCTAACACCTGTTAGAATGGCTAAGATAAAGAGCTCAAATGATAGCGCATGCTGGCGAGGGTGTGGAGAAAGGGGAACCCTACTCCATTGCTGGTGGGAGTGCAGGCTTGTGCAACCACTATGGAGGTCTGTCTGGCGATATCTTAGAAATCTAGGAATAACCTTGCCTCAGGACCCAGCCATACCACTTCTGGGTATACACCCAAAGGACATTTCACGGAGACATAGGGATGTCTCCTCATCTATGTTCATAGCAGCCTTATTTGTAATAGCTAGAAATTGGAAACAACCCAGATGTCCCTCAACTGAAGAATGGATTAAAAGATCGTGGTACATCTATACAATGGAATATTACTCAGCTATAAGAAACAATGAAATCATGCAATTTGCAACCAAATGGATGAATCTAGAGGAGATCATCCTGAGTGAGCTAACCCAGTCTCAGAAGGATGCACATGGCATCTATTCACTTATAGTAGGATTTTAACTATATCGTACAGGATATCTATACTACAACCAACCCACCAAAAGGAACAATGACATAATTTTTTTTTAAATCTTTTTCTTTTTCCTTCTTTTTTTCTTTTTTCTTTTTCCGTTTCCCTTCTCTTTTTCCTCTCTTTTTTTGTGGATATTCTTAATTTTTGTGGGTTTGTGTGTTTGTTGGTCTTTTTTTTAGTATTCCCCCAGTAGCAAGGAGACACCTTTCACTGGCAGTACTGCCTGTAGGCCCCCGGAGAATGAAGAGGCTCTTGGCCCTCATATGACTCCTGATCTGTGGTGAGAGACTGTTAGGCAGGGACACTCCACCCCAGAGGAACAAGACGGAAGGGTCAGGGGGTAGAGCATGGGAGGGTGGGGATGGGAAGCGGGAAAAGAGGACAATATGATAAGAATGTAACCTGAAGCAACAAACAAATAAATTTATTAACTAAAAAAAAAAAAAGCAGGTGGCAGGGCTGAAACACTGTGAATGGAATAGAGGATATAGCCATTCAGCCTGGTTTTGCAGACCTCCAGGTGTCGAGAAGACGTGGAGCTAAGGCAAAATACAAGAGAATTGTGGTATTGGCCCATGCCTTTGACTTCAGTGGAGATGGGGGGAGCACCGTAGAGTTGGTGGTCTTATGTATTCTGGAGTCATACGGAGTGGGGTGGTGAGGGTGCATACTCTTGGTCCCACCATTCAAGAAGAGTACACCCTTGGTCCCAGCTCCCAGCACACTGGAGACAGAAACGGGCAGATCCCGGAGCTCAGGGTCAGCCTGATGCTGGGCAAACTCTAAATAGAGAAAGACTTCGATCCAGGAGTGGTGGAACACATCTTTGATCCCTTCAGATGGGAAACACAGATCTCTGATCCCAATAATTAGAGTTCAAAGACACATACATGGGATTTGGAGGGACCTGGGTTTGGAGGCTACTTACAAAAGGCCTTCTCGATGCAGGCAGATTGTCCTTTGGGATCTCAAAATATATACACTAGAGCTGGTTTAGCTCCAAGGTGACAGAATGATTTCTTCTTTAACCCGGATTGAAAGATAACGCTTTGTATGTTGTCGGAAGGCCAAATTTGCTTCAGGAGAAGTACTACCTAGCCCCCTCCCCCCCCAAAAAAAAATAGGGCAATTGTCCCAGGGTTGGGATTGAGGCAGGGCTCTGTTCTTATCTTTCCAGGAGAATGGAAGCGTCCATTAGGGGAGCCCGGGGACGGCTGGACAGCGGAAACCTCAGCAGAGAGCAGAATCAGGCACCAAGGAGGACAAGTGACCCAGTTGATTCTGCCTGGCAGACTTCCTCAATAGCTATCTCCATCGGGGGCCTGCAACCACCACGGCAATCCAATTTCGCTGGGACCGTTCAGCTCTACACAATGCCCCGGCAGGAACCTCAGTGAAGCCTGCAAGATCAGCTTCTCCCTACAAACCCCTTAGGTCATCTAAACAGCTGAGAACAGAAGGACTGAACATAAAAGGAGTGTACTAACATTTTTAACCATTTTTTCCATTTGGGTTCGGGCCCCAAACAGGTCTACTACGACCCATATCAGCAGGAAGTCACTTTAAGAGAGCGACGTCCCATGCCCAGAGGGTGGAGAAGGTGTTTCTTCGCCCTTCTTTTTGGTTATTTGAAGGATAACTGAAAACTCCGATGTTTAGGGGAAGAGATTACAAGCTGATAAATGGTCCTGTTTAATGGGTTTTGGAGGTTAGCCCCAGGGACTTCCTACTTTTCCTTTTCTGTATCCTTCTTCCTCTCCTATGTAGGAGTGCATAGGCTTGAGAAAAATGAGATATAGACATAGCACAGGAAGGTCCAAGAAGAAGGGGCAGATTATTGAATATGCCCTTATACCTTTGTATATTGATACAAAATTAGTAGTTTAGTTGGCTAAAGTGGTATTGACCATTGTTTATTGTGCAAAAATAAGATTGTATTGGATTACATCAGTATTGATCTTTGTATATTGATACAAAATTAAGATTATAGTTGGCCACAATGGTATTGACCCTTGCATATGGACGTAATATTAAGATTGTATTTGGCTACATAGGCATTGATCTTTGTATATTGATACATAATTAAGAGTATATTTAACCACAATTGAATAGATCTTTGTATATTGATACAAAATTAAAGGTAATGCTTCCTAATGGTATCATACCTAGAGATACTTAAAAATAAAATGTGAAGCTCTGGCCTCTTGATACCAACCATCTAAAACGGTCTAGGATAGTTAAGTAAAACAAACTCCTAGTCATGCAAACATGTCACTTTGTTAGCTACTATGACAGTCTATCACAGATATTCTCTAAACTACCCAGTAATCAAGTTGCTAAGAGACAAGCAACATTTGCTTATCTAAATACAAGAGATGGATAGGGCATCTTCAAAAACCCCAAGAGATCTGCGGAATATGGCATTTAAAGATGTTATCTTAAATTAAGATTTTCTTTTTTTTTTTTGATATCGAGACATATCAGCTCCTGACAGCACCCCCTATTCTACTCCAAGTAGAAGATAAGCATCGAAGAACCTCCACTGTAAGATGGTTGAATTAGTGGCAAGCCTATCTCTTGGCATGAAAAAACCCCTTGTACCAACTGCAGACAGACTGCTGTCCGAAAAGGACAAAACTTGGTAGCAGGGAAGTCGACAGCCTAACTCTGCCAAGACAGGGTAGGTAAGTCCTTCATAATCCCTTCTCTACAACAAATGTCTGTCAGAGAAACAGGACCCAAAGGCTGAAGACTGATGCAGGAATGTATGAAGAGAAAATGGGAACTGTCCAGGCAGTCATTGGTATGTCATTTCTTAGTTTTGGAAGCTGCAGGCCCTGTACTTCCTATATAAGCAGATATATTTATCCCTCTCAGGTCTCTGAGGTGGTTGAAGAATAGACAGCTAGAGTCTCATAGTTAAATTTTGAGTTGTTTAGGAATCAAGAGGGTGTTATAGATCTAAGAAGATACTCTTAAAAGTGTGTTGCAAGTTAGTATGAATGTTGAGTCAGATATAGACCTTTAAACTCATGGAGATGGTTAGATAGTAGAGTGTTAAAGTCAGGGGCCAAATATGTATAAACTGGACATTGGGAAGGTATACTGGGCCATTTAACTCTCATAAATGTGGCATACTTATATCTGTTTTTTTGTATAATACTTACTGTTATAAGAGAAGGAACCATCTGTTGGACTGAAAGGGGAAACTTCTGGGGGGAAGAGGGTGGAAGGGCAGGATAGGAAGGGGGAATAGGTAAGGGTTTGTGACTGTGATGTAACTTGAAGAAAAAAAATAAAGTATTTAAAAAAAAGATTATTGTTAAAATCTGTTAAGATTTTTTAGAAAAAATTTGTTTGTTAAGCTACCTTCCTAAATTATTCTGAAACAATCATTAAATATACTGTATTTTGAAGACAGAATTGGGTTTCATTTAAAATTTTCACAAGAACGCTGAGATCACAGATTACATACATTATAATAACTTCGCAATTAATATTGAACTAAATGTGCACATTTTCACGATATGAACATTGGAGTTGTAAGGCTATAAAAATTAATGAATACATGGCCTTCTCCTCTCTGGTGAGACCCTGACCTCACTCCTTCTGGAAACCTTCTACAGAACTCAGTCCTTGTAAACATCAAAGCTTACATAGCTGACCGGTCTGTTCAGACTCCCCACTGGTTCCCTCCTCTACACTCCCCACTTGTGTCACCACCTAACTTAACATACTCTTTGTTCCTTTATCACCACCTGTGGCTGTTGCCTTGCCTGCTAAAAAAGCTACTCCTTGGTCCTCCCACCTTTTTTGTAGCTGCTTGTGTATTTAAAGGGCCAGAGAACCATTTTACGGGGTTCATTCCTCTACGGGGGAATCGAACCCTGGCGCGTCAGTTTAATAAACCTCATGCTTATTACAGCGAATCGGGGGCCATTGGTGGTCTGTGGCGTCAGGATTCGGTGAGCCCCTCTCGGGTTCAACAGAGTCAGACTAAGAACCTGCATGGATTAGTTACCATGTATATTACCATATAGTTAGGGCAGGCTCATTGTAAGATATGACCCAAAAGCATTGTTTTTATAGAGAAACTATTTCCAACTATCTCCATTAGTGAGGATAACATAAACTCCATAGTATTTTCGAGTACAAATGATGTACAATCTCAAATAACTGAACAAGAGAAATCAAGTTCAAAGTGTGGATTTGGTTTCCCTGGCAACTTGCTTAATTGAACACATTACTTTTGGGTAATTTAAAAGACATAAGTGTATTTCAGTGCATTTTCTACAGCACATTTTTAAGCAGTAACCTTAAGATAAACAATTTTCAAGTCTTACCTACTTTTAAAGATATTTTCCTTATAAATTCCATTAAGAGTTCTGCAAGGGGAATGAACTCAACAGCATAAAGAGCAGTTTCAGATTATAAAGTGTGTTTTTAGGCTACCAATGGCACCTGGACTAAAATCATTAGTATTTTCCACTCAGTGTGCATATAAAAAGATACATTTTTAATAATTTATTTTTTATTTCTTCAAGTTACATCTCAATCACAATCCCCTCCCTACTCCCTCCTCCTGTCCCACCCTTCCACCCTCTTCCCCCTCAATCCCCCCATCCTCTACCCTTTTTTTTTTTAGTTTAAGGTATAAAAAAGATACATTTTTAAAGCATGACATTTAAGTAGGAAAGGCTATTTGTAATTCCAGGCAAGGGGCCTACACAAATGTTACCACTTGAAGGCCCCCTGTTAATAAAATGCTAAATTTGCTTTCATTCAAAAACCACATGCAAGTACACATTGCATCAGAATGAGATCATTCAAGTACTTGGCTCTGCATTAAAACATGAAATTGGAAAGCTAATCAGCGGAATACTGCTGTCCACAATGGATCATAACCTTTGCTAATGTGCCTTACCTCTTGAACTCCTGCAGGCCTGATAATGAAGGTTGGCTTTTGGTACCTAATTACTCAGGCAAGGCTGCAGCCTTAGCCAGTGTCATGGGAGTCAGGGACTGGAAACAAAGAGTGCATAAACCATAGCTATTCACTTACAAAGTCAGAGAAATACATTGGCTTTCACGAAATTTAGATGCTGTAATTGTGAGTTCATGAACATTCCCTTGATAAACAAAGCACTCTTTTAAGAGAGTGATGAATTACAAGTTACAGCAATCTTAGCTCTGAGACTTCAGTAAATACAATCTTGGAAAAGAACTTTCTGAACATGTTTCATCTTTTCTAAAGGTAGGAGGTAACAACTGAAAGTTGACATTGATTATTTGTAAGACTTATTTAGCTATTATGATCCATGATTCAATTGTGCATATGTATCAGCATGCACAGCACACACACGACACACCGTATATGAACACACATACACACCCATACCACACGAACACACATCCCATACACATACTTCACCCAAGCACAAACATTACACATCACACAGATGTACATACATCCACACACCACACACACTCATTTTTACATGTGAAACATGTATTTTACATTACTGTCTTTTTTATCTCTTATTTTAATTGTTCAGCCAATATAGTAAATCCTTCCCTGAAGGCCGACCTTCACTGGCCTTCACTGTGTGCTGCAAATTCATCATAGGTCAAGGTGCCCAACAATGTATGTTCACTGTATACACCGAAACACCACTGATGCCCATCAAAGCTAGACTGCTTGCACAAACATTGCACAGAGTTTTCAATTTTAATATCATTAAGAAAAACATTTTTAATTATGTATTCTCATTTATTGTAGAAATTTCAAACCTATCACATTCTTGGATTCTGAAAAAACAACAAAGTTTGTGGGCAATCAATTCATACATGCAAGGTGTTGAATTTTTAGGGCTGGAGAGATGGCTCAGCCGTTAAAGGCTAGGCTCACAACCAAAAGTATAAGAATTTTTAAAAGTTTTACTATATGATATGAAGTATTAAATTTACTTGCCTCTGATCATCTAAAGCTTCACAGAAGATATTTGATTAAGTGGGTTAGGTTTATAATTGCTTTAAATTCCCAGATCCTTATTTAGTAGCCAATGTTAGCCTTTTTGGGAACAGATATTCAGTTACATGAGATGATGGGGAATACTTTTTCAGCTCTAATTGTCCCCTACTAATTGGGTAGCTTTTAAAATCCTTATATACCCCTAAATTCTCAAAAAGCAGTTTTCCAAAATAAATAAATGAATGAATGCAATACACATGCCAAAATTCTCCTTGAAGCATAAATGCCATGCTATGCACCTGACTTCAAATTCTTCTGCTACCCAGCAGTATGTCTGCCCTGTCCCACATGGACAAAAAAAGGGGAAAACTTCCCAAATTTCTCTTGTTGGAATACTAAGCATAGTTTCACAGAACAGTTTTTCCACAAAAGAAAATGAGGCATGCCCATTCAGCATTTAGCAGCTTTAAAAAAATGAGTTAATAATGTATATACTCTCCCCTCCTATCCTGACAAACTGTCTGCTATAGTGTAGAAAGGCACATTGAAGGGGCAAAGGGAGTTTAAATCTATGAGCTTTCAAGCACATTACAATAACCAAAAGTACTTAGTTTTCTTCATCTTCTGAACTTGAGGTTGATCAAACTGAGCAAAGAGCCAAAAATTCCATACAGCATTTTAAGAAAAAGACATATTTTTATTGTTCTTCAGTACTAGCTCTTTACAGATGACTGTAAGTGCAAAAGTGAATAAATACACATTTGCCTCTTGCAAGAAATCTATTCCAAATCTTTGATGTATAGATTAAAGAAATTGTTTCCTATTTATAAAGGACAAAATTTTGGCTTATGAATAGATGCATGGCATAAGAAAACATATCACCCTTTATGTAATTATATAGTTTTGAAAACACATTTGAACAGAAAATTAGAGTAAAATTCAGAAATCACAAAACAATCCAAAAGCATGTAAACTCTAAGAGTTCAACAGTATCTATGGTTGGCTATGAAAGGATGGAAGTTTCTGCATTATGAGGCACTCCAGAATGCATAACAATGAGACAACATAAAGAGAAAATTAGCATTAATTTAACAGAAATGGGCTCTAGCACAAGACATGAAGCTTAAAATGTTACAAAAATTAACAGAAATCAGAAGGAGGAAGTGGCATTAGTTGATTTTCATGTTGTTATGACAAAATATCTGAATAAAAACAGCCAAAAGGAGAGAGGGTTCATTGTGTCTCACAGTTTGAGAGATGAGAATCACTCAGAATGGGAAACGCACTTCAGCAAGAGTGTGGGACACCTGATCTCATGACCCTTCATGAAGCAAAGGAAAGAGAGCCGCTGCTCAGCTGGTTTTACTATTCTATAATCATTCACTTTGGGTGCCCGGTCCTTGGGATTGTGCTACCCATGTGCAAGGTATGTCTTTTATTCTCTATTAAAACTTTCTGAAAATGCTCAGGTGTGTTTCAGGAGCCAAATGTTCTTGAGCCTCCTTCCTTCCTGTCCCTCTGCTATTCTTTCTGCTTGAACATTACAGACAGGCCCTTCACATACCATGTTCAAGCAATGTCAGAAATTTTCTGAAAAGGGGGTTCAGTAAACATGTAAGCTTCCTGAAAGGCTATCCAACATTTTCCAAAGTCTACCCCAGACTTGCTTCATACTTACACCCTGTTTTCTTTCTACCTGTTTTTACTGACATGGCGTAGGGATTCCCTCATTGCTAAGTGCTACTCTCCTTGTTTGGCCAGACTTTACACATAATCTTCTAAAGATGATTTTATTATTCCCAATAATGGTTTTATTAACTGCCTGATTCTGTTCAAATCAGGTGTAGAGAGCCCTTGTTCAGAGTATAAAAAGTATAATCACTACAATAAACTTGTCGATTCATCCTAGCTTCATCCATTTTCTTTTTCTCTGTGTGAGTGTGTATGTGAAAGTCTCCCTATAGTCTTCATTTGCTATCCTCATATAAACTCATGGATCGGGTAAAAATCTCAGAGCTCCAGCATCAACTTCTGAGAAAAGCTGGCTGAAATGTATTTTAGCCTGCTGAACTCTCAGCTGGTGACCTACTGGCTAGTTCACAGAACAAAGGGCTGTGATTTCAACTTCCCTTCTCTGCCCCACCCTGTGCCAAAGGGAAAAACTGGCCACTTTAACTTTCCCACTGAGTAGCAGAAGTATATAGTATAAGTATAAGCAGTAGTAGAAGATATATAGTAATAATATATTTTGAGTGAATAACAACTTCCACAGTGACAACACAAAGGGACATGAGATAGCCACTCACAAATGTAAAAGAAAAAATATCTCTTCAAGAAACAGAGAAGCAGACAAAGCTCTATCAAGTGCAAAAAAAAAAAAAAAAATCTAAAGACAAATGCTAATGGCTAGCAGGAGTTCTCAGCAAATTAGACTGAATAATTTGAGGTCAACAGTGGAGAACTGAAATGACGATAAGAACATGATTGACAGTAGGTCTGTACTGCTGGAACCCCCGGAGCCCTGGGAAAACTCTTCACAGACCAGTCCATGGCCTCTCAGGAACATTAGTAACTGTAGTAGGACAGTAAGAACGAAAGAGCAGCACAGGGTTTCTCACTAGGTAGACCTTTGTGAACAGAAGTTTCTCTTTCCCCATAAAGATGGAAGAATAAACTCACAAATTCTCCTTGCTGGAAGTTCATAAAAAGCTAAATTTCATCCAACATATGAGTAACAAAAATAAATTGTATTCATATCTAATAAAATAAAATCCAATTACAAGGAAATGACAAGAAAATGACAAGAAAACAACTAATACTCAAAATGAGATGGGAAGCACAGGCCATGCCATGAAAATCTATGATGGGATAATATTTCAAATTTAACTAAAATATCTTACTTAGCAACATGATATACATTAAAGAACTAATGAGAAAATAAGTTATAAAACAGAGGAATTATAAATAAAATATATTGTGTTTTCAAAGTAGTGACTAATACTCAAATATAGGTAAAATTAATGGTTCTTTGAGGCAAAATAGAATCTGGAGGGGTTAAAATATCTTTAACAAAAAATAAATGAAGAAAATACAAATAATTCAGCACTCTGTGTACTCAATAACAGTGAAATTATAACAATATAATGAACATTCAAAATTGTTATTCAGCTGAATGTGTATACTGGGTAATACAAGGTGTTGGAAAAGTGTCAGAAGCTAAACCTTGACCTGTCCATAGCTGTACATACTTCAATCCCATCCCTACTTACAGGAGCAAGATAGTGCATTCATACAGTAACCAAGAAAAGGAAGTTATTATTTCAGCAAGCTCCGATTTGAGAATCTCAAAGAGCCCATTTCTCAATTATGAGTACAATAAACAGATAAATAATGGCATCTCCACTCAAGAAGATACTATATTTGAAGGAAAACCATTGGATAAATACAATGTGGTGATTTCAAGAGAAGTGTGTTGTCTAAATATGGTTGAATAAAGAAAAATATACTGTAATATTTCTGTGTAATATTTAGAAGGAATTATAATTTTAAAGTGACTACTTTTCAGTGACATTAGTAATCAGACTGTAATATATGGTTTCTCTATGTACTACACACTTGGTCAGAGGGATTAATTAGTGGGTAAAGCCATGTAGCATACAAGCCTGGTAACATTAACTTGATCTCTGGATCCCATAGTAGAAGGAGAGAACTGACTTCCGAGGTTGCCTTTTGACTCCACATATACAACAACATGTCACATGTCTACATTTAATACACATACACCACACACACACACACACACACACACACACACACACACACATATATATATAACACACACACACACACACAAATAGTAATTATGGATGGATAGGCATAGATAGACAGAGAGACAATATTGTCTATTTTGGAATGACCATCTCATTGATCTGTGCACTATCTATAGTTTAATGTGCATGTTATGCAATTATTTTTAAATATAAAGAGATGAGAAGGAAAGTAATATCAAATATCAAACATGCAAAATTGTCTCTGTTCATTAAACAGTTCCACAGAGTTTAAGAGTAGTGGAGAAAAACATATGATGTAAAAAAGGCACAAATAAATACACTGAGATCAAGAATGCCCAGGTAGCCAGGCATGATGGTGCATGCCTTTAATCCTACTACTCAGGAGGCAGGAGCAGGTGGATCTCTGAGGTCAAAACCAGCTTGGTCTACAGAAAGGGTTTCAAAGACAATCAAGGCTACACAGAGAAATCCTGTCTTGGTAAACAAAACAAAACGAAATAGTGAACCTAAAATTAACTGGAAATGAACAAATACCAAACTTGGCAAAAGAAATCCAAGTGCCCAACATCATGACATATTCTTGTAAAAATACTAGACTTTAGACAAGGAAAGTTTAAAAGCCTATTTATTACATGAGTAAGAATTGTCAATCATATGAGAAAGAAAATTGAAACGCCCTTAGGTATTTCTTTCCAATTTCTGTTTTCTGTGTCAAAAGAAAGTGGAGTAATGCATTTATGATACTCTGTAAAATGTGATCTATGCAATTGCCTTTGAAGTAAAAAAGTCATAAAAAACCACAATGAGCTTGTAAGACCTGGCTGACACGTTCCCATGATGACTTCCTGGAAATGCTAGAAACAAAGCTTGAGATATGGAAATGAGGATGGAGGGGCCAGTGGTGAGTGTCAATTGTGTCTTCTACACATTACCGTCAAATAGTGCTAACAGGGAGGCTTATAATAGAAAGTAGCTGGACTCTGACAATTTCCCTGATGAAAACAACAAATCACTGAGAGCTGCACAAAGCAGCTGTTTAGCTCATTTTAAATACAATTCACTCTTAAATCTATCAGGTATCAAGAATACCATCCCTCCTCTTTCTCCTTGTATTTGCTTAGAGTATTTTCTCTATCTTTTTATTCCATATTTTTGACAATCAATATTTTGCAAGGCAAGTCAAGTCAGCTTTACTACATAAAAATTAGTTATAGTTAATCCAAAGATTATCTCATTCATTGAAAAAAATATAAGATTAATATAGAGACAGGGTCAAGGGTAGCTTTCAAAGCAAAACCACAGCATATCTGTTTGGCAAATTACATTGTGACTCAACATCTCCCTCCATGTAGCAGTTTTAGAGAAAAGCAGTTTGGATTTTTTTATTTTATTTATTTTTATTTATTTATTAATTCAAGTTACATCTCCATCATAGTATCATCTTTCCACCCCTCCTAGTTTTTTTTAAAGCCTCCTTTAAAAAATAAAACCATAGGAGAAAATATCCTACATATCAAAAATAAGAGTTCTGCTTTTGAAAACATAAATTTTAACTCTGAAATTGCTCTATTTTCTATATATTCAAACATCAAAACATGAAGCAGCAACTTACAATACCTTTGCATATTTAACAAAACACAAATATATTTTGAAAGAACAAAAATATGTTCATAGCAGCCTTATTTGTAATAGCTAGAAACTAGAAACAACCCAGGTGTCCCTCACCCGAGGAATGGATTAAAAAAACTCAGACAACTACACAATGGAATACTACTCAGCCACCAGAAACAACAAAATCATGTAATTTGCAGCCAAATGGATGGAACTAGAGAAGCTCATCCTGAGTGAGCTAACCCAGACTCAGAAGGATGCACATGGCATCTATTCACTTATAGTCAGGTTTTAGCCATATAGCACAGGATAACTATGCTACAACCAATGCACCAAAGGGAACATGAACATAGACTTTTTTTCCTATCAATGAGACACTTTGTCCTAGTGGTGCTGCCTTGTAGGCCCCCAGTGTATGAGGAGGCTCTTGGCCCTCATATGATTGCTGAACTGGGGCAGAGGACTGATATGTAGGGATACTCCACTCTGGAGAAGTGGGATGGAAGGGATAGGGAGTAGAGGGTAGGAGAGCAGGACTGGGAGGGATGGAAAGAGGGCACTGTGGTGGAGATGTAACCTGAAGTAATAAATAAACATAAAAAAGAACAAAAAATACATTCTAGTTTTGGAAATTCCTCGAAAATATTTACATATATGATAGGGTGGTGTTAAGCATTCTAACTGTTAATTGGTCCTGTTTGCTGTCTGTTACTTAATTGACTCTGATTGGTTAAATAAATGGTGAGGCCTTGATATTGGGCAAAGACAGAGGTAGGCAGGACTAAGGTTTGCGAGCTTTTTAAAGAGATACAGAGCATCTTGGGAAGAGGTTACCAGAGAGAAACCAGGAGCAAACAAGAAAGACACGCCATGGGATAGATTAAAGAAGATCCTTCCATGTGGCCTGGAACATTGGCTTAGCGTGGAGAATAATAGTCCAAAGGGACGTATGTATATATGGGGATATATTTGGGTAATAGAATTATGAGCTGGCTTAGATGGGCTAGGATTGCACAACCCAGGCCTAGGCTTGTTAAGATCCACATGGTGTCTGTGTGTATTCATTTATAGTGACGGGTTAAGGATTAACACCACAAGCCAATTAAAGATAATATAAATACTGATTAAACAATTTAATTAGCCATATTTTTTCTACATGCTACATTCATATATTTTGCAGAGCTAAGAAATATAATATTCCACAAAATTTGCATTCTATCAATTATTCATAATTCTACAAATCTCAATACAGAATAATTTTGCCCTATTCTTAAATTTCATATTATTTTGAAAATACATCATTGATATATATGGATTGCAAATTATACTTATTTCCTTGAAGGATGTGTCAAATCATTTTAAAGATCGATTTATTTTTATTTTATGTATACATTTTACCTGTATGTATGTTTGTACACCATATGTGTGCAGTGTCCACAATGGCATCCCTGGAATTGGAATTATAGACATTTATGAATTACCACATGGTTTCTGGGGCTAGAACCTAAGTTTTCTGGAGAGCAACCAGTGCTCTTAACCACCAAATTCTCTCTAGCCCCAAATCAAATTATCCTTTTTCATCTTTGTTTACTTTATGTATAACATAAAATGCTCAATAAGTTGAGAAATTTTAGTTGCAAAGTTGAAAGTCATCATCCTCAGAAAGTAGTTTAATTTTGTATTTAAAATTAAGAAATTTGGAAAGTTGGTAACTTATAAACTATTTTGAGAGAACTTATAAAATGTATGAGAGAACATTTTGATGATAATAGTAAAAAATGCCATTTAAATACCTCTAATATATTATACTTTCAAGTTTAAAACTTCCATTTTAAAATATGGTTTGTGTAAAGTGGTTTACATGTGTATTATTTGCTTTATCAAAATGTACTGCTACTCTAGAAATGCTAAGTAAGGGTCTCTGTGGGCAGCTTTCAATTGAGAAAACATGGGAATTGGGAAATCATCAGATGAATTTGTTTCACCACACTATAGATTCACCAAAAAGAAAAGAAAAGCAGTCAAGAAAATCAGGAGGCATTTTATTCCAGAAAATATCCTAACACTAGGTGAGGACAACTGGAATGGTCATTACTGTACGTCTGTAGTAGCTTTCAATTTCACACTTTAGCATGTGTCCTAAGGACTGAGCCCCCCAACATGTGGGGATCAAATATGTAGTGAATATGGACATCATGGAAGGACAGGATCAATGAGTCTGAAGTCATAGTGTTGATAACCAGAAGCAGGAGAGCAGTCAGGATTTCACAGGGAGACCCATGGATAAAACCACCTACAGCACTCTCTGACACAGGCAGCTCCTTCAGACTGGAATTCTCTTCCTCTCAGCATAAGGCTAGAGTACACACTGTTGCAAGTGTGGGGCAGAGTTTGTTGGCTTTGCCACAGATAGTAAAATCGTGCCAAACTTTCATAATTATTCTCCATGGAATATGCTCTCAACTCATGCATGAACTCAGTGGCAAAGTCCCACTGAATAGCCAATTAAAAACATCCTCTGAGAAATTAAAGACTGTTCAATAAGCAAGACTGATCCATAGGAACTCAACACTAGACATATTAAAAAAGAAAATAAAATAACATTAAAAAAAACAGCAAAAGAATGGAAAAAGGACAGCATCTTCAACAAATGGTGCTGGTTTAACTGGATGTCAACAGGTAAAAGAATACAAATAGACCCATATTTATCACCTTGAACAAAACTTAAGTCCAAGTGAATCAAAGACTTTAACATAAAACCAGACACATTAAATCTAATAAAAGAGAAATTGAGGAAAAGCCTCGAACTCATTGGCACAGGTGACAACTTCCTAACTAGAACATCAATAGCTCAGGCTCTAAGACCAACAATCAATAAATGGGACCTCATGAAACTGAAAGCTTCTGTAAGGAAAAAGACACTGTCACTCGAACAAAATGTCAACTTACAGACTGGGAAAAGATCTCCACCAACCCCACATATGACAGAGGGCTAATATCCAAAATTTATAAAGAACTCAAGAAATTAAACACCAAGAAATCAAAAAATCCAATCAAAAAATGGGGAAGAAAGCTAAAACGAAAATTCACAAAAGAAGAGTCTCTAATGGCCGAGAGACACTTGAAGAAATGCTCAACATCCTTAGTCATGAGAGAAATGCAACTCAAGACAACTCCGAGATTCCATCTCACACCTGTCAGAATGGCTAAGATCGAAAACTCAAATGACAGCACATGCTGGCGAGGCTGTGGAGAAAGAGGAATACTCTTCCATTGCTGGTGGCAGTGCAAACTTGTACAACCACTATGGAAATCAGTCTGGTGATACCTTAGAAAACTTGGAATAGCTCTACCTCAAGAACCAGCCATACCACTCCTGAGTATATATCCATCGGATTCCTCACCAAACCACAAGGACATATCCTCAACTATGTTCATAGCAGCTTTACCTGTAATAGCTAGAAACTGGAAACAACCCAGATGTCCCTCAACCGAAGAATGGATTAAAAAGCTGTGGTACATTTACACAATGGAATACTACTCAGCCATCAGAAACAACAATGCAGATTGGTGCCAAATGGGTGTAACTAGAAAAGCTCATCCTGAGTGACCTAACCCAGACCCAGAAAGATACACATGGGATATATTCACTTATAACTGGATTTTAGCCACTTAGTACAGTATAACTAAACTACAACCAACCTGTCAAATGGAACAGGAACATAGACTTTGTTACCTGTTAGTGGACACTTTGCCCTAGTGGAGCTGCCATTCACGTCCCTAGTGCCAGAGGAAGCCCTTATCCCTCATATGACTGATGAACTGAGGCGGCTGAGATGTAGGGCAACCCACACTGGAGGAGTAGGATAGGTGGAAGAGAGGGTAGAGGTTTGGAGGGTGGGACCAAGAATAGTGGAGAGAGGGGGCTGTGATGGAGATGTAACTTGAAGTGATAAATAAACATGTTTTTTAAAAAAGAAAGAAAAACACCAAAAGAATTGTCTTTACCAGAAAACTATATCTAATTATTATGTGTGATTCAGTAAAAGATCAAGACCTAGATTAAAAGAACAAAAACCGCAACTGAGGAGAAAGTATAATATCAAGGTTTTATGTATTATATAAAGAATATACAAATGTACATAAATATATAAAGTACATATGTAATTTAGAGGTGGAAAGAAGAGGAATATTAGGCCCCAAAGTATTTATGAACAGTACATGCAATACAGTAATGTTCAGTCCCCCCCCCCAAAAAAAAAATCAAAGCCAGGCATAGCGACACATTCCTTTAATCTCAGCACCTGAGAGGCATAGGCAGGCAGATCTCTGTGTCTTCAAGGCCATCCTGGTCTACAAAGCGAGTCCAGGATAACCCGGCCTATTACACAGAGAAACACTGTCTTGGGGAAAACAAAACAAAGGCAGTCAAAATGAAACAAACAATAAAATATACATGAATATAAAAAGAATGTCAGCCGGGCAGTGGTGGCGCACGCCTTTAATCCCAGCACTTGGGAGGCAGAGGCAGGCGGATCTTTGCGAGTTCGAGGCCAGCCTGGTCTACAAAGTGAGTCCAGGACAGCCAGGGCTACACAGAGAAACCCTGTCTCGAAAAACCAAAAAAAAATAAAAATAAAAAAAAAATAAATAAAAAGAATGTCCCCCAAGAGGAAAAAAACAAACCAAGAATGTCCTTGATGATTTAAGAGTTTAGCACTTCCTATTGCCAATTGAAAATCATTTATGGTTACTAAGCTTAACCCAATTCTCAAATAATTAAATAAAAAGATGATAAGTTATATCAACTACAGAATACAAAACAAGAGAGACATCACTTAAAAAATAACCAAGTCAAAATTCAATAGCCTCTTTGATAATGCTCATATATAACATATGAACTGAAATAATACTTTGGATCTAATGAGTAAAATTAAAGCACTATTAAGATTAATTTTACCTAAGTATATTTTTTTTACTCTTTATTACTTCAATTTACATCTCCATCACATTCCACTCCTTCCACCGTTCCCAGACCCATTCTCTCATCCTCTCACCCTTTCCCCCTTCTCCCACCTATTGTACTCCTCCAATGTGGGGTGCTGTATATATCAACCCCCTTCAGTTCAGCAGCCATATGAGGGCTAAGAGCTTCCTCTTGCACAGAGGCCTACATGGCATTGCCACTAGGGTAAAGGGTCCCACTAACAAGTAACAAAGTCTATGTTTCCCTTCCTTTCAGTCTGTTGGTTGTAGGATAGTTATCCTGTACTCTGCTAAAATGTTGTTATTAGTGAATAGATGTCATGTGCATCTTTCTGAGTCTGGGTTAGCTCACTCAGGATGAGCTTTTCTAGTTACATCCATTTGCTACCAAGTTGCATGATTTCATTGTTTCAGATGGCTGAGTAGTATTCCATTGTATAAATGTACCACAGCTTTCCTCTTTTATGAATTCTTGTTTTAGTTCTATACCACATTTTTTGATTGGGTTATTTGGTTTCCTGGTCTTTCATTTCTTGAGTTCTTTATGAATTTTTGATATTAGCCCTCTGTCATATGTGGGGTTGGTAAAGATCTTTTCCCAATCTGTAAGTTGACGTCTTGTTCTAGTGATAGTGTTCTTTACCTTACAGAAGCTTTTCAGTTTCATGAGGTCCTGTTTATTGATTGTTGATTGTAGAGCCTGAGCTATTGGTGTTCTAGTCAGGAAGCTGTCACCTGTGCCAATGAGTTTGAGGCTTTTCCTCAATTTCTTTTCTATTAGATTTAGTGTGTCTGGTTTTATGTTAAAGTCCTTGATGCACTTGGACTTAAGTTTTGTGCAAGGTGATAAATATGGTTCTTTTACCTGTTGACATCCAGTTGACACGGATGTCATTACACGGTTCTAGCTTCTTTGTCAAAAATTAAGTGACAGTAGGTGTGTGGGTTTATTTCTGGGTCTTCAATTTGATTCCATTGATCAACTGGTCTGTTTCTATACCAGTGCCAATCCATTTTTATTACTATTTCTCTGTAGTATAGCTTGAAATCTGAGATGGTGATAGCTCCAGATGATTTCTTTATTATACAGACATGAGTATCACAAAAAGGATGCAAGAGATGGAAGACACAATTTCAGGCATGGAAGACTCAATTGAAGAAATCAGTACAACAACCAAAGAAAATGAGAAATCTAAAAAAGTCCTCAACCATACCATCCAAGAAATCAAGGACTCAAGGAAAAGACAGAACCTAGAAATTACAGGCATAGATGAAAGAGAAGACTCCCAACTCAAAGTTCCAGGAAACATTTTCCACAAAATCATAGAAGAAAATTTCCCAAACCTAAAGAAAGAGATGGTAGTAAATATCCAAGAGGCATACAGAACACCAAATAGATTAGGCCAGAAAAGAAATTCCTCTTGCCACATATTAATTGAAACTTCAAATGTACAGAACAAAGAAAGAATATTAAAAGCTGTAAGAGAAAAAGGTCAAGCAACATACAATGACAGACCCATTAGAATTACACCTGACTTCTCAGAAACTCTAAAAGTCTTTATTTTTTAAATGTGAGTATCAGAAGCTTTTGGAGGGCTCACATAGGTCTCTCTGACACTAATCTGGGACTAGGCTGGCCTCTGAAGCTTCTTTTTCTCTTCAATAATTATTTGAAAACTTCCTAAGATTCTAAATGCCTGCCAAGTCCTAATTTGTGTCACATGCTCAATATAAGCATCATTTTCTTTTCCTTATTTTCCTCTAAAATAAATATAACAAGAACTGTAATGAGGAAGAAAAGTTAAAATGAATAAAAGGAAGCAGAGACACAGTGAAAGCTGAAAAAGAGGAGACAAGAAGATGATAAGAACAAATTAGAAACCCCCAACAAGCAGTCAAATAAATGAAAATTTTCTGTGTACAAACAAAATTCTACACTTTTGTTTTTGGTTTTACTATCCACCTTATGTTCAAAGTATAGAATAACCAATGTCTAATGCTAATGACATTAGAATGAAAATATATGTAAGTTGTTAAATTCATGTGTAAAGAGTGAGTGCAGTTGTTAACCAAATAATGTTTTGGATTTTGTTGGAGGAAGGTCTAATACATTGTTTTGGATAGGCTGATTTCAATGCTGAGATCTGGATACTGCCCCTTCTGAGGCATTCTCTTGATTGGTTAATAAAAGTCGCTTATGGCCAATTAACTGGGCAGAAAGAGTATAGGAAGGTGGGACTTCCTGAGATGGAAACAGGAACCCTGGGTTTTATACAGAGGAATCTCTTTCCACCCACCAGGAGACATGGAAGCAGACAGACGTGTTTGAGAACTCTGGAAGGTAACAACAGGCCACATGGCAGTTTGGGATTAGGTGTTCCGGGTTAATTTAGATTAGCTAGGTGAGAGTCTGCCCAATTAAGGGCTAAGCCTTGAAACATTAAAAGGTCTTGATGTATTTAATTATTGGGGAAAGGACTGTGGCAGCCTATAGACCATCAGTCCAAGCAATCCAGGACCATCGGACTCCCACCAAACCCCAGAAATTGTCCCTCAAGGCTGCAGGCAATTCTGCTGTTCTAATATAATAGTTATTGTTATTAATAAGTATCTGGCAGCTACCTTACCAGCTTTGCCGCCAGACTGCACTGCCAGGCCATCCCTTCAGGCATACAGACTTCTAAGGCAAGTAAGACCTGCTGATCTTCTGCCAAGCTGCCAGCTGTTTTCCCGGTCTAATATAGCAACTTATAGTTATTAACAAAGATATTAGTTAATAGAATTTAGGTAGCAGGTGGTGAAGGCCACACTTAATCCAGGGCTTTTTCCTCAGGACAAGTCAGGCTGCCAGTTAAGGCAGGTCAGGCCTGCTGGTTTCTTGCCACCCTGCTAACTGTTCTGCCAACCTAATCATATAGTTTGTACTTATTAATAAATACAATTGATAACTAAATTGCAGTTCCAGGGTTTATTTATAAATTTAAAACAAGCAAACAAACAAAAACCAGTATCCTTACATAACATGGTACCATGCACAATGAATATACAAGGGAAATATTTTGAATAATTATAAAAGAATATATAAAACATTGTGATTTCTCTGAGTTACAGCACCTTTTATCTAACACATTGGCTCTAAAAACTGACAAAATGTGAACTCATTTCTTAGGAGAAAAAAACTTTGAATTTTCATAATACTTAATACTAGCAATTAATTTGGAATTATATAATTTGATTTATCACCATAAGAATTTCAAGTGTCCAAGTTCAAGATGTGTGATGTTTCACTTTGGAACATGCATATTTAAATTCAGTTGGAAATCATTACTTTGTAAAACATAAAATTTTATCAACCATTTGGATTGGCATTGTTGCTATGGCTACAATGAAACTCTTCTTCAAGACACAGTAGAGTAGCCGCACATATGAACTCACAGCAGTTGTGACAGCATGCAGAAGACCTGTGCAAACTCAAGGCAGATCAAATCACAAAATGGAGAGGGAAGGGGCACTTGTAATAACTGTTTTAAGGTGTGAACCCCGTCTGCCCAAGGATCAGGCAACTTGCTGGAATGTTGGAAGTTGTAGTACTTGGAAAATAACAAATCCTCATTGGAAACTATGATGGCCTATGGGCTTGTCCATAAAAGCCCCTGCAACCCTTGTCTCAGGGCCGCTCAGCTTGAAGTTCCAGGGAGTTGCCCTGACCAAATTCCATCTTGGTCAGTATTTAATAAAGGTTACTCTAATTTTGGATCAAAATGATGGAATTGCTTTTTCTCTTGTGGATCTCAGGATTAACACACTAAGCCCCATCCTTAACCAAGTAGCTATTCCCAGTTAATAGCTGCTGGAGCAGAGGGCAGGAGAGTTAGTTGTATCCAACAGTGTAGCTACTGGTTAGTTAACCACACTAAAGAGGAAGGACACATACAAAACATATGGAAAGCACAAATGTAACTTGATAAGTTCAAACTTTTAAAAAGGATACAGTGTTGGGTGGGTAGGGAGTGAATTGGGCTGAAGGGAACAGAAGAGACGTAAATATGATCCAAACGTATTATTTGAAATTATCAAAGAACTAATACCTTTGTCATTTAATTTTCAAAAGGTTGTAAAAGTATCAGCCAAGCGGTGAAGACTTTGTGTGAAAATAAAAGGTCCCTGGATTCTTCAGAACTTATGGAATAATCCCGTATTTCTGACACATAAATTGATGTGTCTAAAAGAGAAGCCCTGGGGATAGGAGAGGTGGCTGGTGATTAAGAGTACAAATTTGACTCCTGAGTTTTTTTCCCAGCAACATCTTGCAGGGCTCACTATAACTTCAGCTCCAAGAAATCTGACTCCTGCAGATGTCAATGCACAGCAGACACTCACATAGGCACACAAAAATAGAGTTTTTAAAAGTGTGGGGTGAGCCCTTGACTTCACTGTCTCCATATGCATCTTCCTCTCACATGAGAACAGCATGTGCAGTCTTTTGTCCAGGTTATTTCTCTGACCAAAGAGAGTAATAAAACTCTCTCATCTCCAGGGGTAGACAAATCATCAACCAATTAGAGGTCATCAAGTTATGTCATGCCTCCAATATCACAAAACTAAGGTAGGTGCTTCTTTAGGTGTTTTATATTTCCTCCTTAAGGAGGAAGGATGCCTAGAAATTTGGAAATATCTATAAATGGGAAGCATCCAAATACATGCAGCTGTGTTGATCCAAAAGTCAGTTAAGACTGAGGTCCACTGTAACTCCAAAGAGTCCTTTAAGGGGGAGAAACATTGCTGAACAACATTGCTTAGACACTGTTAACATCATTGCATTAATTAGAAAAGTTTGCTGTCTGTGCTGTGGCTACACACTGCACTGGGCTCATGTCCCACATATTCCCTATTGTACTCACAGCCTATGGAAGGACTAAGCTGTGCTTGGCTGCCATCCTCATTTATTTTATGATTCATTCATCTTCCTTTATCTATGATTTCCTTTATCTGAGATTTCATTTACTCATAGTCAACTCCATTTCAAAGTATTAAGTGAAAAATTTTCAAAAATCAAGTATATATATATATATATATATATATATATATATATATATATATAGCATTTAAGAGGGACACTCATGTCTCCTGTGAGTGACAGTTGCAAGGCTTCATGTATTCAATCAAGATACATTTAGTAAAAATGGATATTCCTCAACCTATTCTTCAGCCCATTTTCTCAGCAGGTTACTTTCAACTCTTGCCATCTATTTCAAAAATCTCTGCAGTTCTGTACACTGCAAAAAACATTTTTGCACCATTTACGAGTCTATTGTTGCTCAGATCCATAAACATCCATTGAATGTGAACAAAAACACAAAGGAAAAGCCAGAACACTCCCCCATGAACACCTGCAACAATGATCTCTCCCAACAGGGTCTCAGGGCATTCCTCATCTTACTGAATCCCTAAGAGTTACCCAAAGTATGTGGCTCTGAAATAAGTATACCACTCATGCTTTTGTGTCTCTGTTTATGATGATCACTTTGAGGCACACTTCCCGGCTTGTTTTTCAAATGTTCCATAACTCTAAGTTCATATATGAAAGTATGATTTAAAGCAACTCAATGCAGTTGATGCAGGGAATACATTATTGCCTTTTTTGTTTGTTTTGTTTTTTGTTTTTGTTAACTTGGCACAAGCTAAAATTGTCTGGGAATAGGAACCTCAATTGAGAAAATGTATCTATCATACTGTCTGTAAGAAAATCTGTAGGGCATTTTTTGATTAATGATTGATGTGGAAAGATGTAGACCACTGTGAGCAGTATCAATCCTGGGACGAGTTTCCTGCATTGTTTAAGAAAGCAGGCTGAGCAAGCTATGGGGAGAAAGCCAGGAGATATTATGCTTACATGGCCTCTGTTTCAGTTCCTGCCTCCAAATTCCTCCTTGACTTCCTAACTTACCTACCCTCAATGTATCATGACCAGGGATATATAAACCAATTAAACTCTTTCCTCCCCATGTTTCATTGGTCATGTTCTTTGTCACATCAATAGAGACAAAACCAAGATAGAATTTGAAGCATGATCATGGCTGATTTCTGTGACAGACATGGACATGTCAGGGAGGACTGTGGTGGCATTAGCACTTTGGGCTGGAAAGTCCACTGAGTGCTCAGAGCTCAGTGGGTTCTCTGTAAAATCTTACAAGATAAGAATGTTGAGAGAAATACACAAAATGGAGGCCTGGCTGTTGAGTATCTAAGGAATTCAAAGACTGTACTGTGCCATTTGTGTGATATTTTGTATTAATATCCAATGGTGACTGGTCTGCAGAAGCTAAAGTTTCAGCTATGATTAACAAGAGATCAGCACCACTAAAGTGAAACTTTTGCTTTCTAGAATAATTAATTCTGGTTAACTGGAACCAAGAACTTGGCAGTGATTAAGAAGACACCGGCATCACTGAGGTAAAATTGTCTGGGAGTATTTCCTCAGGGTCAGCACACAAAGCTGTGGTTCAATGGCCAAGACTGTATCTAATGCTGGAAGTTGAACTCGGTCAGATGCAGGAGTCACCAATGTGATACTGGTTTTGAAGACATAAACAGGCCATGGGGAAAAAAATGTGAGGCTTGAAATTGTATGGACATTGGCTGCAGTGGAGACCCCAGTATAGTGGAGATACCACTACCATAGGATGACCACGAAGGATAGCAACGGCTATAAAGTGGAGCTGGCTTGAGCTTGAGTGTGCTGTGGATGGCAGAATCAGAATAGTGGAGCAGCCCAGTCCTTTGGAGCCCAAAAGATAATGAATCACCAACATAAAGCACTGACCTTTTTTTAAAAATTAATTTATTTGTTTATTTTACATTCCAATCACCATCTCTCTCCCTCCCCTTCTTCCAGTCCCACCCTTCCATCCACTTTCTCAATATCTCCCTCACCCAGTAGTAACCCACTCTGGTATGTCAAATCGCTTCAGAACACATCAGGACTAAGTGCCACCTCTTCTACTAAGACAATACAAGGCAGGTCTGCTATGAAAATGAGCTGCAGAGGGAAGCAATACTGTCTAAGTCTGATATAGACCCATTTCCAATTGTTGGGGGATCTATTTGAGGACCAAGCAGCCCTTCAGCTTCATACATGTAGTGGGCCTAGGACCAGTCCATGCAAGTTCTTTGGTTGGTGGTTCAGTCTCTATGAGTCCCCTTGTGTCTGAGTTAATTGGCTATGTGTGTCCTCTTGTAGTGCCCTTGATCCCTCCAGCTTCCTCAAACAGTTAGGATGAAAGTTTACATGACCAAACTTTAGTCAGGCTTCAGAAGCCTAGGAATTTGAGTAGGCCCTAAACTCCAGGTCAACTTGCCCCAGAAACTATCACATACTACCTCCCAGGGTTTGGAAACTCCTTGACTGTCACTAGAAGACTGCCACTAGGAAGCCTAGTTCTTTACCCCTTGTATCAGCTTACCCAGCACCAATCAACGTAGAGATAGTAATGCTAACCAATGAAAGCACTGTTGCTTGATGTTATTTGATTCTGCCTTGCTGAAAGATATATAAGCTGAACTAAAATTTGGTTCAGGATCCCCTCCTTCTTCCTGCATGGAGAAGCTTTGAGAGTGACCCCAGCATGCTGGTTAAATAAAAGCCTCTTTCTCTTGCATTGTTCTCGAGTTCCTGGTGATTCCTTGATCACCCCACATTCAGGTCATTTCTTGGCCATAACAAAACCTTCCCCTAATTTTTCCTCAAGACTCCATGATTTTTGCCTAATGTTTGGCTGTGGGTTTCTGCGTCTGTTTCCATTATCTGCTTCCAACATTACTGTCATCCAAGAAGCTTTAAACAACACTGACGAAAACATTCAGTTCTTTCTGTGGAATATTTTTTTAACCTTTTGTATAGGACTTCAGTCTTCTTGTTTCTTCATTGTGTCTTTTAAATCAACAAATTAGACACCTTTTGTTTGTTTTCACATTGCCTAGATGAATGTCTCACAGAAGAGAAAGAACTATTTAACTGATTGCTGTCAACCTATAGTATGTATCAATCAGATCTCCTATATACAGCAGGCCACTTACTAATATGCTTTTCTCATACATTTAATGACTCATTCACCAAAAGCTTTCCCTTCTCAAAGCATCTGTACTCAGTTTAACAAACCTTTTTCAACTATGAAGTTAAAGACCATGTGGAGGTGCTGTAGCTCAGTACAAATAAACTCATGGGGGCTAGGAGGAGTCTGTTCTCAGGAAGCTGGAATCAAGTAAATGAGCAGTCAAATCTAAGTTGTGTGATGATATAAGTGGGCATAGAAGAATAGAGAATCTTCTATAGTCACTATTGTAGAGGTGTAATGTCTTATTTCCAGAAATATACTATAAAGACCTTGGAAGGAATGTTGTGGGCTTCTGTTTCTGTTTTCTTTGTAACTGGCAGTTTCTTCTTTCCAATCCTAGTCTTTTTTCCTTCAAGCAAGTTGTAGAATACAAGCTGAGTTTGTGGCCTACTATGAAACAAATTGAGTTTTCAGTATCTTGAGGTGTGAAACTTCCTAGTCTAGGTCCTGGGATAAGCTCATCCCCTAAAGCAACCACAGCTGCAATTATAGCTACATTTCCAGTCCAGATTTGTCAGCCATTAACAATCAAAGTCCTTAGAATGGAATTAGGTTCTGGAGAACCTTTGCCCAAACATATCATTAACTTTTGATTTTTTTTTCTACGTGGAAACTCTTGTTTCTAAATCTCTCTTAAATTGCCATTTGAGCAGTTAAGCAAATGCTACCTGTGGTAATTAAAAGAAATCTACAGCAATGAGAATAATTAACCTCCAGAAATGTTATTCGTCTACATCAGTACTCATTGGCAGTAATGTTTTCTCCTTTTAAACTACCACAGAAAGCAGTAAACTGAGATTTGGAAACATTGGTGACTCCAATCACATCTATAATGACAGCCAGGAAATGATTTCTTGTTCAAACAGCAGCCAAGGACAGTCAGAGGCACACTGCTCAATTTAGGTCAAATTTTTTTTTTCTGAAAGAAAACATTTTTTTTGTATTTTTCAAAAACATAAAAACACACCTTTAACTCAAACAGTAAAATTAATCAATGATAGATTGTGTGTGTGTGTGTGTGTGTGTGTGTGTGTGTGTGTGTGTGTGTGTGTGTGTGTGTGTGTGTGTGAAGTAGGGGTTCTGGAAATTAGCATCAAACCAGTGGATTTCAAGAAAGTAGATTGCTTTCACAATGTAGGTGGTTCATATTCAGTCAGTTGAAGGCAAAAATAGGAATAAAAGCTGACTTCTTCCCTCCTACATTTGTTAGTCAGCAGCCTTTGAACATACAAAGCAGGATAGATCTTTTTCAATACTCTGAATGGCTGGTTTTAAGATACAGTAGATGTAAAGCTTAGCTGCCTTTATGAGTACTTGAGCCAAACCCTTCTTCTCTTTCTACAGACTTATATCCTGTTTAGTTTGTACCTCTGCCAAACATTGCTTTCCTGAAGCATCCAGAGGAACAAAGCATTTTGTCTTATTGTATCTACTGAGCCTAGACTAACACCATAGATTTCTGAGTAAACTTAGGATTAAGATGTTCCTGTTGGTCTCTATGACATTCTTACATTTAAGAATTAATCTTAATTGTATTGCTAGATTTTTCTTAACTCTTGTATTCTAAAGATTTATACCATTATCTTTCATTCATTATTTCATATGTTTGAGGGTGAAAGTAGATGTGTATGTGCATCTACTTATACAAACTACTTATACAACCAATCTTCTATAGTCTTAATAAAGTTCACATTAACGTATCATTATTGTTGACATCATAATACTTCAATAATATTTTATATGTGATAACTTAATAGTAATTAATTTCTTGTTATACTCCTTTAAATATAGGATTTATAAGCCAGGCATAGCAGTGCACACCTTTAATTCTAGCACTCTGGAAGCTGGCAGATGGATCTCTGTGAAGTTGAAGTCAGCTTGTTCTACATATTGCATTCTAGTCTCAAGAAACTAAACAAACAAACAAAATAACAACAAAAACAACCAAAACCAAAACAAGAATGTATATCATATGTAATCTGACTCAGTTCTTTACCTCCAAAACTCATATGTTTGAAACAGTCACCATGTGTATCAAGTATTATGACCGTAATTTGAAATCTCAGGAAGTAAGTTGAAACAAGGCATGTTAATGTTATGCAATCCACGGGGAGTAACTAGGAGCTTTAAAAGAATAGAAGATCAGGAAACTGACAGACACAGTAGGAAGAGAATGTGAAGACAAGAAGGAGCAAACTGCAGGCTAAAAGGAAACATTAGGAAGAACCTCTTGGTCAACCTCCAAAATCAAAAGAAAATTAATGATTGTTGCAAAAGCCAGCCTATAAAGCTTTATTAGGGTAAATTGTATTAAGTTGCTCCTTAGAAAAATGTCTTAAACTACCTATTTGAGGGTTTTTCTTTTAGGTTTATTAGCAAGAAGCATAATAGACACATATGAACTTTTAAAGAATTTCTTCAGTGCTGTAGTCCATATTTTCAGTAATTTCATTTTTTGCTTTGAATAGGTCTCTTAAGTCCTTCACTACTTTATGAAAAATTCATCATTTCATAAGTAAAACCATCTTTTAAGTCATCCATGTGTTGATGCATATCACTCTTCTGTCAGTAAAGTTTCAGGAAACACATATGAATTGACTGTATAAGAACATCTGAACTCCAGCTTTAACTAAACTGTATGGATGTCTGAGGACTCCATTTTGACTTTGTTTCAGAAACAGTACTGATCCTGGCCTTTTACAACAGGAAATGGCAGTAAATGATCTTAAACTGTCCTCTCCAAT
>CAJQZJ010000319.1:482524-511675 GCA_907164525.1 Lophiomys imhausi | reverse complement strand
AGATGATAAACTTTAAACATATGATGGGTAATTAAGAAACTAGCTACCTGTGTTCTTTATTTCCCTAGAAACATAACTTTATTTGATCTAATTATAGTTTAAAAAATAATCTACCTTTCTCCCATCTAGCTTTTTTCTTCATTTTATTTTCCACACAGAGAACTTTTCATTTCGTGCATGAGACTTTTTGATTTACAGGCTATTTCTTATTGCCCAGAACACTACTATAATTGATGTAATACTAAAATGGGCCCAGTATTTGACAAATAAGTAGCTTATAACAGCCTGAACATTTAAGCATGAATCAATAGCAGATATTTGCTTATCTAAGAGCCCTTCTTAATGGTTCACAATAAATTCACTCTAGGGAGGTTGGAAGAGGTTTCTACTTCAATTAAGCACAGCTCCTTGTAATATTTTTAGTGAAGGATGAAATACACTACAAGGTCAAAGCCAAAAGAAAGAAGAAAATACAAAACCAGGAGAACAAAAGTCTCTTCAACTACATGGAGCTAAACACTAGAAGTAACCCAGTGACTTTCTATGCTTCGAAATTGGTGTGGTGGACAATGTCCAGTACTTACTAGACAGATTGGATTAATGTAAATCCTGACTGAGTGACTTCCATAATCATCAATAAAGTTGTAATGTGCTAATTAATCAATTAGTGGTACCAAGTAAAGTTATTAACATATTTTTATATATTTTGTTTCAACAGCACCAATAAACACCAGTAAGATTTAAAGCAGAATGACATGTAATAATGGTTGAGATATTCTTGTGATTAATATAAAATACAGGAAAACACTGCAAAATTTGTAGAATATTCGATGCCCAAGCAAACCTCTGTTTAGTTTTTTTTTTTTTTAAGAGGATTGAAATAAGAAAAACTATTTGCTAAATCCTGACCCTAACATCAGCTAAAACTGAGGTCAGCTTGCCCCTCAGGCATACATGGTACTTACAGGAACAACTGTTTTTGCTGTGCTGCAGGGCACTCTGCTCCCTGATTAAACATAGACACCACATCTGTCCCCAGTCAAAAAGAAACACCACAGTTACACAACTGTGCGCCCTTCTCATTAAAAGATAATATCCTGCCATGCCAGCAAACAGATACCCCAACTACATCAATGGAAATGCTGAATTTGTGGGGTTTGTCTTTATAAAATCCTTGCTTACTCAGCTCAGGGCAAGTCTGCACTTGTAGCTCAGGGCAGGAGTGCATAACTGGGCCATGTCTGTGTGGCTCCATAAAAACTTCAAACTCACAAAGAGCTCATCCTAGTTTCCTTCTGTTTTATATTACATTACATTTATATCAGGAGCACATCTATTAACATCATCCTCCATATATCATCAAAGGGGGGCTGGATTCCATTTTGCAGCACCTAGCAACTAGATAGCTCCATTTCAACTCTGTTAGAAACACACCAAAGTCTAGTAGGTCTGCCTCAATTTAAATATGTATTATTAAATATTAATTAATATGTTAATATTATTAATTAATTAACTGGTGGTGGCGGTGCATGCCTTTAGTCCCAACAGTTGGGAGGCAGAGGCAGGTGGACCCATGAGAGTTTGAGGCCAGTCTGGTCTACAGAATTCCAGGATAGCCAGACAGGGAAAAACTGTCTCAAAAAAACACAAACAAAAACCTTCATCTAATCATTACCTAATATTTCATAAGTATGCACAATTCTTCTGTTTATTAAAGCATTTCTGTGTTCTGACAGGATCATAGCAACTTATTAAGTATAAAACACTATCAGAACAAAACTCTAACTGGATGTACTATCTAATCTGTTTCTACTTTAGATATTCTATGAAAACTCAAACACAAACATTGTCAAATTTAAGGTAATTAATGTATATGCAACTTTGAATATAAAATACCCCTTATGTTGAGTGCCTGCCTCACATGGGTAGTTAAATATACAGAAGCCTGTACAAATATTCTGCAACACAGAGAGTAAAGATTCATAACCGAATTAAAATTTAAGGACTGGTGAGACAGCCCAGTGTAAAGAAGTGTTGTATGTGGAGGCTGAGGATGACAGTTCAAGCCACAGAACACGGATAACTGGTGTCTGAAAATTGGCTTCTGGCCTCCACAAATGCATTGTGACATGCACATGCCTGTGCATTTTATGTTGCAGGCTCAGTTTCTTTACCATTATTCACTGAACCCTTAATTAATGCAAAATAAAAAACAATTGCTGGCTTTCTCTCATAAAGTTGGAATATTTTTCCTCTCAGTAACCTATGTGAAAAAGTATTAAAACTTACTTTTATTAAGGATGTTTGTGCCCTGAACATATAAATGTGTTATAAGGTGAGGTGCAACTCATTGAACTCTCTCCTTTACTATAATTAACAGACAAGCATAGAGGTGGTATTGCAACCTGGACCCTCTGAACCCTCATAGCTTTCTCTCTCATCTCAGTTTGTAAAGAAATTTTCTTCCAAAATGTCACTAGTAGATAGGTGTTACTATAATTAAAAAAAAAAAAAGATAATGGAAGAAAGGAAAGAATGAAGAAAAGAGGGAATAGAGAGAAGAAAAAAAGATGTAAAGAAAAAATTTACCAGGAAAAAAAGACAAAGCAGTCAAATTACTGATGGGGCTGGAGAGAGGCTTTAGCAGTTCTGAGTATGCACTGTTCTTGCAGTGGATCAGAGTTCCATTCCGATATCCATTCCCACCAGCTCATAATGGCATGTAAATGCTGCTTCATGGGATCCGAAATCCTCAATCTTTTCTGCTGTCCTCCATGGGCACCACACTCACAAGCACATAAAATACACACAAACACACACACACACAATGAAAAAGAAGTAAAAATAAATCTATAAACATAACAAGTTCTTAGAGGCACTTCTGACCTCAGCACTAACACTTAGGACCTGTAAGATTGACCACTTCATTCTACCAAGATTGTACCTTAAAATGGGAAAAAAATCAAATGTATAATCTTAAGTTCCCATAAGAATTTCAGGCATTAGACAACTGGCATCCCTATATAAGAGATAGCCAAACAAAAGGAATCATAGCCACGATCAGCATACATGACCATGAACGATGGAGTAAATTGCTCACAGGAAGAGCTTGTAGCTTAGGTTAAAGCTTGCTTGTGAAAATGACTGTGCCACCAGTAAAGGGCCACCCAAGAGATGTAGGTGTGGCTGTTTTGGCCTTCCCATGGCTTCTGGATATTCTCTCTCTATCATAATAAAAGCTTTCTTTCCCAGCATGGATTTCTCAGTTCTGTGGACTCTCTGCATTCTTGGTTACACAAACCGCTTCAAAAAAAACTTATAGGGAAACTCAAAACAAAAGAAAAAACAACAAGACAAAACAACAAAAACATGAAACTTAGGAAAAAGGGAAAATGTCTAAGACTCATGACTTCATAAACTAATAAGCTTTTGACCACTTCTAGCAAAAAAAAGTAAATTCTCACATTGTAAGCTGAAATGGCTGCCCTCTTCCTTCTTCCTTTCCTTCCTTCCTTCTTTTCTTCCTTCCTTCCTTCCTCCCTCTCTCCCTCCCCCTCTCTCTTTTTCTTTCTTTCTAAAAATGTGGTCCTTAACTCTCAAACCCTAGAACAAATGACTGAGACGCCGGTTTGACATATCAAAGCAGACCTGGCCACCAGGTTCTTTCAGCATCCCTCAGTCCCTACCTGTTTTAGGGTCCTCCTAGCTTGCATACTCTGTGTATACTAGCATATTTTAAGAGCTATTCATACATTTAAAATTCTACTCTATTTTGGAAATTAGTTTGGAAATCAATGTTCCAATGAGGCTATCAAGAAATAATCAGTCAACCTAGTGAAGGAACTGTCAGGGTACAAGTGATCTGATCAGGGAAATGTGGAATGGGGGCTCTTTAAGGAGTGGGAGGGATATAGTATAGAAAAATGAGAGAAGAGGTAAAAATAAGAGTAATGATGTCTGAAAAAGTCACAAGGAATCATACTATTAAATATTTATCTAAAATAAACTTATAATACAATAATTCTTTGTATAAATAAACATACATGGTATAAATAAAATACTCTCATCTCAACTGGCAATCCTTGAAAACTTTGGCTCCTTCAAAAGACAAAGATCACTTAACAAAATCACCAATGAGAAGTCTTCTCTTGAGTTGTTAGTCAGGGTTGTCCAAGAGATTCCCAAAACATATAGTTTATTGCAATTGCCATTAAGTATTCCCCAGAAATAGAAGTTAAATCTCTATAGATGAAGAAACCATGTACTTCAGGCACAGGTCCCAGACATCCTTGAGCTGAACTGACAAGAATGCCCTCTCCTTGAAGTCTAGTTTTCATGGTGAAAGACAATACCTTGTAAGTTTCCAAAGGAAGAAATTAATGAACAGTCCTATCTAGCTATAGTGACTGTGAACTACAACAACCAGTATGGCAACATAACTCTAAGCGTGCACTAATGGTATGCATATCTTGACAGTAACAAATAGCTCTCTGGATTTAGGACCAATTCAAGAGGGAACCATGACTGGTACTGGAAACCTAGCCAACTTTTCAGAGCTAGCAAAGTCTTGGAGGAGAACTTGCAACTACTACTTTACTAAACCAGCATAATCCCTAATTACATTCCAAACCGTTGTTGTTGTATTCACAGATGAGTGTAGTCTTTACCCCTCATCAAAAAAGCATGATAGAAAACTACAACGAACTAAATGCAGAGTCATGGAACCCAGTCGCCATGGATATGTCTACAACACATTTCTATTTTCTACAACACATTTCTATACCAATGTTTCAGGGAATATTGTGGAAGAGGGGAGTGGAAAGATTATAAAAGCCAGAGGAACAAGGAGTTTGCTATGAGATTATGTCTCCTAGTAATGGCAGAAGCTAAACCTATAAATTCTCATTAGCATGGCTGTCTAAATGTGGGCTGAACAAGGATAGCACCAAAAAAGGGGTGAATGGGAGGGTTCAGAGGGAGAAAAATGAAGAAAACAATGGTTTAATTATATTATAATCTTATAAATAAAATAAAAAAAGAAAATATTCTATTCTACTCTTTTGTAAATTCACAAATTTACATTTGTGTAATGCAAAGTAGACAAGGAAAAATCTAATGCAAAGTAGACAAGGAAAAATCTAGGAAGTTTCAACCCTTCACAAAGAAGGCAACTATAGGCAACTAAGGAATACTGAGAAGGGAAGAAATAGTCTTCACCAAATAGTCAGCCTTGAAAATACACATGAGTAACATTAAACAGCATGAGCAAGATATGTATGTATGTATGTGTGTGTGTGTGTGTGTGTGTGTGTGTGTGAGAGAGAGAGAGAGAGAGAGAGAGAGAGAGAGAAATTAATTAAAAAGAGGACATGGATTTGAAAGAGCAAGGAGGGGTATATGGGAGGGTTCAGAGGGAGAAAAATGAAGAAAACAATGGTTTAATTATATTAGAATCTTAAAAATAAAATAAAAAAGAAAATATGCTATTGTACTCTTTGTAAATTCACTGGTATCTAATCAATGTTCCACTAGACCTATTAAAAATGAGCACTGAACTTACTATGCTCATTTGCCTAATTCCTGAATTTATACCTATAACCATTATTCGCTATGTCAGAAAAGAGCAATCCTTCCTGATTAGCACTAGAGTCATAAGGAGCAGATAGGCAAAGAGAGGCCTGGGCATGGCCAGTCTAGGCCTGGAGCTCTGCATCCTGTACCTGCATCCTCAAACCTGTGTGCCCAATTACCATGAAACAGATCTATCAATACAATTGGCAGTTGGTTGCCTAGAGTCATACAGTGGGCACAGTGAAGGTGGAGGGTTAATCAATGATGGAGCGATGAATTCAGACCTAGGAAGATTAGGTACTGGCTATCCAGAACACCATGTCTACTTTCAAATCCTCCCTATGGCTGCAATTTAGGGCCAGAAATCAGAGGATGACAAAGGCAAGGGCACTGTATCCACTAAGACAGCAAGAAACCCAAGGCAGTAGATATTATAACTGCTCAATGTCTCCATGATTTCAGGCAGAGGAGATGCAAGTGGTGGCAGTTCCTGGACACAGATGCTGACAATCAGACTGTGTGGGTCTCAGAGCTGCTACCATTGGTTACAACTATGAGTTTTATCAGGGAGGACCTCTGACCACACTAGCATTATGTCTTATGGAATTAAAACTTGGTATGATGTCCCCCAAATGGAGCTTTTTAGATTAGCCAGCATCCAGACTAGGATTTTATCCTTTGAAATGGGGATTTAGAACCCATGAATGGGCCCAGGACAAAGATAAAAAGACTGGTGTCAGTGTCCAGTTACTTAGAATGTCCTCTATGTCCCAAAATGACCAAACATATGTGGAAACTAAGGAGGTGTCCCAAGCCTATACTATTCCAAGTTTAAGGAACTGCAAGACTAACAAAAAAAGTGTGGATGTGGAGAAGTTGGAACACTTATTCATAGTTATTGGGAGCACAAACTTGGGAAGCCACTATGAAAATCCATGTGGATGTTCTTCAAAAACCTAGAAATAGATTTACCATATGATCCAGCTATACTACTCCTGGACATACGACCAAAAGATTTTATATCTTACTATAGAGATTCTTGCTTATCTATATTCTTCATTGCTCTCTTCACATTAGACAGGATATAAAAAAATGGACTAGGTGTACATTAGCTTATAATTGTGTAGTAAACACATGGCACATTTACAGAAAGAAATATTATTTATCTATTTTAAAAAATGAAATTTGCAAATAAATGGATAAAGCTAGAAATATTCATTCTTATTGAGGTAATCTACATTCAGAGACTTATGGTATGTCTTATGTTCTCTATCAATGTGTGTGCCAGCCTTGAATATTTAGATATATTTGTTTAAACTGGAGTACCCGTGGGAAATAGGAAAATATCATAGACCATTAGAGTAGTTTTCAACAGAAGGAAACTAGAACTCAGGCATTACATTATGAAGAATGGGAAGTAATACAGCAAGAAAGATTAAGTAAAGTAGGAAATGTGAAAGCAGGATATTAGAGAAAATTTACTGAGGGACCACAGGTCCTAAATAGCTGTGAAAAAGGTACGTGAAAACCTGATATTGCAGATACACCCTAAAATAATTCATATACATATATAGCAAAAGTTTAAATGGAGTTACTCTATAATGGGAAGACAACACTTTTATACCAGGTATCAGAATGGGTTACCACTTTTGGAGTTGCTGATAAGATGATAAGAGATCACCTAGAACTTGATGACATGATCCTATAACTGAAGACACTTCATGCTCAAGTTATAGAACATGGAAAAATCAATCTCGTAATCACATAGATTTATAACTTCTAGGTAGCTTTTATAGTTTTGAAAGGTGTCATGAATGCTATCAGAAGAGATAAGTAATTATCAGTTATGCTTATTGATGTAATAGTAGCACAAATATCATGGGAATAGCCAACTACTTTCTTTTTGAACTTGAGCTCTATTCTACAAGCTGTAATTCATGTGTGGCTGGCATTGTTACTGTGGCCAAAAATGCCTATCTAGGTAAGTCATGGGGCATAGGGGAGAAACCATTGCTATTATTTAGCTAATAGGACATAGTATTTATTACACATACTTCTAAAGACGTCTCATTATACACATAGATTTGTGTTTAGTCTCTCAAACATCAAATAGTATCTTCTTGCAATAGATGGTGATTAATATAGATAACACACAACCAGTTAATATGAAGAAAGTTAAAGACTGTGGCAGGAAAAGGCATCTATATATACATCTCCCTGAGTCTCAAGATCATCACAGAAGAGGGGAGAAAAAAATGGTAAGTGCCAGAAGAATGGATAACAACAGGGAAATAATGTTTTCCTGACTCAACAGTATAGTTGTACATACGAAATCACAATGTTTCTGACAGCATACATAAGGCCTGCATAATATCAAGTCAGAAGAAACTAAATCAGTTTGGAGGAGGACAGTTACCATGCAGTACCAATCCCACCTGAGGGTCTATTGGAAACTGAGTACTGCTGGAAGAGAAAGAGTCATCTTTTTTCAAGGATGCAGGCCCTGAGAGGCCACACATGATCCAGTAGATGGTCCTACATGCATGTACTTATAGGCATCACTAGGTCACCTCCATGGGTTATACAAATTAGGAGAGAATAGTGGTGAGGGGAATAAAAGAAAAATTTGAGGAGAAGACAGGCAATAAGCAATGAACAAAGCATGTTCTATAAATATATTGCTATCAGTAAAAAGGAATTAGGAACATTGAGAAAAGAAAAAACAAAGGACAACTATAAAACTAAATACAAAATAGAGAAAGAGAAATTACTTAAGACTTTCTATGCTCCAATATAAATATTGAAGATGAAACTTCAAGGCTATTTTTAGTAAACTTCGAGTTTTGGAAAAAAGTCTGAGGGTAAAGGTAAGAAAATAAGTTGTGGCATCAAGCACAAAGAACTTGTGTGAATCATGTTATTTATATCTTATCTGATACTTTATTTGACAGTTTTTATACATGTATATAACATAACCCCTGCCACATAACATACATTGCAGTCTCTGTGGAACTGTTCTTCCCAGCAAGCCCCTTTCCTATCTTCATGGTTTCTTTTTTGTGTGGCACACAAGTTTAATTAATTAGGGGTTTTGCATGAGTTTGGATGGAAGGTTATTAGTGGCCATATCATTGAGAACATAAGGGACCAATAGTCCCTTAGGGGCAGTGGGTCCTCATCAGACATTCTCCAAACTGATATGAAATGCTGACAAAACCAATCTCGTGCAAGCCTTACACAATAATCAAAACTTCAGTGAGTTTATGAGTACTATAGCTAAGCTGAATCCATAAGATAGCTTGTTACTACACATCTCTTTTCTCTGGCTCATACATTCTTTGCAATTCCTTTCTCAATGTACCCTGAGGAATTGAGAGCGTGATATAACCATCCTACTTAAGCCAGAGCACTGGACCACGGCTTACTTTTGTCAGCTGGGTTTCAGAACTAAACACAGCTTGCTGCAAAAAGAGCCTTCCTTATGAAGGCTGAACACAGCACTAATCAATGAATATAAACATGAGTAAGAAAGCAGCTTGACAACATAGCTAATTAAGATTTCAATTTTAGTTGAAGTATATTGAAAAGCTTAAATGTTTCATTCTCAGATCCAGTTTTAATCACTTGGAAAAAGGATGGAGGCTTTTTACCCAAATTATACCCTATTTTATTCGTACAATCAGAATAAACTTAGTAATTCAATTCATGTGTGTGGTATGTGGTAAGAGCCCAATAAACCTGAGTCATTACTAGCAACATGAAAGAATCATCAAGACATTCATCCTCTTCCTCTCTTGCGTTTACTCTGTTAATTGATCGCTTTGTGTCTATTACTGAAATAAAAAGCTGGGAAACAGAAGCAGATACACATTTAGGGAAGATGATGCAGTGAGATAGGGAAGCATAGACATGATCAAGCCACAGGGATTCCTGGAACAGCCTTTCTTCACAGGCCTCAGAAAGAACCAGCCTTTCCAGAGTGCAGGCTTAGCTTCCCAACCAGGAAGGAGTAAACATTTTCTTTGCAAGTCAGTTTGGGATATGTTCTTACCTGGGATGTGACTGAACACAGAGTATAGAGTCCTGACATTATCTATCTTGCTGTCCTAACAGTGGCACACTTACTCTAATGTCAGCTTTATACTACATATGTCCATTAATGATTCTAATCCATTGAATAAGCAATACTTAGCAATTTTAACTCTCCTACTTAATTGGTATGAGCCACAGCAAGCCATTTTATCTGAGATAGTTGTTGCTAGCATTTCCCCCAGATTGAAGACAGGTGACTAGTTTTACAACCTTTAGAGTTTGTACAGCCTATGCATGACCATTTACTACGTGATGAAAACTACAAGAAGATTATTTATGGGGTTACCACCTTGGGCCATTACCTTATAAGGACCTTGAAATGGTGATAGGTCACATTGAGGGGCTGGGAGTTTGCATCTAGTACTCCTGTCTTCATACCAGTTAGCCTTCTTAACATAATTCTTAAGATTAAAGGATCAGCAGCTCTGTTGGGGTGCAGATCATGGATAGAGTGTTTACCCAGCCTGTGAAAGGCTTTCAGTTTATTCCATAACATGGGATGAGTGTTGTCCTGTGTTCCAAATAAGGCAGTTTTAGGACTATATCTGAGTTCCCTAAAGATTGTGAGAAATTCCAGGTTGAACTCTCAAGTCATATAAATGAACATACGAAATTAGAAAACTGTCTCCATTTTTCTTGTAAATTTTACTGCAAGACTAGAATTATCTTTTGTTTAAGTGACTGACAGGACCATATTATGAGATGCTGATTCTGAGAAGAGGCATGATGTTTCTGTACACTTAAAGTCTGCAAATCAGTGTTGTTAACCTCCTTACAAGGTTATTCATTCTTCATCAGTATCTAAGTCCAGACTGTTGTTGTCACCACCAAAATTGTTGACACTCTTTTGTCATCAGTCTGTATTCCCTCAGCATCTTTTAATTGTCAAATACTGTGCTTTGAGCAATTTCTTAAATAATGTAGGAATTTTCAGTTTTATGAATGGTAAAATTTATTGATGTTGATTTTTTAGCATCTGTCATGGTTAATATTGTCCATTTGACAAGATCTAGAATTACCAAATATATGAGCTTCAAGGTATGTCTGTGAGGAACTGTCTAGATACAATCAGTTGAGAAGAGGTCTATAGTATGCCACTAGAGTCATGTCGAAGACTAAGGTTTCAGACTACTTAAGTAGAGGAAAGGGAGCTGCTGATCATGAGCACTCATTACTCTTGAAATGACTGTTAAAATGTAACCAGCTATTTCATCTTTCTGTCACGATGCCTTCCCTCTCCATGACAGACTAAATCAGCTCAAATTGTAAGCTGAAAGAAACCATTCCTCTAGGTTGTCGTTGTCAACTATTTGGTTATAATCATAAGAAAAGTAATTCATATAAGAATTGGCAGTGAGATGAAGGTTGTTTCTGTGATGAAACTGACCCTGTTGTTCCTAAGTCTTTGGAATTGGTTTAAGACAGGAGTGTGAAAGTGTATGGAAGTCTGGACTAGATAAGCCCTTCAGTCCTGTAAGCACAGATGAATGGACCAGAAGAAATTCAAATATTAAAGCTCTGATACATGGGATTTCTGAGCAGAATATGAATCCTATAGACAAATGGGAGGGAGGGTGCTTAGGTCACACTCAGCCTGCATTGTGTCCATTTACTGAGCATTCACTTGCATTGGGAATTTTAGAGTGATCGTCTGATGTCTTCCTTGGGAGAAATGTCAAGAGAAGATGGTTTTCAGGTCATGAGATGCTGATGCTTGGTGCTTTTATTTATAGCTATAGCGAGAAAGCAAAATAATGCCAAAAATTGTGATGTTTGTTTAAGATTGGAATATGAGCCAGTTCAAAGTTGGAAAGTGCACAGATAACAAAGTTTCTGTGGTTGAAAAAGAGATTATCAACACTAAAGATACATAATTTTCTCCATAGGAATGAAGACATGCTGTCCTGATTGCAAGATTCTACTTATTGAAAGTACTAGCTTATGAGAATGGAAACACATTTCACAGGAGAGTTGCTGATACGAGAATGGCACTCAGATGCTCTCCCAAACAACTGCTTCTCCAGAAGAAGCCACCACAGCAACTGTGACCTAAGGGAACCAAGTTGCATCTCAATCTGGCAGTAGATTATGTCAGGAATGCCCTGTGGTTCTGGTTTTATAGACATGAAAAAGTGTAAGAACGTGGGTTGTAATGGAGGCTTATGCCAAGGTTCCAGAAATATGCTAAAATCAAGATATGAATGGCAATATTGGAACCTCTGGAAGGAAGTCCTGAGGAGTCATTACATAAGGCTGGGGAGGTGAAGTAACGTGAAAAGCACACTCTACAATGTCTGCGAAACCACAAGAGGTCCAAGAATAAAAGCTCTTAGCATGAAGTAGAACCAGCATAAGGGAGAGATTATGTGTGCTTCAGACAGCAGAGTTGGTGGGGAGATTCTATTCAAGGCTTCAGACCACAACTGAATCCATCCCAAGCCCCAGATACATGCAGGAAGCTGTAGCTTTTTCTGTCAGTCTTGCTGAGCTTTGTTTTGCCTTGGTTCAACCATTACTTGCTAGTGCCCCATTTCTACCCTTTTGGTAATGCCATTGTATGTTGGAATTATGAAACCAGAATTTTGTTAGCTCATAGTTTAAAAGATTGACTTGAATTTCAAAAGAAACTTGGATGTTGGACTTTAAGAAATCTTGGACCTGTTATAGACTCTGGAGGCTTTTAAAGTTAGACCAAATATATTTTGCATTTTAAAAATTTTTTATAAGCCTATGTGGAGAAGAGGTGGAATGTTATGCATTTAAAATGTTATGCCTGGATCTCAAATTGGCAAGAAGTCAACTTTGATGGTTAAGATTGTCAATTTGTCAAGTTCTAGAATCACTTGGAGACAAGTCTCTTGCCATGTCATTGAAGTATTTTCAAAATTATATCAGTTGAGATGAGGAGACCGACCCTGAAAGTGGGGGCACCATGTGGTGGTCTGAATCCCAGACTATATAAAAAGGAAAAAACACATTGAGATTTAGTATTTATCACTTTGCTTCTTTACTGTGGCTTCATTGTGAACAGTTGCCTCATCTTCCTGCTGCTATTCCTTTCCTGCCATGATGGACAATATCCTCTCAAAACATGAGCCAAAATAAACTCTCCTCCCTTTTCACAAAAAGGGAGAAGTAACTAATGTTTGGTCTTCCTGAATACTAAAATTGTTAAGATTTTGGGTTTTTTGTTGTCTGTGATTTTTTTCTGCTTTGTTTTGTTTTGTTTTCTGTTTTATGTAGTCTAGTCTATAGAAAATGTATTGTTTTACTCATTTTAACTGATGTTTCCTTGTCCTTATTTTATTGGGAGTGACAGTTACAGTGGAAAAGAATGCAATGGCCCTAGTTTAAAATCTGATGATGTTGTTTACCTCTAGAGAGGATTCATGTTTGCTTCTGTCTACACATCTATAGCCACAAGCATGCTGGAACATTTAAACTAACTTTGACATTCTAAATTATTATGGTGTTGACTATTATCCCCTTGGGGACTTGTTCATAGCCGATTACTGTTATCTGATATGTGACCTTTCAAGATCCCAGTGCTTGGCAAGTCTTACCTGCAAATGACTGATTTCTAAAGTTTAATAAAGACATTGGATACCTTCAAAGTTAAAAAAAATATACTGATAAAAATGCAGTCACAGATTCTCCTTGCCTGTGCTGAACCTTCCAGGAGATCTGCCTTGGGGTGTACTAGTTCTCTCTTGTTGCTGGAGAGTATATCCATAATTGTTCAATTTTTCTGATGTGCATATTATGACTGTACAGCAGAACGGAAATCTTTTCTCAGAGTAATATGCATGCTTTTTATCAATGTTTGCTTTCTTGATCTTTTTCTTAATCACTCTGCCCTTGTAGAAGCTCCATTGCACATTTGCTTGCAATTTTAATTCATGTTTTCATTATTTTCTATTTGGTTACACTCTTCTAACATTCATGTCAATTTCCAGTTTTACATTAAAAGCTATGCAGTTCTTTGTGTCCTCATATCAGTTTTGCAATCTTGGACTGTCATGGAACAGCTGAGTGCATTTTCTTTAAGTTAAACATTAGACTTTGATTTATTTCTTTTTTTCCTCTCTAATCATGTCCTTAGTTAGAGGACAACTTGGTTTCTTGATTTGTTCTTCAATAATCTTGTGAATTACATTTTGTAAATTGTTTCCATTGTTCTAAGAATTGACTGACCATAAAATGCTTCATGGTATGTTAACTATCTGACCATAAACCTATAACATGTCTGACCATAAACCCATAGCATGTACCTTTCCCTTGATCATAAAAATAACTGCAAAATTCTGCTTTTTAAATCACTGGCTCATTTTCCATAAAAAGTCCTTCCTGCTTCTGCTTTGAGCTGCTTCATTCTCCTAACAAGGGAAATGTAAGTTTGGCCCAGCCATAAATAAGAATTTTGTCATGCAACATCTCAGTGCTGTCTCCTGGTTTTCAACATCATAACCGAGCATGTACTCCATAACGACTGCTAAGGTTTGATTACACCTGAACAGACCACTAAACATTTCATCTTCCATCACTTTTGTCTATGCTTAAATCCTTGCCTCATAAAGCTGTTCTAAGAGAGTAGAGCTGGGACTTAAGTCTCCGTGAATGCTGGGTCTTCCTGATTAACCTCTCTTTTACCATCATTCATTTCAGTGAGTGACATCTTAAGTTGTAGCAAACAAATCTAGTTCTATAGTCACTGACTCCATGCTTTTTTTCAAAACTTCATAAATTAAAATGTTCTTAATTTAAAAGAAAATTATTACTCCAGAGATTGTATATACAGCATATTATATGTCATTTACTACGAGGTAAACTTATTTAGGATCAAGTAAAAATTGTGTAGACTCATTAATAATATACCCCAGACAAAAGGGGGCAAATGATAGTAGAATTATAATCTTCATCTATCAATGGGATTTATCAGTGTCTGATATCCTGTTAAGAAAAGCATGAACTTTTTGTTAAGAAGACTGGGAAGAAGTGCATACAGAGTTCATCAAGAGCAGCATATCTTGCCATCTCCTCCTGTGAGGTGTTCAGTCTCCACTGGCTATTTAAGATGATCTCACTGATTTAACCTCTGCCCAGCTGAGCACCAATGAACCAACCATCATTTTCCTTCCATTTCTTCAATATCTTTTTAGTAACTGTGACTGAATTTGTTCTCTACACAGTTTTGGTGCTCTTGTTACAAACACACCATTTTTTTACTGTCCTTGCTACCTCTTTTCCTCATAACCCTTTCTGTCATTGTAAAGTCTTTCAAAACAAGGCATACCCTAAGTTGTACACAGGTTTAAGAGCAAAAGTCTCAGAGGTGGGAGTGCAAGCTTGTACAACCACTATGGAAATCAGTCTGGCAATATCTTAGAAAATTTGAAATAGCTCTACCTTAAGACCCAGCCATATCAATTCTGGGTATACATCGAAATGATTCCTCACCAAACCACAAGGACGTTTCCTCATCTATGCTCATAGCAGCCTTATTCGTAATAGGTAGAAACTGGAAACAATTCAGATGTCCCTCAACTGAAGAATGGATAAAAAATACTGTGGTACATCTACACAATGGAAATCTACTCAGCCATCAGAAACAACGAAATCATGCAATTTGAAGCCATATCAAAGCCATTTTTCAACAATCTGCTTCACACAGGGTATTGTGTCTTCATCCTTTGCCATATCCTACCCATTGTGGAACTCCTCTCTGCATGCAGGAAGTTCTTTGCATCTATGTATCATGTCCGTTATTAAAAATATTACTCTGCTAACTATGGTTGGTGGTTACATTTCTGTCTTCAGTCCTTGTATTTTTCCTTTTTAATTTACAATGGTGAGAAATATTATTATCATGAGAAAATATAACATCAAATATTATAACACTAATTTAATAAAAGCCTTACCTCAACCCCTATACTGAAATAAGGTGGTAGTGTCAATAACTCTGTGAGTTCTAACATGTCTAAGAAGATGCTCTTATTCCTCTAAGAATGTATTCCCATATTTATTTAAGAATGAACAATAGCCATATTTATGGGTATTAGATAAATGTGAATAACCATCATAATGCGATTATTCTTCTGTACTGACCTGTAATATAGTTGAATGGGATTTGATCATTTGAACCTGGAATGGTTGAAGGGTGTTAATAGGCAAAGTAAAAAATCTCAACCCTGCCTATCCTTTCATATGTATAATCCTGTAGTACTCTACAACTGTATTTGTACTCATTATATTTCTTTTTTTTCAAATAATTTATTTTTTATTTCTTCAAGTTACATCTCAATCACAATCCCCTCCCTACTCCCCCCTCCAGTCCCACCCTTCCACCCTCCTCCCCCTCAACCCCCCATCCTCTTCCCTTCTTTTTTTTTTTTTTTACTATAAGGTATTTATTTTTCCCCCCAACAGCTCTCCCTTTCAGTCCAAAAAATGGTTCTTTTTCTTATAACTATAAATACAATACAAAACAACAGAAATAAATAGGCCACGATTATAAGAGTTATATGGCTTAGCATACATTCCCAATGTCCAGTCCATATGTATTTGGCACCTGACTTTAACATTCTACTATCTAACCATCTCCATGAGTTTAAAGCTCTATATCTAACTCAGCTTTCATACTAACTTGCCTCATAATTTTAAAAATATCTTCTTAGATCCTGAACACCCTCTTGATTCCTAAACAACTCAAAATTTAACTATGAGACTCTAGCTATATATTCTTCAACCACCTCAGAGACCCTTTCTTAAGAATGTTAAGTACATTATTCATGTTAATCAGTGGAAAACAGTTCTCATTTAATAAAAGGGCATTCATATTTGAAGATTGATTTTAAATAAAATTAGGAAAAGTGACAAAAGCCATAGGTCCAAACATTAATGAAGAATTATACCCTGCTGAAATAGTGTTTCAACTTTGAACATATAAAAGCTCCAATTTCATAGCCTGAGCTAGTTTGGAGTTTATTATCGTTGATATCACCCACAGAATAACAGTTAATAGCAATGCTTACACAAAGAATCTCAGTACTAAAATGGGCTAGCAGTCTTCTCTCTGCATAGCTCAGGAGGAATTCCTCTTCATTCTATTTTCTTTCTTCATCCTGACACCTGCTGCTTCTGCTTTTGTTTCATTTATGTAGTCACAGCTAAGGGCAGGAGATCAGAACAGCTTCAGTAGAGACTAGAAGATGTCAGGGTGAGTATGTTTACATTGGAGACAAGCAGGGCTTTGCATAGTGTAAACTTTTCTATCTTGTGTCTGTAACAGATCATATAATTAAACCATTAACAGAATCAATGCTGTATGCTTCCACTGTTCTCTATTAAAGCTACAATTAATTCATATTCCTTATATGGACTAGGCAAATGCTTCCCTCCATAAATCCTTGTGAGGATGGAATGGAGAGGAAGCTAGACAAACAGCTTGGTTTACAATCAATGTCAAAAAGTATATGTTTTCAAATTTAACTATGACATATAACAGAATCAATAACTTACCCTTTGGGCCTCCTTAGTAATTGTAAATAAAACTGTTACCCCTTTGAACGCTACTACTCAGGCTGATGTGGTTTTATTAGAATTTTGTTACATGTTGTTTTTCCCAATGATATGAAATATTACAGAATATAGAAATACATTATCCATGTCCCCTGAGTTATGTCACCTGCCTTCCCAAGGAAACCTGCCAAGCCCAAGAAGCATCCAGGTTAGACCCTTCCTTGCCAGTCCTCTGTCTGCCAGGTCTACCTGGGGCATAGCCAGCAGAAGTGAGATGCATACTGTCTCCAGACCTCCATTGCCTGCCTCCCTGCCTTCCTGAGGAGGCCTGCAGGGCCCCAGTAACATCCAGGTTAGCTCCCTCCCCCAAATTCCCTGCCTTCCTGGTCCACCTGGGGAACAGCCAGCAGAGGTGAGCTACACTCTGTCCCCTGAGCTTCATGGTCAGGCCCAGTGCTCTGTCTCCATTCCTAAAGAGGTCTGAGGAACTCCAGGAACATCCAGGTCCACCTGAGGTACAACCAGCAGAGATGAGCAGCATACTGTTTCCTGAGCTCCATTGTCAAGCCCAAGGCTCTGTCTACCTCCCCAAGGAGTCCTGACAGCATCAGGAATGTCCAGGCAATACCAGGGACAACTAGATGGCTAAAGGTCAACATAAGAATACAATTAACAAGAGTCAAGGCAAGGTGGTACCACCAGAGGCCAGTTATTATAACAGATACAGCAAGCAGTGGATATCCTAACTGAGCTGAAGTTCAAGAATATGACCTTAAATCCAATTTTATGAAGACAATAGAGACCGTGAATGAGGAAATGAATAAATTCCTTAAAGAACTACAGGAAAATACAATCAAACAAGTAGGGGAAATGGACAAAACTGTTCAAGACCTGAAAATGGAAGTATAAGCAATAAAGAAAACATAAGTGATAGAAATCTGGAGATGGAAAACCTAGGGAAGAGAACGGGAACTACAGATGGAAGCATCAGCAACAGAATACAGAAGTTGGAAGAGACTCTCAGGTGTAGAAGATATGATTAAAGAGATCAATACATCAGTCAAAAAAACATTAAATCTATAAAGTTCTTGACAAAAAATTCAAGAAATATGGGACACTATGAAAACACCAAACCCAAGAATAATAGGAAAAGAAGAAGACTCCCAGATTCAAGGCCCAGAAAATATTTTCAACAAAGTCATATAAGAATAAATAAGAACTTCCACAACCTAATGAATGAGATGTCTATAAATATACAAGGAGCTTACAGAACACCAAATAGATTGGAACAGAAAAGAAAATCCTCTTTCCACATAATAATAATCAAAACATTAAATGTACAGAACAAAAAAAAAAAAAAAGAACAGTGAAAGCTACAAGGGAAAAAGGCCAAGTAAAGGCAGACCTATCAGAATTGCACCCAACTTCTAAACAGAGATGGAGAAACAAGAAGGGCCTGGGCAGATATATTGCAGACTCTAAGAGACCAAAGTTGTCAGCCCAGTCTACTATACCTAGCAAAACTTTTAATCATCATAGATGGAGGAAACAAGACATTCCATAAAAAATACATTTAAACAATATCTTTTCACAAATCTAGCCCTACAGAAGATACTAGAAGGAAAACTCCAACCCAAGGAGGTTAACTACATCAAACAAGGGCAATATATAACTTCAGACCAAAAGAAAGGATACACACGTACACACACACACGCAACTACCAACAAAGTAACAGGAATTAACAATCATTGGTCATTAACATCTTTCAAAATTAATGGACTCAATTCCCCAAATAAAAAGATAAAGGCTAACAGAATGGATGCATAAAAGGAATTCATTATTCTGCTGTATACAAGAAAACACCACAGGAACAATGATAGACATTACCTCAGAGTAAAGAGTTAGAAAAAATATTTTCTAAGCAAACAGACCCAAGAAGCAAGCTAGAGTAGCCATTCTAATATCTAATAAAATAGACTTTCACCCAAAATTAATCAAAAGAGATAGGGAAGAACACTTCATACTCATCAAAGGAAAAATCAACCAAGATTACTCTCAGTTCTGAACATCTATGCCCCAAATTTAAGGGCAATCACATTTGTGAAAGAAACATCACTGAAGCTTAAATCATACACCGAACCCCACATATTAAAAATAGGAGACTTTAGGAGACTTCAATACCCCCTCTCACCAATAGGCTGGTCATCAAGACAGAAACTAACTGAGGTTATGAATCAAATGGACCTAACAGATAATCTATAGACTGTTTCAATCGAACACAAAAAAAAATACCTTCTTCTCAACACCTCAGGAAAACTTCTCTAAAATTGACCATATAATATAGTCAGTCAACAAACACAAGAAAATTTAAATAACTCCTTATATTGTATGATACCACCATGAATTAAGCTGCACTTCAACAACAATAGAAACAACAGAAATCCTACAAACCCATGGAAACTGAACAACTCTCTACTCAATGACCACTGTGTCAAAGAAGAAATAAAGAAATAAATTAAAGACTTTCTAGAATTCAATGAAAATGAAGGCACACCATACCAAAACTTATGGGACACAATGATAGTGCTAAGAGGGAAGATCATAGCACTAAATACTTTCATAAAGAAATTAGAGAGATTTGATACTAGCAAGTTAAAAGCATACCTGAAAGCTTTAAAACAAAAAGCAACAAACACACCTAAGAGGAGCAGACAGCAAAAAATAATCAAACTCAGGACTAAATTCAATAAATTAGGAACAAAGAGAAACAATACAAAGAATCTACAAAACCAAGACCTGGTTCTTTGAAAAAACCAACAAGACACACAAACCCATGGCCAAACTAACTAAAAGGCAGGGAGACTGTATCCAAATTAACAAAATCAGAAATAATAAAAAGGGGGACAAAACAACAGACACTGAAGATACAAGGTATCACTAGGTCTTACTTCAAAAACCTGAATTCCACAAAATTGGAAAATCTAAATGAAATGGTGATTTTCATGATAGGTTCTACTTACCCGTGCTAAATCAAGATCAGGGAAACAATTTTATAGTTCTATATTCCCTAAAGAAATAGAGGCAGTCATTAAAATCCCCCTCCCCAAAACCCAAAAATCCCAGGACCAGATGGTTTTAGTGCAGAATTCTACACACAACTACTCAACAAAGGAATGGAATTTCTGACCACTTTCCTTTATGAACATTGATGCAAAAATACTCAATATAATCCACACAAACCAAATCTAAGAACACTTAAAAAACATCATCTACCATGATCAAGTAGGCTTCATTCCAGGGATGCAGGGATGGCTCAATATATGAAAATCTTCAATGTAATCCATCATATAAACAAATGGAAAGAGAAAAAAAAACACATGATCATCTTATTAGATGTTGAAAAAGCCTTTGACAAAATCCAACTCCCAGACCAAGAAAGACACACATGGCATGTACTCTCTTATAAGTGGATATAAACCATAAAGTAGAAAATAACAATGTGACAATCCACAGGCTCAAAGAAGAAGCTATGTAACAAGAAGAGCCCAAGGGAGGATGCTCAAATCATTCAGAATGGGGAATAAAACAGACATCTGAATAGAGAGAGGGATAGAACTAGGTGGGAGAGTGGACAGGGAGGGGAATGGTGGTAGGGATCAGGTGTGGGAAGAGTGGGAGATTGTGTGCTGGAAGAGAAAATGGAAATTGGTTGGGGGAATCTCTGATACAGGGGAGGCTCTAGGGAATCTTGGATGTGACCCTAACTAAGACTGCTAGCAGCAGAAGATATGGAGACTGATGTGTCCACCTCCTATAGCCAAGCACAATTTCCAGTGAAGGGAAAGGGACACCAACCCACCCATAAAACCTTTGACCCAAATTTGTCCTGTCTATAAGAATTTCATGGATAAAGATGGGGCAGAGATTGAAGGAATGGCCAACCAATGACTGGAGCCTAACTTGAGACCCACCCCATGGGAAAGAGCCAACTCCTGACACTGTTAAAGATGCTTTGCTATGCTTACAGACAGGAGCCTAGCATAACTGTCTTCTGAGAGGCTTCATCCAGGAGATGATGGATACAGAGACCCATAGCCAAATAATAGGCAGATTTGGGGGAGTCTTGTGGAAGACTTAGGGGAAGGATTGAGTGGAGTCAAGTACCATAAGAAGACCTACAGAGTAAACTAAGCTGGGCCTATGGGGGCTCAAAGAGACTGAACCACCAACCAAAGAGCATACATGGGCTGGACCTAGGCCCCCTACACATATGTAGTAGACATTCAGCTTGGTCTTCATGTGGGTCCCCTATCAATTATAGGCGGGGATGTCCGTAACTCTATTGCCTACCTTTGGATCCCTTTCCTATAGCTGGGCTGTCTTGTTTGGCCTCTGTGGGAGAGGGAGTGCTTGGTCCCTCTAGGGGACTAACGCTGTGCTGTTGACTTAATGTGCTAGAAGGACCCTTCTCTGAGGAGAAGGGTAATGGGACCTGGGAGGAAGGGGAGTGTGAGGGTGGGAATGGGAGGAGATATGGGAGGGGAGCTGCGATCAGACTGTAAATGAATAAGTAAATAAATAAATAAAACTACAAAGGCACTAGCCACACTTTAATTTATAATATTTAAATATGTAAATATATCAAGATGTGGTTTTATTTACATGAGATTAATAACCTGCTAAATTGAATCACAGATTTAAATTCTTTTTAGCACTAGTGTGTTTCTTGTTGTTTGACATCAATACATTTAAAACACATATTTTCCTGCACTTATCCTTGAGGTCATTTTCTCCATACTCAGCACTAAATTCTCTCCTCATCAGTATGAACAGGGACTCTGGTGTTTTGATCAACTTCTGACCCCTTGTACCTTCAATGATAACTTTTCAAATGTTATGCTGACATGCATTTTGGGATGGACATATGCAAGAGAAAGTAAAGTAATCTATTAGTTTTCACTTTTGGTCAGTCTTAATATAATCTTATAAACTTTCCTTGAATTATTAAATGGACTTTTAGGAAACTAAAACTTGTCTTCTAATCCATACATTTTAACATTATGATTAATTTATCCATATATGGCATGTGTTTGTGTGTACATATATCTGTATGGATACACACTCATGCATTTTCTAAACTTTAAAAAAGAACATGAAGTTTTTAAATCTTAGACCTAAAACATAGTTTTAATCACATGTTCTAATAATTCCTACTTGGAAAATCTGTGCACAGTCTTAGTTTAGTAATTTAAAGAGAACACGTATGGTAAATTAGATGTCAACACCTTTCCCCCCTAGTCTTTTGCAACTCTTAAAAAGTATGATATTATTGACTTTACAAAATAAGCTTCAATCTTTCCTCTGTTAGGAACCTCACTGATCTTGTAAGTTTTAGTAGCATTCCAAAATATTATCAACTAGTGTAAACCCTTAATGTCTGCCCAATCACAAAATAGGCAGTCATGACTGACTATAGTATACAAATGATATTTAAATGTTACAATGTATTGAATTGCCATTCTTTTATAAAATTACTTCTTTTTTGGAGATTCTAATATAATTACATCATTTTCCCCTTTCCTTTCCTCCTGCCAAACCCTCTTTTTAAAAAAAAATATTTATTTATTACTTTAGGTTACATCTCCATTGCAGTGTCCTCTTTCTGCCCCTCCCAGTCCCGCCTTCCCACCCTCTATGCCCTATCCCTTCCATCACACTCCTCTGGAGTGGAACGTCCCTACATAACAGTCCCCTGCCCCAGTTCAGAAGTCATATGAGGGCCAAGAGCCTCCTCATACACTGGGGGCCTACAAGGCAGTACCACTAGGAAAAAGTGTCTCATTGACAGAAAAAAAAAAAAGTCTATGTTCATGATCTCTTTGGTGCATTGGTTGTAGTATAGTTATACTGTACTATGTGGCTAAAATCCAATTATAAGTGAATAGGTGCCATGTGCATCCTTCTGAGTCTGGGTTAGCTCACTCAGGATGAGCTTTTCTAGTTCCATCCATTTGGCTGCAAATTGCATGATTTCATTGTTTCTGATAGCTGAGTAGTATTCCATTGTGTAGATGTACCACAGTTTTTTAATCCGTTCTTTGCTTGAGGGACATCTGGGTTGTTTCCAGTTTCTAGCTATTGCAAATAAGGCTGCTATGAACATAGATGAGGAAACTTATTTGTGATTTGGTGAGGAATCATTTGGATGTATACCCAGAAGTGATATGGCAGGGTCCCGAGGCAGAGCTATTCCAAGTTTTCTAAGATATCGCCAGACTGACCTCCATAGTGGTTGCACAAGCCTGCACTCCCACCAGCAATGGAGGAAAGTTCCCCTTTCTACACACCCTCACCAGCATGTGCTGTCATATGAGCTTTTGATCTTAGCCATTCTGACAGGTGTGAGATGGAATCTCAGAGTCATTTTAAATTGCATTTCTCTGATAAGAAAGGATGCTGAGGGCTGGAGAGATGGCTCAGCGGTTAAGAGCACTGGCTGCTCTTCCAGAGGTCATGCCTTCATGAGTTCAATTCCCAGCAACCACATGGTGGCTCACAACCATCCATAATGAAATCTGGTGCCCTCTTCTGGCCTGCAGATATACCTGCAGACAGAACACTGTATACATAATAAATAAATCTTAAAAAAAAAAAAAAAAAAAAAAAAAAAAAAAAAGAAAGGATGCTGAGCATTTCTTCAAGTGTCTCTCAGCCATTAGGGATTCCTCCTCTGTGAATTCTCTGTTTAGCTCTGTTCCCCATTTTTTGATTGTATATTTGGTTTCTTGGTATTTAATTTCTTGACTTCTTTGTACATTATGGATATTAGCCCTCTGTCAGATGTGGGGTTGGTGAAGATTTTTTTCCCGATCTGTAGGCTGCCATTTTGTTTGAATGACAGTGTCTTTTGCCTTACAGAAGCTTTTCAGTTTCATGAGGTCCCATTTATTGATTGTTGGTCTTAGGTCCTGAGCTGTTGGTGTTCTGTTCAGGAAGTTGTCACCTGTGCCAATGAGTTCGAGGGTGTTCCCCACTTTCTTTTCTAGTAGATTTAGTGTGTCTGGACTTATGTCAAGGTCTTTGATCCACTTGGACTTAAGTTTTGTACAAGGTGATAAGTATGGGTCTAATTTCATTCTTTTACATGTGGACATCCAGTTAGACCAGCACCATTTGTTGAAGATGCTGTCCTTTTTCCATAGTATGATTTTGGCTTCTTTGTCAAAAATTAAGTGACCATAGATGTGTGGGTTTATTTCTAGGTCTTCAATTCTAATACATTGATCCACTGGTCTGTTTCTATACTAGTACCATGCCGTTTTTATTACTATTTCTCTGTAATACAGCTTGCAATCTGGGATGGTGAAACATCCAGATGTTCTTTTGTTGTACAGAATTAATTTAGCTATTCTGGGTTTTTTGTTATTCCATATGAAGTTGAGAATTGCTTTTTCCAGGTCTATACAGAATTGTGTTGGTATTTTGATAGGAATTGCATTGAATCTGCATATTGCTTTTGGTAGGATGGCCATTTTTATTATGTTGATCCTACCTACCCATGAGTGTGAGAGATCTTTTCATCTTCTGATGGCCTATGTATATATACATGCATATATGCAACCTACTCAGTCTAATGTTATATGCAAGTTTTCTGGACTAACCATTTGATATTGAATAACCTATTGGTGTTTTCTTCCCTAGGAAAGACTAATTCTCTTACTCTCAGCATTCCTGCATGTCTAATTCTTTCTGTAGGGCTAAGGCCTCCTGGCCCTTTCCTGAACAGCTCTACAATTAAACTTAAGACTCTCCACAAGTGAGAAATCATGCCTGGTACTAGAAATTTAGGCAATAATATATACTAGTGAAGTCACAGATCGTGGAGGAGGACCTACAACCACCATTTTACTAAGCCAGCATAATCTTGAACTATATTCTGAATATTTGTCCTTATATCCACAGATAAGTGTAATCATCACTCCTCATCATGAAAGTTTCTCTTTATGACAAATGGAGAACACTACAGAAAACCACAGCCATCAGTGATGGGGCAATAGAGGAGCCTCTATGCCTATATATTGGGCTCTAGGGAAAATACAAACTACTGCATTCTGCTTTCCATAAATAAAATGAACCCAGAAATTTTTTTTTCCTTCATCTCCAAAGCCAGAGGAAATGTCACAAACAAGGTAAAGGGAGTTTATTCTGTTTACAGTATTAAGGGTTCCATTGCATGGTTGGTTGCTACTGCTGTTGTCAGTCTTGTGAGGAGGGATGCACTAGGGCAGAAATACATGGCAGGGGGAGCTATTCATGCCATGGAATGCATTCAGGAAGCAAAAAAGTAAATGAAAGAGCAGAGGCACCAGGAGACCCCTTCAAGGATATTCCAGCAAAGACCTAACTTCCTCTAACTGTGCCTCCACCTTTTAACATTTCTGCCATCTCCAAGGGCTTGGGACCAAGCATTCATATGTAACCCTTAGAGGACAGTTAAAGTCTAAGCCATAGGAATTCTTCAATTTTTCAGGGCTTTAGTAGTAAGCCTACCACACTAACAAAATGTTAATTATTTGCCAGTTTGCCAGGTACTGTTTGCTGTTTAAGTGTCAAATCCTAGAGTAAACATACTATAGAGGTCTCCAAATCAAAATATAATTAGAGATAAAGGCCTACTATTAAACTGGGGCAGAAAAATCTTTCTGTATAAGTAATACTGATGGAATTTTCAGAAGCAAAGAATGAGAAGCAGTAGAAGAATATACTCAAAGTCATCTCTAAACACCAAGAAAATAAAACATATGTGCTGCTATTCATAAACTGGATGTCATCCAGTCCAAAGTAGAGTCCCAACTTTTTCCTTCTTTCATATAAAGAGATAGCCTACCTAATATTTAAATTAGTATATCAACACTACTCATATTCTCTTTGAGTTTTCTTTTACTGCTCGACAATTAATCGCAAGAACATAACTCAGTAAGGCAAATCTATTTGAAAGAAATTACTACTGAGTTGTTAAGCTGGTGGAATTTGTATGGATGCATAATAGCTTTTCTCTTGGGCATATACACTGGATGGGTTCTATGCAGAAGAAGAGGGTGTGGTATTGTTGAAGTCATGTGGTAGGTACACTTTGATTGTGAAGGTGTTATGTGTGCATACCTAAAGTGCATAGATGAATGGAGGCTGGATGACATACTCACCATAGCACAAAGCTGAAAGTCAGACTAGTTGTTTCTGATTGGAGCTTGGTGAGGCATCATTAGAATGTCCTTTTGCTGCCTGTCAACAGCCTAAACTCCTGGACACTGCTGTCCTTTGACAGAGATATTGGAGGATATTCCATAGAAAATCTCTATTCAAATTGGCGAGTCTGATTTTTACAACCCAGCTATTTAAAACAAGTGAATGTGCTTTTGAATCCTGACCAATAGAGCTGCTGCATTGGCAAACTATCATCTGTTCCACCCAATGTTCTTTTAGAATTTGAAAATTTCTGTCGCAGAGCTCATACAGACATATGCATGCACATAAACGCAAGCACATCTTCATGCTCAGGGTTGGTGAATGCATTGTATGGTAGATGGATGAATGAGCTATCTCACATTACTGTGACTCACTGCAATAGGAAAACAGAATACTTTTTGTTTTTATTATGGGGAATTATTATGAGCTTGCATTTGGCTTGCTCTTCTTTTTCTCCTACTAAACCATAAATCTGTGGGAAGCCTGAGTTGTGTGTGTTTCTGAACATATCACACATCATCTAAATGCTTGCTTCAGGAATGCTCAGTATTATGGGAGTGGCCATTCCCCTGGATTCATGCAATCCCATTTCACTCTCTGCCCTATGCTGTTCTATGGAGAGAGATTTCTTCTACAAGTATTGTTCATTCCTCAGATATGATAGGATCCCAAACATCCATTAGGGAACACAATCCATATGACTTTGTATGGCTAAATGGACCCCTGTCTGTAATGGGATGAACAGCAGGAGGAAACTTGTTACCGAGGCAACAGAACAGCCTGGTTTGAATGACTTTCCTCATTATCACAACAAAAACCAACAGAAAAAATGTACTAGAAGGTGCTGAGTGCATATTAAATTTGACAGTAAAATAATAATGGAAAATTCAATATTTTTGAATGAAAGTGAAATTTCAGGACTGCTTTCAATATTGTCAAATTATAAACATGGTACATTTGCATTCATTGAAGCTATTGAAATTTTTGGAGAAATTAAGTAATTTGTTGCAGAGCACAGCTTGTCATTTTTACCTAATTCATTATCTATTTCAACTTTAGAACCACACATATCTGAAAAAAGTCTGTTGATCTTGTCCATAGATTTAAGTACTAATGCTGATCTTGCCCAGGGCTGTATTTACTAAATATCCATGAAAAAAAAATTAGAATCATAAAACCGAAGTTTTAAACTTTATTTTAGAATTGATCTTAATTAATAAACAGCAACAGATAACATATCTGAATCATAATTTCTGGATTTGGGTATATGCTGTGACTCCAATAGCTTGGTCAGCCTTACTGGTGACATGGTATAACCAGAGCCCTTAGCAAGGTGTTACTGTTGGGGTTAATGTGGGAAAATCAGCACAGTACAATGCCTGCTTCTAAGTCTTAAATATCAGGTGAATATATTTATGTAGGAAAACGGAACCTAGTACGTATCGTATCTGGCAACAGTACTTTTATGAAAATCAATTTAAATGGCAGTCAATGACTGTAATAAAGAAGAAATACCCAGACTGTGATGCAAAAGACATCAGAATGGTTGGTCAAGATTAGATTGGGATTAGTGGGGCGCTCCTCTGGGTCTGGGAGTGTCTGTTCTGGACAGGTTTTAATAAATAAATGATGAACTGCCTTGAGTGCGGGTAGTCAAAAGGAATGAGGACCTGAACTAAATAAATGGATAAAATGAATAAATAAAGGATCAAGCCAGCTGAGGACCAGCACTGCACTTTCTCTTCTCCCTGGCTACTAGGTCATTTCAGTCTGTCATTCCCCTCTCTGAGGATGTATGGCATCAGTCTAAAACATGAGCTAAAAAACATTTGTCCTCCTCTAAGTTCTCTGTTGCAAGCTTTTGGAACAAGGCAAGGAAAAGTAACTAAACAAGAACTTTATCGGAATTTCACTTTGTCGTAATAATGAAAACATTTTGAAATCAAACTCCCACACATATCCCAGTAAATAGCACTAATGAAAATCAGTGAGTCACATATCAAAAATGACTTGAATGCAGAAAGAGGGTTAGGTAGAAAAAAGACTTGAGGGAGACTGAATGAAAATAATGAGGAGCTGAATATTATAAAAGCGCATTATGTATCTGGATGTAATGTCATAATGAAACTTTTCTTATTTGAGATATTGAAAAATAATAAGTAATAATGAAATCTTATTATTTATTATGCTAATTAATCCTTAAAGTCCTTTGTAAAGGCTTTCATGTTTTTTCATTGGGTTACTTTATGTATTTTTAAAATAAATTTCTATTAGCATATCTTCCACCTTGACATTACAAATAATAGATTCTGCAATATTAGCCTTTTGAAAAGATGTCTATAAACTGTCAGTGAGAAGTAGTTTTTCTGCAGAATATTTCATTATGCCAATGACATCTAGAAAGAGTGGTTTTGAACATAAGCAAAGTCAACAAGGCATATGTAGAACTTGGCTGCTAATCTGTTTGGTTTTTTAATAATTTTTTTCTTTTTTTTTAACAATTTATTTTTTATTTCTTCAAGTTACATCTCAATCACAATCCCCTCCCTACTCCCCCCTCCAGTCCCACCCTTCCACCCTCCTCCCCCTCAACCCCCCATCCTCTTCCCTTCTTTTTTTTTTTTTTACTATAAGGTATTTATTTTTCCCCCCAACAGCTCTCCCTTTCAGTCCAAAAAATGGTTCTTTTTCTTATAACTATAAATACAATACAAAACAACAGAA
>CAJQZJ010000319.1:340329-474839 GCA_907164525.1 Lophiomys imhausi | reverse complement strand
AGCAGGGATTATGAAGGACTTACCTACCCTGTCTTGGCAGAGTTAGGCTGTCGACTTCCCTGCTACCAAGTTTTGTCCTTTTTGGACAGCAGTCTGTCTGCAGTTGGTGCAAGGGTTTTTTTTTTTTTTTTTTTTCAGGCCAAGAGATAGGCTGGCCACTAATTCAACGATCTTACAGTGAAGGTTCTTCGATGCTTATCTTCTAAGTGGAGTAGAATAGGGAGTGCTGTCAGGCGCTGATAAGTCTCGATATCAAAAAAAAAGAAGAAAAGAAAATCTTAATTTAAGATAACATCTTTGAATGCCATATTCTGCAGATCACTTGGGGTGTTTGAAGATGCCCTATCCATCTCTTGTATTTAGATAAGCAAATGTTGCTTGTCTCTTAGCAACTTGATTACTGGGTAGTTTAGAGAATATCTGTGATAGATAGTCATAGTAGCTAACAAAGTGACATGTTTGCATGACTAGGAGTTTGTTTTACTTAACTATGCTAGACCGTTTTAGACGGTTGGTATCAAGACGCCAGAGCTTCACATTTTATTTTTAAGTATCTCTAGGTATGATACCATTAGGAAGCATTACCTTTAATTTTGTATCAATATACAAAGATCTATTCAATTGTGGTTAAATATACTCTTAATTATGTATCAATATACAAAGGTCAATGCCTATGTAGCCCAATACAATCGTAATACTACGCCCATATACAAGGGTCAATACCATTGTGACCAACTGTAATCTTAATTTTGTATCAATATAAAAAAATCAATACCGATGTAATCCAATACAATCTTATTATTGCACAATAAACAATGCTCAATACCACTTTAGCTTAATAAACTACTAATTTTGTATCAATATACAAAGGTATAAATAAGGGCATATTCAATAATCTGCCCCTTCTTCTTGAACCTTCCTGTGCTATGTCTATATCTCATTTTTCTCAAGCCTATGCACTCCTACATAGGAGAGGAAGAAGGATACAGAAAAGGAAAAATAGGAAGTCCCTGGGGCTAACCTCCAAAACCCATTAAATAGGACTATTTATCAGCCTGTAATCTCTTCCCTTAAATATCGGAGTTTTCAGTTATCCTTCAAATAACCAAAAAGAAGGGCGGAGAAACACCTTCCCCACCCTCTGGGCATGGGACTTCGCTCTCTTAAAGTGACTTCCTGATGATTTGGGTCGTAGTAGACCTGTTTGGGGCAGGAACTCAAATGGAAAAAATGGTTAAAAATGTTAGTACAATCCTTTTATTTTCAGTCCTTCTGTTCTCAGCTGTTTAGATGACCTAAGGGGTTTGTAGGCAGAAGCTGATCTTGCAGGCTTCACTGAGGTTCCGGCCAGGGCATTGTGTAGAGCTGAACGGTCCCAGCGACATTGGATTGCCGTGGTTGCAGGCACCCAATGGAGACAGCTATTGAGGAAGTCTGCCAGGCAGAATCAACTGGGTCACTCATCCTCCTTGGTGCCTGATTCTCCTCTCTGCTGAGGTTTCCGCTGTCCAGCCGTCCCCGGGCTCCCTAATGGATGCTTCGGTTCTCCTGAAAAGTTAAGAACAGAGCCCTGCCCCAATCCCAACCCTGGGACAATTGCCCTCTTTTTTTTGGGGGGGGGACTAGGTAGTACTTCTCCTGAAGCAAATTTGGCCTTCCGACAACATACAAAGTTTTATCTTTCAATCCGGGTTAAAGAAGAAATCATTCTGTCACCTTGGAGCTAAACCAGCTCCAGTGTATATATTTTGAGATCCCAAAGGACAATCTGCCTGCATCGAGAAGGACTTTTGTAAGTAGCCTCCAAACCTAGGTCCCTCCAAATCCCATGTGTGTGTCTCTGAACTCTAATTATTGGGATCAGAGACCTGTGTTTCCCATCTGAAGGGATCAAAGATGTGTTCCACCACTCCTGGATTGAAGTCTTTCTCTATTTAGACTTTGCCCTGCATCAGGCTGACCATGAGCTCTGGGATCTGCCCGTTTCTGTCTCCAGTGTGCTGGGAGCTGGGACCAAGGGTGTACTCTTCTTGAATGGTGGCACCAAGAGTATACACCCTCCCACCCCGCTCCGTATGACTCCAGAATACATAAGACCACCAACTCTACGGTGCTCCCCCGCCACACGCCTCCGCTGAAGTCAAAGGCATGGACCAACACCAAAATTCTCTTGTATTTTATCTTAGCTCTACGTCTTCTCCACACCTGGAGGTCTGCAAAACCAGGGTGAACGGCTGTATCCTCTATTCCATTCACAGTGTTTCAGCCCTGCCACCTGCCCCTTTTTTTTAGTTAATAAATTTATTTCTTTGTTGCTTCAGGTTACATCCTTATCATATTGTCCTCTTTTCCCGCTTCCCAGCCCCACCCTCCCATGCTCTACCCCCTGACCCTTCCATCTTGTTCCTCTGGGGTGGAGTGTCCCTGCCTAACAGTCTCTCACCACAGATCAAGAGTCATGTGAGGGCCAAGAGCCTCTTCATTCACCGGGGGCCTACGAGGCAGTACTGCCAGTGAAAGGTGTCTCCTTGCTACTGGGGGAATACTAAAAAAAAAGACCAACAAACACACAAACCCACAAAAACAAAGAATATCAACAAAAAAAAAGAGAGGAAAAAGAGAAGGGAAAAGGAAAAAGAAAAAAGAAAAAAAGAAGGAAAAAGAAAAAGATAAAAAAAAAATTGTGTCCATGTTCCTTTTGGTGTGTTGGTTGTAGTACAGATACCCTGTATGATATAGCTAAAATCCTACTATAAGTGAATAGATGCCATGTGCATCCTTCTGAGACTGGGTTAGCTCACTCAGGATGAGCTTCTCTAGATCCATACATTTGGTTGCAAATTGCATGATTTAATTGTTTCATATAGCGGAGTAATATTCCATTGTATAGATGTACCACAATTTTTAATCCATTCTTAAGTTGAGGGACATCTGGGTTGTTTCCAATTTCTAGCTATTACAAATAAGGCTGCTATGAACATAGATGAGGAGACTTCCCTATGTCTCCGTGAGAGGTCCTTTGGGTGTATACCCAGAAGTGGTATGGCTGGGTCCTGAGGCAAGGTTATTCCTAGATTTCTAAGATATCGCCAGAGAGACCTCCATAGTGGTTGCACAAGCCTGCACTCCCACCAGCAATGGAGTAGGGTACCCCTTTCTCCACACCCTCGCCAGCATGCGCTATCATTTGAGCTCTTTATCTTAGCCATTCTAATAGGTGTTAGGTGGAGTCTCAGGGTCGTTTTGAGTTGCATTTCTCTGATGATTAAGGATGTTAAACATTTCTTCAGGTGTCTCTCAGCCCTTAGGGATTCCTCCTTTGTGAATTCTCTATTTAGCTCCATCTCCCATTTTTTGATTGGATTATTTGGTTTCTTGGCATTTAGTTTCTTGAGTTCTTTTAGCATGAAGGGGTGTTGGATTTTGTCAAATGCTTTTTCTGCATCTAGCGAGATTATCATGTGGTTTTTTTCTTTCATCTTGTTTATGTGGTGAATTACATTGATAGACTTTCGTATATTGAACCATCCCTGCATTCCAGGGATGAAGCCTACTTGATCATGGTGTATGATACTTTTGATGTGTTCTTGAATTCGGTTTGCTAGTATTTTATTATGTATTTTTGCATCTATGTTCATGAGGGAGATTGGTCTGAAGTTCTCTTTCTTTGTTGGGTCTTTGTGTGGTTTAGGAATCAGAATGACAGTGGCCTCATAGAATGAGTTTGGCAGTGTTCTTTCTGTTTCTATGTGGTGGAAGAGTTTGAAAAGTAATGGTGTTAGTTCCTCTTTGAAGGTCCGGTAGAATTCCGTGCTAAAGCCATCTGGCCCTGGGCTTTTTTTTTGGTTGGGAGATTATTAATGACTGTTTCTATTTCCTTGGGTGTTATTGGGCTGTTTAAGCTGTTAATCTGATTTTGATTTAGTTTTGGTAGGTGGAATTTATCGAGGAAATTGTACATTTCGCTTAGGTTTTCAAATTTAGTGGAATATAGATTTTTAAAGTAATGCCCAAATATTTTCTGGATCTCCTCAATGTCTGTTGTTATTTCTCCCTTTTCATTTCTGATTTTGTTTATTTGTGTTCTTTCCCTTTGCCTTTTAGTTAATTTGGCTAGGGGTCTGTCTATTTTGTTGATTTTCTCAAAGAACCAACTCTTGGTTTCATTGATTCTTTGTATAGTTCTTTTTGATTCTAAGTTGTTGATTTCAGCTCTAAGTTTGATGATTTCCTGTCTTCTGCTCTTCTTGGGAGTGTTTGTTTCTTTTTTTTCCAATTCACCCAGCTTAGCTGTTAGTTCACTAATATGAGCTGTCACAATTTTCTTTTTGAAAGCACTTAGTGATATGAACTTTCCTCGTAGCACAGCTTTCAATGTATCCCATAGGTTTGGGTATGTTGTGTCTTCATTGTCGTTGGATTTTAAGAAGTCTTTGATTTCCTTCCTTATTTCTTCCCTGACCCAGTGGTCATCCAGTAAGGAGCTGTTCAATTTCCATGTGTGTGTAGGCTTTCTGTTGATTCTTTTACTGTTGAAGACCAGCTTTATTCCGTGGTGGTCTGATAAGATACAAGGTGTTGTTTCAATTTTCTTGTATCTACTGAGACTATCTTTGTGACCAATTATGTGGTCGATTTTGGAGAAGGTTCCGTGGGGTGCTGAGAAAAAGGTGTATTCCTTTGTGTTTGGGTGAAACGTTCTGTAGATATCTGTTAGGTCCATTTGTTTCATGATCTCTGTTAGACTCAATATTTCTCTGTTTGTCTTCTGTCTTGATGATCTGTCCTTTGTTGTGAGTGGGGTGTTGAAGTCTCCCACTACTAATGTGTTGTGATCGACGTGCGCTTTAAGTTTTAGATGTGTTTCTTTTACGAAAGTAGGTGCCTTTGTATTTGGGGCATAGATGTTCAGTATTGAGATTTCCTCTTGATGAATATTCCCTTTAATGAGTATATAGTGCCCTTCTTTGTCTTTCTTCATTAACTTCAGTTGGAAGTCTGTTTTGTTTGATATTAGGATGGCTACTCCAGCTTGCTTCCTGGGTCCATTTGCTTGGAAAACCTTTTCCCAGCCCTTTACTCTGAGGCAGTGTCTATCTTTCGTAGTTAGATGTGTCTCTTGTATACAGCATAAGGAAGGGACTTGCTTGCGGATCCACTCTGTAAACCTATGTCTTTTCATTGGGGAGTTGAGACCATTGATGTTGATGGATATTAGTGACCTGGAGTTGTTATTTCCCATTAGTTTGGTATAGGTGGTGGTCCTGTGCCTCTTTTGGTTTAGTTGCTGAGGGGTTTTCTATTCCCTTTGTTTTCTTGGGTGGAGTTTTCTTCTCTGGGTTGGGATTTTCCTTCTAGGATTTTCTGTAGGGGTGGGTTTGTGGGTGGATATTGTTTAAATTTAATTTTGTCATGGAATATCTTGTTTTCTCTATCTATGTTGATAGAGAGTTTGCTGGGTAAAGTAGTCTGACTGGGTACCTATGATCTCTCAGGACTTGTAGTATATCTGACCAGGCCCTTCTAGCTTTTAAAGTTTCTGAGGAGAAGTCAGGTGTAATTCTGATGGGTCTGCCATTGTATGTGACTTGACCTTTTTCTCTTACACCTTTTAATATTCTTTCTTTGTTCTGTACATTTGGTATTTCAATTATTATGTGGCGAGAGGAGTTTCTTTTCTGGTCTAATCTGTTTGGTGTTCTGTAAGCCTCTTGGATTTTTATTGGCATCTCTTTTTTCAGGTTTGGGAAGTTTTCCTCTATGATTTTGTTGAAGATATTTCCTGGACCTTGGAGTCGGGAGTCCTCTCTTTCCTCTATACCTATAATTCTTAGGTTCCATCTTTTAATTGAGTCCTTGATTTCTTGGATGTTGTGGGTGAGAGATTTTTTAGCCTTCTCATTTTCTTTGGATGTTGTACTGATTTCTTCCACTGAATCTTCCATGCCTGAGATCCTGTCTTCCATCTCTTGCATCCTATTGTTGATACTCACATCCGTAGTTCCTGTTCTCTTCCTTTGGTTCTCCACTTCCTCTTTTAACTCTGACTGTGTTTTCTTTATTGTTTCTATTTCTATTTTCATGTCTTGTATGGTTTTGTTCGTTTTGTACATTTCCTTCTCCAGCTTGCTTGTTTTTGTCCGAAAATCTTTCATTGCTTTGTTCTTTTCCTGTTCAAGCTCTGTCATCTTGGCTTGGAGCTCTTTAATGGTGTTGTTCCTTGTTTTGACTTGTAGAATTGTGGCTTCTTTGAATTCCTTCATAGATTTAAGTTCTTCTTGCAGGGACTCTATCACTTTCCATAATGCAGAATTGTCAACGTTTTCATGTGTTTCTGTTGGTGTGAGGTCATCAGAATTGGATGAGCTAGGATAATTCTGCTTTGTTGGAGTCATATTTCCTTGATTTCTATTTTTTTTTTGACCTTTGGCCATTGGATGCGTTTAACTGTCTGTTTTCTGTGCTTGGAACCACAGTGGATGATTTGGTGCAGGGGACGAGTTACTTGGCTATCTGTAGTTGCTTACAGGGGGATTTCAGGGTCACTGTGGTTTTAATCGCCTGAGGCACTGTGAGCTGGTGCAGCCTATTCCCAGGTTGTGAGTAATGGACTGGGATTGTTTCATTGCTCCCAATTCAGACTTCTCTATGTTGCACTCTGAGTTATCAGCCTGTAATGGTTCTGATGGTACGGACCTGTTTGCCCAGGCACAGATTCTGTGGGCTTTGTTTGTAGTCACGGAGGCTGACAGGGTCTGGCTCCACACCTAATGTGTCTGGATTTTCCAGAACACAGCTATGGTCCCGATTTCTGGTTTCTCACTAGGCTTCTCGCCACAGGCCTGGCCTCTGTGCCTGATTCCTTCCCTGTCTGCACAGCTGCGGGTACCCCTCCCTGGCTGCTAGGCCGTGGGTGCACCGAGCCCCGGATCCTCCGGCCGCTTGAGTGATCCTCTCGCCCCAGCAGCTCAGCCATGGGTGTGTGGATCCCTGGCTCCGCCCACGCCTGGCTCTCTCCCCAGTTGACCTGCCGTGGGTTTGCGGGGATTTGGCCCTTCCAGCCGGGCTCCCTCCCCAGCTATGCTTCCGTAAGTGCGAGGGATTCAGCCCCTCCCACCTGCCTTTGTTTTCCCGGCTTCCCGTGCTCTCACGGAACCTCCCGCCCTCCGCTTCATGAGCGGCTGTGGACCACCTGCTGAGCCCCCTGTTTGTTCCTTGCTAAGCCTTCCACTATCTCGCAAAGCTGTTTAAGTGGGTATAAGTTCTACCTGATGTGTGGGGAGCCCAATAGGCCAGCGATCTATCGCCAAGTGGCCTCTGATTCTGCCTGCTGTGAGTTGAGGTCGATCTTACCAGGCGCCTCTCCAAATGGGAGTTCCCGAATCCCGGGTTTAGTGGCTTCCGTGTCTGCAAGAGATGGGGGAAGAGCCTTACCCTGGGACTTTTAACAGTCCCTTGGGAGCTGTGAGTGTTCCCGGGGGGGTCTAGCCCCTCCGGTTTTTGCACAGTGCCCAATAACTCTGTGTTTTTTATGGCTCTTTTTTTCCCCGCATTCAAAATGTGTCAGTGTAGGTCGCCGCCATCTTCTATAGTCATCCTCTTAAGGTTTTTGAAGAGGCCCTATCTATCTCTTATATTAGGGTAAGCAGATGTTGCTTGTCTCTTAGCAGGTTTATTTCTGATTAGCTTAGCAAGTAACTATAATAGGCTGTCATAGTACCTAACAGAATGACCGGCTTGCATAACCATTAGTTTGCATTTCTTAATTATCCTAAACAGTTTATGAAAATTAGTAGTAAAAGGCCGAAACATCACATTTCATTTTTTTTTCATTACCTCCTAACCCTTCCATCACATTTCTCTGGGGTGGGGTGTCCTTATATAACAGTCCCTCATCTCAGTTGAGAGGTCGTATGATGGCCAAGAGTCTCTTCATTCATTGGGGATCTACGAAGCAGTACCATCAGTGAAAAGTGTCTCGTTGCCCGGGAGAGAGAACTACTAAACAAACAAACCAATAAGCATACAATAGATAAAAAAGACTAAAAAATAGAAAAAATATAACTAATATATAAAAAATAAATAAAAAATAAAAATTAAAAATAAGTCTATGTCCAAGTTCCCTTTGATGTATTAGTTGTAGTATCGATGCCTTCTACTAAATAGCTAAAATCCTACTATAAGTGAATAGATGCCATATGTGTCCTTCTGAGTCTGGGTTAGTTCACTCAGGATGAGCTTTTCTAGTTCCATCCATTTGGTTGAAAATTGCATAATTTCATTGTTCCTGATAGCTGAATAATATTCCATTGTATAGATGTACTACAGTTTTTTGACCCATTCTTCGGTTGAGGGACATCTGGGTTGTTTCCAGTTTCTAGCTATTACAAATAAGGCTGCTATAAACATAGATGAGGAAACTTCCTTATGATTCTGTGAACAGGCATTTGGGTGTATACCCAAAAGTGGTATGGCTGGGTCCTGAGGCAGAGCTATTCCAAGTTTTCTAAGATATCGCCAGACTGACCTCCATAGTGGTTGCACAAGCCTACATTCCCACCAGCAATGGAGTAGGGTACCCCTTTCTCGACACCCTAGCCAGCATGTGCTGTCATTTGAGTTTTTGATCTTAGTCATTCTGACAGGTGTGAGATGGAATCTCAGAGTCGTCTTGAGTTGCATTTCTCTGATGATTAAGGATGTTGAGCATTTCTTCAAGTGTCTCTCAGCCATTATGGATTCCTCCTTTGTGAATTCTCTATTTAGCTCTGTCGCCCATTTTTTGATTGGATTATTTGGTTTCTTTGCATTTAATTTCTTGAGTTCTTTGTAGATTTGGAATATTAGCCCTCTGTCAGATGTGGGGTTGGTGAAGATGGAAAGATCTTCCATGCTCATGGATAGGTAGGATCAACATAATAAAAATGGCCATCCTACAAAAGCAATATATAGATTCAATGCAATTCCTATCAAAATACCAACACAATTTTTTATAGACTTGGAAAGAGCTAGTCTCAATTTCATATGGAACAACAAAAAGCCCAGAATAGCTAAATCAATCCTGTACAATAAAGAAAAATCTGGAGGTATTACCATCCCAGATTTCAAGCTGTACTACAGAGCAATAGTTGTAAAAACAGCATGGTATTGGTTTAGAAACAGACCAGTAGATCAATGGAATCGAATTGAAGATCCAGAAATAGACCCACACACTTATGGCCACCTAATTTTTTACAAAGAAGCCAAAACGGCACAATGGAAGAAGGACAGCATCTTCAACAAATGGTGCTGGTCCAACTGGATGTCCATTTGTAAAAGAATGAAGTTAGACCCATACTTATCACCTTGTACAAAACTTAAGTCCAAGTGGATCAAAGACCTTAACATAAGGCTGGTCACACTAAATCTGTTGGATCTGTTCTTTCGCTGACCTTTAGCCATCTGGTTGTTCTCGGCTGTTTCTTCCTGGTGCCTTCTGGGCTTGGTGCCAAGAAGGGTGCTTTGGTGTAGAGGCCGTATAGCTTGGTGATCTGTAGCTTTCCACGGACTGTATGGGGCCTGTGTGGAAGTTGGTTCTCAGTGTGTCTCCCAGAGCTCACCCCTTCCTGTTGTGTCCCAATGGAGATTGTGGTGGGATGTGTTATTCCTGCCTGCAGGTTCCTGAGATCCTTTGTAGTGATGATGATGCAGGTTGTCAGGCCACAGACTTTTGCTGACTGGAGCTATAGCTCCCCTGGAGCTTATGTGTTGAGACCATGATCGTGGTCCTCCCAGGCTGCTCTCAGGGGGTTCTCAGGTTCAATGTGCATCTTATAACCTGCAGCACTGTGATCTGGTACAGCCACATCACCCAGGCAATGGGCAATGGTCTGGAGTTGTTTCACTGCTCCCAAGTCAGAGCTCTCTGTGTTGTAGCCTTGGTATTCAGCTGAGGGGCAAGGCAGGTACAGTCAGGGAGATCTGATGTGGAATTCACACCCTGTCCACAGTGTTTGGTTTCAGGGATGCTCAGGTGCCTTTTCCCAGCCAGAATCAATGTGCTCCAGTGTAACTTGCCTGCACCAATGTGGCTTCTGGCAGTTTCCCTGAAGCAAGGGTATCAAGACTGTGGTTGTGGTTCTTCCACGCTCTTCAGGGGGTTTCAGGATCAACCTGTGCACCTTTCAGTCAGAAGTTCTTTGATTCAGTGTAGTCCACCTGCTTGGGCTGCACACAATAGTTCAGAACTGCTTTACTGCTCCAGACAGAGATCTAGCTGCTGTAAACTGAGGCAGTAAACTGAGAGTCCTCCCAAAGTGGATATGGGCAGTGAGTTCACAAAGCATCTCCAGCACTTGGACTGAGGATAGGGGAGAGACCTTAGCAGTCTTTTCCCTGTCAGAGGTACTGTGTTCCAGTGTAGCTTGTCTGGGTCAGCAGTGCTTCTAACAGATTCTCTGTAGCTAGTGTCTCAAAACTGTGGGTATGGTCCTGCCAAGCTACACTTGGGGGAGGGGGGAGGGTCCCAGGATCATTTTGTGCCTCTCTGTCAGAAGTTCTGTTGTCAGGTGCTGCCCCCTCAGGTACCATGCCCCAGTCCAGGACTGTTTCATTGCTCTGGGCAAACAATGGAAAAAGGACAGCATCTTCAACAAATGGTGCTGGTCTAACTGGATGTCAACATGTAAAAGAATGAAATTAGACCCACATTTATCACCTTGCACAAAACTTTAGTCCAAATGGATCTTAACATAAGGCCTGTCACACTAAATCTGATGGAAGAGAAAGTGGGGAAAAGTCTCGAACTCCTTGGCACAGGAGACAACTTTCTGAACAGAACACCAATAGCTCAGGCTCTAAGACCAACAATCAATAAATGGGACCTCACGAAACTGAAAGTGTCTATAAGGCAAAGGACACTGTCATTTGAACAAAATGGTAGCCTACAGATTGGGAAAAGTTCTTTACCAACCTCACTTCCAACAGAGGGCTAATATCCATAATTTATAAAGAACTCAAGAAATTAAACACCAAGGAACCAAATATTCTAATGAAAAATGGGAAACAGAGTTAATTCAAGAATTCACAAAGGAGGAATTCCTAATGACAGTGGGACATTTGAAGAAAAGCTCAGCATCCTTAATCATCAGAGAAATGCAACTCAAGATGACTCAGATTCCATCTCACACCTGTCAGAATGGCTAAGATCAAAAACTCAAATGACAGCACATGCTGGCGAGGGTGTGGAGAAAGGGATACCCTACTCCATTGCTGGTGGGAGTGCAAGCTTGTACAACCACTATTGAAATCAGTCTGTTGATATCTTAGAGAACTTGGAATAGCTCTACCTCAAGATCCAGCCATACTACTTCTGGATATCCACCCAAACGATTCCTCACCAAACCACAAGGACATTTCCTCATCTATGTTCATAGCAGCTTTATTTGTAATAGCTAGAAACTGGAAACAACCCAGATGTCCCTGAACCAATGAATGGATAAAAGAATTATGGTACATTTACACAATGGAATACTACTCAGCTATCAGAAACAAGGAAATCATGCAATTCACAGCCAAATGGATGGAACTAGAAAAGCTCATCCTAGTGAACTAACCCACACTCAGAACGATGCATATGGCATCTTCTCACTTATAATTGGATTTTAGCCATATAGTACAGGATAACTATCCTACAACCAATACACCAGAAGGATCAGGAACATAGACTTTATTACCTATTAAGGGGACAATTTACCCTAGGAGTGCCACCATGTTGGCCCCCAGTGCAATAGGTAGCTCTTATCCCACATATAACTGTTTAGCTAAGAGGAGGTGATATATAGGGACACTCCACATCCACATCAGAGGAGACAGAAGGGTGGAAGAGGAAAGAGAGAGTGGGAGGGTGGAACTGGGAGGGGTGGAGTGAGGGCACTGTGATGGAGATGTAACTTGAACCAATAAATAAACAAAAAATGAAAAATATGTATGTTAATTAAGAGACCTCAATAATATCTGAATATACAATCAAGTGCAGAAACTATAGTATCAATTATGATTTCTAAAACATAATTCCAAATGCCATAATCCTCAATGTCAAAGGGGGCACTAGTCTTATAGATCTATATTAAAAGAAACAAATCCCCACGATCTTGAAAGAAAAAAATGCAAACATTGAAAATTAAAGGGGAACTGCTCAATACAGCATCCAATGGAGAACCAAAAACATTTTGTGTTATCATCATGGCTACGGATGCTGAACATTTAAAAACTATTTCCCAGTCATTATACTTCTTCTCTTAAGAAGCCTCTGTATAGTTCTACCCCCTATTTTTGATTGGGTTGTTTATTTTCTTATTGTTTTTTTTTTCAGTATATTATATATTCTATACTTTAACCCTTTACCAAAGGTATAACTAGTAAAGTTTATCTTCCCCATTTACTGGGCTTTCTCTTCAGTCAAGATATAATTTGTTGTACAGAAACTATGCAATTTCTGATGTCCCATTTATTGTTTTTCTTAATACCCATGCTACTGAGGACCTATTCATCAAGCCCTTTATTTTACCTATAAGTTCAAGAATAGTTCTTATTTTTTCCTCTACCAGATTTCGTGTTTAAGGTATAATGTAGTCATTTGGAGTTGACTTTTTTAGAAGGTCAAAGATAAAAATCTAATTTCATTCTTTTACAAGTAACTATTTCATTCGAACTACATTGGTTGTGTAAGATGCTGCCTTTTCTCTAATATCTAATATCTATTGCTGAATCTCATCCCAATGAAAATGACTAAGGTTTTTCTTTTTTTTTTTTTATGAGAGGAAATGCTAGCATGGATGTGTGGAAAGTAGAATATTTATTCATGCTTGGTAGGTGGGAGTGCAAACCAGTAAACTACTATGTAAATCAATGCAGAAGCTCCCTAAAATAACAGGAAATAGATCCACCATATTATCAGCTATTATTCCTGGGCATGTCCCCAAAGGATTAGATATCTTTCTACAGAGATATCAGAGATATATGTTTATCAGTGTTCACTGGTGCTGTATTGAAAATATCCAGGAAACAGTCTAGATGAATAAATCATAAAAATGCACTACACTTTCAGAATGGAATACTATTCAGCTATAAATAAATTTTCAGGTAAATGAGTAGAGCTGAAAATCACTCTGAGTGAGATAATCCAGACCTAGAAAGAGATAAAACAACTTATTCCTTCTATGTAGATAGTTGCTTTGAATATTTGAATATGTATGCTTAAATTGGAGTAGTTGTAGAAGTTTGGAAATCAATAAACATCCATGAAGGGAACTCTGAGGTATAGGAATAGAACACAGGAGGTATGAAAGTAAGAGATATGAGGTCAAGGTAGAGGAGGGAGTTTGAAGATATATAACTAGCACTAAAAGCCCTTGAAGAAGCCATATGGAAACCCACAATTGTAGAAGATAAGTAAAATATATAAATATGTATATGTGCAAATAAATAGGTACATACTCACATATTAGATATATTGTAATATAATATAAACACAGTTTAAATTGAATTACCTTATGATGAGTGGACAATGCCTCTCCAAGACAGACCATAGGCTATCAAATAAAAATGCCCAGTGCTTGGTATGAGGTACCTCTTGTTGAGCTATTGGTCACTCGGGTTCCATGGAACCCCAATCACAGACTACTGTCATTGTTCTTGGTTACAGACATGACTTAAGACATCACATATCACCTAAAATTTTTAAAAAAGCAGATAGGAGGGTGAGGGGGAAGAGGGCAAGAGGGTAGGACCAGGAGGGGGAAGTGGGGGGACTATGATTGAGATGTAACTTGAAGAAATAAATAAATGTTAAAAAAAGAAAAGAAAATAGTACATGAAGTTTGGAGGATAATTTGTTGGAGTGACAAGAATTGGAGGGGAGGAAATAGGGTGACTTTGATTAAAAGTCTGACATTCACAAACAATAAAAAATCAAACATTTAAAATAAAGGCCTACAAAATGGACAGGAAACCTTGAAGAGATGTGTGTAGGTTTTGTTATGCTCACTTTTTGCATCACATTAGGCAGGATAACTACATAGAACTTCCTCCTAGGGGTTACCTCGTCTAGCCTTTATATGAGGGACTTTTCCTAGTCTTATTGTAACTTGTTATGTCATATTTAGTTGCTACATCTGGGATGCATGCTTTTTTATGAAGGGAAACAGAGGAAGATCTGGGGAGAGGGGAGGTCTGTGAGAAGAGGGGGACTGGGAGGAGTTGAGGGAGGGAAAACTGCAGTCAGGATGTAACATTTGAGAGAAGAATAAAAGAGAAAACCAGTAAAGCAATATGAGGGTGTCTGTGAGAAGGTTCCTAGAGATTATTGTTGAGTCTGCAGTCTCCCATCCCTCCATCACACAGATGGGACAAAAATGTCAACATTCTCTGAGGAAACTCATGCCCTACAAGGAGCAAAACAGCTATTAACTAAGATACAAGATTTTAAATTACAGTGATCCTCTCATGCAGGCAGCCTTTCTTTTGCTTTACTGTCAGCATTTGATCCATGAATTCTAAAGCCCTAAACCTCTGTTTCGAAAACCAGCGGCTCTGAGCAAAACAGGACTTCTGTGATCTCAACCAGGTTAGATCTGTGTTGGCTGCCACAGTTCCTTATCCTCAGTGAATGAGGAAATTGGTACTGCAGACTGCCCTAAGTGTCCACAAGAAGGGACAGTCAGGATGTTAACAAGAAGGCTTATCAGCAGTGAGACTGTATGATGACAGTAATATCATGTGCATTATCACTACACTAAAACATAGCTGCAAAACTGGCAGACATTTGAGGTGGGCAGTGGAGAAATGATGGACTGGTGCCCGTGCACAGGAAAACAATCATGTGAGCATCATTTCAGTTGCTTGTTCCAGGGTTTTGCTTATTCTGCTCTTCAGTTTTGAGTCCTGAATTCAACACAATACTTATAAGAAAGTCATTTCTGAGAAGTGTTTGTTGTTTTTCCTATATTGCCAAAAGTGTGTGATCATAAATCTGCATGGATAGAGATTCATATAAACCATTGTTGTTCTAAAAGGCTGCCATTGGAAGTCACTTGTGTAGACTTCCTCTTGGCCAGTTTTTTTTTCTAATTCAGAAGAGAAGAATTTAATAAGTCCTAAAGTAGCCTATATTAATTTACTCAATGAAGAAAGAAGTTCCATCAACTTTCAGAAAGTTGACTAAAGCAGACTCTGGAAGAGAAAGAACAATCATTTTTAAAATTATATATAGCCAGGCATGGTGCTACACACCATTAATCCTAGTACTTGGGAGGCAGAGGCAAGTAGATCTCTGTGAGTTCAAGGCCACCTGGTCTACAAAGTGAATCCCAGGGCATCCAGTACTGTTACATAGAGAAACCATGTATCAAAAAACAGAAAAAAAAACTAACAGAAAAATTATATATAGTCTGTTTTTTCAACTTAAAGGAAAATCTTCAAGATGCATAGAATAGTTCATTAATTTTTCTGCAGTGTTGCTAAGGTCTCTACATGTTTGGAGTAATGGGAGGTCCTAAGCTCACTAAGAGAAACTAAGGTTTCTATCTTTAAACTTTCATAGAGATAAAATAAAGCAGACAACTGATGCTCAAGTGAGCATCTTTACTTCTAGTCCCTGACAACCCTCAGCACCTGGCCAGGTGTGAGCCTGCATTCCCTTTAGGAAGCTTACTCAGTATAGTCAACAAGGCAGCTATTGTTTGCCATTTACAAAAGATCAGGAAAGCTGCACAAAGCTGGGCAGTGGTGGTGCAAACCTTTAATTCTAACATTTGAGAGTCAGAAGCAGGCAGATCTCTGAGTTGGAGGCCAGCCTGGTCTACAGAGAGAGTTCCAGGACAGCCAGAACTACAGAGAGAAACTCTGTCTTGGGGAGGGGGGGGGGAGGAGGGGATAGCTGCGCAGGACATGCAGTCAGCAGAGCAAACTAAGCTTGCTTGCCCTAAATCTATGTCACTTCATCCAAGATGAGCATCCAGTCAGTCAGACTAGAAATAGAGATGTTTTCACAGGAAAATCAGTGACTTCTAGAAACATTCACACACCTGAAAAGGACCAGAAACTCGAAGAAATCTAGTGGCAAATGAGTCAAGAGAAGATGCATCCGGTTAGGATAGCAAAGCAAGGAAAACATACATGCTGCAAACATCCCAGCAGTTCAGACAGAAAGAGCAGCAACCTCAAATTTGCTAATTAGAGTACTTGATAGAATAATCTTGCTCTGTTGTTCTGGCAATAGGAAGATGCTCAGGATGTCAGGGTGACACTCTCCTCAGGCAGGTAGAGCAGTGAGCCTGAGGACGCCAAGTGCAAGGATATCTATTGACACCAAGCTGCTACCACTTGTTCAGGGGCCACTCCTCACCCAAGAGTGGAAGCTATGTTCACTTTGCATATGAGTAGATGGGAGAAGGACTTAAACATGTGCATGCAGGATACACTACAAGAGGAAAGAATATTTGAAATCCTTTCCATGAAACTATAAGACAATAAAATGTTAACTGCTTTTTGTGCTTGTCAGAAGAAGATGCTTTGAGGATGTGAATAGTCACCAAACACATATCCCAACTCTCCAACAACACTTTCTTCCCTCTCCCTGTTTTAACATTTACAGCTCTAACAGCTCGCCAATGAGAATATGGGCCTGGACAACAGCCCATATGTGAAACTGAAGACATACATGGTTTTTTTTTCCTATACATAGTAAGTCTAAAGTCCAATTTATAAACTAGGAATGGCAAGAGATTGAAAATAGCTAATGACATAATAGAAAAAGTATGAACGTACACTGTAGTAAAATCATCAGCATCAGTATTCTTCTAATTTGGAACCATGCAAAGTTTGAAGAAAAAAAGTGCTACTCGAGCACACGCGATCATATCTCAAATGTCAGCCCAACCACAGAGATGACTTCAAAATGACCAATGTGCTGATGGTTTACTATGTGAATGCTCGGACTGAAGAGATGACTTTTGCTCAGATGGGACCCAGTACTGGTGCAAGATCTCACCACTGCATTTAGAAGGCCATGGCTCCTATATTCTCCAATTGTTGGTTTCTCAGAAATTCCATGCTGTATTTTGAGGTGCAATAGATTTCAGGTAACTAGCATTATAGAAAGTGAAAATGTAGATCACAATAAATGGGGGACTTCAATCCTCCTTAGACAAATGTCATCAAAATACCTAGAGCATTATATGGCACAGTACTTCCTCCATATCCAACAGATATTTGGTATCTACTAAGTTCCTTGCTATCTCACATTCCTAATCAGACTAGCCTGAGGCCTGGTAGCTTTTAAACTAATGTACTTTGGAATTTGACTCTGGTGTGAGGGAACCCGGGCTGGGTACTCAAAAACAACCTGAAGCATGCACTTTCAAATTACTGTGGTTTTCATAGCATACAGACAAACACTCAGACCTTCTTCCAATTGTAATCTAAAGTAAAATGCACCTAAACACACACAGTACACTTTTCAATATTACTATATCTTGAAATACAACAGGCAGCAATGGGTTCCCTGATTATCATTAATACCATACAACAGTTCTTAACAGTCCACAAAGTAAGAATTCAAACATCTCATGATGATTTATTAAGAAAATTAACATAATGCCAATTCAGCTTTGAACTTAAGGTTCTTCATTTTCTAATAAGCAATGTATGAGCCCTTCACAATGTGACTTTTGCCTTGCCATGAGGTTGTGGATGACATTGATCTTCGATCTGCTTCTACATGAATCCTTAATCCTAACTCATCACTGGACCAATGAGATCCCCCATGTTCCCCTGATATAGCACATATTGAGAATGGCCTTTCTATATCCTGCCAGAAGATACTACCCATCTTTTCTTCTTCAAGACAGCTCAACTACTGCCAAATGGGACTCCAGTTCACGTGTTGGTTAGGTATCTAAACCTACACTGAATGTGGTTGGATTTTAGACAAATTGGCTCAGTCAGTAAAGGCTTGCTGCATAAGCATGAGAACTTGAGTTATCTCCCTTGAGCACATGTTAAAAAACAAATCTGGTCATGGCAGTGTGTGTCTGTAATATTAGCACTAGAAAGGCAGAGACAGGGGATTCCCCTAAGCACACTGGCCATTACACTCAGCTAAATCTGTGAGCTCCAGGTTCAGAAAGATTCTCCATCTGAAAAAAATTAAGGGAACATAAACTGAGGAAGTTACCCAGCATTGACTGACAGCTGTGTGTCTGTGTGTATATCTGTTCTTGTAAAACACAGCTGTCAGTCACACAAATGTGTACAAACACACACACATACACACACACACACACACACACACCACACACACACGTGGGGGGGTGCAGAGATCTACTCTGCATACAAACTCAACACAAACATACAGGTATATATACACACACTACATACCAGTTGTTCTCAACCTTTCTAATGCTGTGATCCTTTAATACAATTTCTCATGTTGTAATCACCCTCAACCATAAAATTACTTTCATTGCTACCTCATGGTTAATTTTGCTAATGAGTGGTGTCTCACTTCCTAAGACCATTGGAGAAAGGTGTTTTCCAATGATCACAACCCACAGATTGAGAACTACCACTACATACACAAGAGGCACATATATAGAATTAACAGTTTCCTCTGAATGATGTGTAAAAAGAACAGAACACAACCAATATTGTTCTCTCAATGCATATCATAGAAAGACTCACCCAAATGCACATTATGACTAAAATCCGGGCATGTTCAGAGTACCACTGTCTTTCCCACACCAGAACAAAGGTCAAGACATTCTGATTTTTTTCAAAACAGTAAATGATGTTTCAGAAAGCATAATATCCAAAATAATAACTGTCTTCAGAGATGTGGAAAACTGATTTTTTTTTCATTAAATCAAGTTTGCCCATGGTATTTTATTGCAAGTGATATCTTACTTGAACTTAGATAGAGTGGTATTTTGCCTTTCGAGCGTTACTTCTTGGGTAATCCCAACATCCTAGAGAACAGAATAGAAGCCAAAATAGAAATTAAAAAAAAAAAAAATCCCTGTGAGCATTCAAAATAGAAGCAATGGGACCTTGCATTGAACATACTAGCTTTTCCAAAGATGTGAATATACATTTTGATGTACACATAAATCATACTCCAAGTCCCTAAGATAACTGAAATGAAAAATATAATGTTTTCAAAATAGCAGCATGTACTGGGTAGTTTTATGTAAACTTAACACAAGCCAAAGTCATTGGAAAATGAGGAACCTCAATTGAGAAAATGCCTCCATAAGACATGGCTGTAAGGAATTTTCTTAGTGATTGATAGTGGAGGGCCCAGTCCATTGTGGGTAGTGCTATCCCTGGGCTGCTAGTACTGGGTTGTATGAGAAAGGAGGCTGAGCAAGCCAGTAAGCAGCACCCCTCCATGGCCTCTGCATCAGCACTTTCCTTCAGATTCCTGCCCTGTTTGAGTCCCTGTTTTGACTTCCTTTGATGATGAACAGTGATGAGGAAGTGGGAGCCAAATTAGTCCTTTCCTCCCCAACTTATTTTTGGTCATGGTGTTTCATAAAAGCAATAGTATTCCTAACTAGGGCAAAACGTTATAAGTTCTATATAGCACAATTTGAGAGACATAGCTTTAGGCAAAATACAAAAGAATGTACTCTAACATGCCCATGTTTTCCCTTGCCAATAGCGGGCCCTTAGATCTAAACTGCCAGCCTTTAAGAGAGGCCTTAAGAATGATCATCCAAGTTCAAATCCACAGACATATTTCTAAAGTTTCATTATGAAAAATGCTTTACTGACTTGATGCCAACCATTGCTAATGTTTTTAAGAGACTTAGATATTTATTAACTCTGTCTTATGGAAGGAAAGGGAGTTGGCCCCACAAAGTAACACAATTCAAGGCTTGGCAAAGCTTGCTTATTTCAGATGCTAAAACTGTGTTTCTGCCTTTACCACTTAATTTTGTTTACATTTATTTATTAATTCAGGTTACATCTCAATCACAGCCCCCTCCCTCTTCCCCTCTGGGTCCCACCCTTCCATCCTCTATCCCTTCTTCCTCCTATCCTTCTCCTGAGGGAAGCGCCTCTGTTCATCACTTAATATTTAATATTTCCATTTATGCTTTTTTTGTTCTCCTGAGATCAAGTATAGTTTTTCAAAACTCTAATATCTTTATAAAATGATCGTTGGGAGAAATGTCTCTATCACAACAGAGCATAAGTTAGTATCAGTTTGGATTGTTATTCTTCTGGCATAGGAACTGCTTCTGTGGCTTACACAAACATTTGCCAGATGGAAGAGGCATACATTTCGTCTTTAGTACTCTCATATATGCACCATAGTTTCCTCTCCCTCCTCTCTTCCCAGTTCCCTCCTCCACCTTTCTTCTCTCCCAGATCCATTCCTCCTCCATTCCTCTTCAGAAAAGGGCAGGCCTCCCAGGGATATCAACAAACATGGCATGTCAAGTAATAAGGCTAGGCACATCTCCCCACATTAAGGCTGGACAGTAACTGGAATGGGGTAACAAAAGCAAGCAAAAGAATCAGAGACAGCCCCCACTCCCACTGTTAGTAGCCCACAAGAACACTAAATTACACAACATTAACATATATTCAGAGGACCTGGGTCAGACTCATACAGGCTTCCTGATTATCGGTTCAGTCTCTGTGAGCCCCTCATAAGCCCTGGTTAGTTCATTCTGTGGGCCATTTTCTCATGGCGTCCTTGACCCCTAAGGCTTCTACAACCCTTCCTTGCCTCTTCTGCAGGATTTCCTGAGCTACTCCTAATGTTTGGCTGTGGGTCTCTGCATCTCCTTCCATCAGTTGCTAGATGAAACCTCCCTGTTGATGACTGTGCTAGGCTACAGTCTATAAGTATAGTAGAGTATCACTAGGAATCATTTCACTGACTCTTTTCCTGATCATGTTTAATTCTATTCTAGGATTCTAGGATATCCAGACTCTGGTTCCTGGTCCTCCAGGCAGTGTCAGGAGGGGGCTCTCTCTCATGGTATGGGTCTCAAGTTGAATCACTCATTGGTTGGCCACTCCTTAGCCATAAGAGAAATGCAAACCAAAATGACTCTGTGATTTCATTTTGCACCTATCAGAATGGCTAAGATCAAAAACACAAGTGACAGTTCATGCTAGTGAGGATGTGGAGCAAGGGGAACACTCCTTTGTGAGTGGGAGTGCAAACTTCTACAGCCACTTTGGAAATCAATATAGTGGTTTCTCAGAAAATTGGTAATGATCTACCTCAAAACCCAGTGGTATGTTCTTAAATGGACTATGAACAAGGTTCATGCAGAGGCCTAGAGATACACATTATTTTAAGCAACATGGTAGAGTCTGAATCATATTTAATTTCCCAACCACCACTATGTAGGACTTAATCATGAGCAATCAGGAGGGTAGTTCTCCAATAGTAGGAGGAGACATGTTCTCCTGCTGACTTGGGAGATAAGCAGATGTCCTAGACAGGACAACAAACCCAAGAATTCTAAATGCTGGGGACTGGGAGCTCAGAGCAATGATTCATTCCCATTCACAGGAACAAAATGGGCCTTGTCCCTATGAAAGCAAAGAGCTGCATTATTTGCAATTTAAATAAGCTTGGAGAAAGAGCTTAAACTCCAGGTGACAAGTCAGTCTAAATGACTTGTGAGACCCTGAGTTAGGAATTATTTGAGCTCATTCCTCTGACCCAGTGACTGTAGATAACAAGTAATTGTTGTTTAGGTACTGGGAATGTAGCTGTTTCCTTCAAAGCAAGAGACTCTCCACATGGGACAGAAGTCTGGAGCTTCACTCTTGCAGTCCTGCCTCCTCACATCTCAACATACACCCTGGGAAGGAATAACTCATGCAGGAAATTTACCCTTTGTAAAAAAATTATAAATAACTGCTTGTTTTGGCAGCACATATTCTAAAATTGGCCTAATACAGAGAAAATTAGCGTGGTTCCTGTGCAAGGATGGCATGCAAATTCTTGAAGCACTCCATTTTTGTGTTGATGTAGTCAACACTAACAAAAAGTAAACATGTTTTCTAACAAAAAAATTTCAAGGTAGTTGCTATATAACTTAAATTTTAATAACTAATTTAAATTTGGTTAAGTAAACAAAGACTTTTAATGTATGTTACCTATGTTTATACCTACTGGATATTTACGACACCATAGGCTTTCTGCGTTTTAGATGACTTTCATTTAAAATGATCACATTAGTTTCCAGCCTCGAACTCCAGGTATTGAGTTCATTTAAGCATCTTTGTCAAGAGTTGTAGGTGACTGACTGCCTTTTGTCAGTCAGATACTAGCTTTCTTGTTTCAGTGCTATAGGTGCTCCCAATGTGTGCTTCTTTAAAGGGGCTGCAACCATTGTGTTACATTACAAGTACTTACCTTTGACTCCTGTCAGGGAACTAGATAGACTGACTGCAGATCTGCATCTCTCTCTCTGTTCCTCCAGGCCCAATCACCTCAGTCTCATCCCAAGTTCCACATTCAATACAGAACTAACATCCAAAATGTATAAACAAGTCAAGAAACTTGATATCAAAAAGCCAAATAGCCCAACTAATCAATAGGGTACAGATCTAAACAGAAAATTGTCAATAAAGGAAACCCAAATAGTCGAGAAACACTTAAAGCAATGTTCAACATCCTTAGCCTCAGGGAAATGAAAATCAAAATCACTTTAAGATTCCATCTTACATCTGTCAGAATGGCTAAAATGAATAACACAAGTGACTGCTTATGCTGGTGAGGATGAGAAGCAAGGGGAACACTCCTCCACTGTTGGTGGGAGTACAAACTTGTACAGCCACTATGGAAATCAATATGGCAGTTCCTTAGAAAACTGGGAATTTACCTACCTCAAGATCCGGTTATACCACTCTTGGGTACATTCCCAAAGGGTGCTTTATCCTATCATAAGGACACTTACTCAACCATGTTCATTTATTGCTGCTCTTTTCATAATATCTAGAAACTGAAAACAACCTAGCCCCTCAACTGAAGAACGGATAAAGAAAATGTGGTATATTTACACAATGGAATATTACTCAGCTCTTTAAAAAAAAGTGGCATCATGAAATTTGGAGGTAAATGAGTGGTACTAGAAAAAGTCATCCTGAGTGAAGTAACTCAGACCCAGAAAAATAAATATGGTATCTATTCAATTATATGTGGGTATTAGTTGTGAAATAAATGATAACCAAACTCCAACTCATAGTGTCAAAGAGGTGAGGTTTAGAGGAAAGAACTAGGAGGAACACACGGATCACCTTGGGAGAAGAAAACAGAAGAGAAAAGATTTTATGGGTGAACTGGGGATCAGTCGATGGGAGATTCAGATGGTGAGGAAGAAAGGAGATGGATTTGAGGGAGATGTGGATAGAGACAGTTAGAACTGAGGGTGATTTAAGGGTTGGTATAAAAACCTACTGTAGTGAAAACTCCCTAATATATTATGAAGGCAGTCCTGAAAAACTCTCCAAATAATGAGTGACACAGTCTCAACTGGACATTTGTCACCAAACAAAGCTTCCAGTATAGGGAATGGGCTACGTCCAATTGAGTTGTTAACCAAAGGGGTCCCATGGAAATCCCCCAAACAACTGAGAAAGTAATGAAGATAATAGGTTATTCTCTGCAAATAGATATCAAGGCCCCCATTGCTTAAGATAATACCCACACAACTCATTGAACATGGAGAGGTAGAGCAGGTATCTACACAGAACCTTCACCCCTATTTTCTTTTTTTTTTTATTTCTTCGAGATACATCTCAATCGCAGTCCCCTCCCTATTCCCCCTCCACTCCCACCCTCCCACCCTCAACACCCCATGCTCTTACCTTTTTTTTCTTTTAAATTTAATGTATATCTTATCTCCCCCTACAGTTGCCACTTTCAGTCCAACAAATGGCTCTTTCTCTTATAATAATAAATACAATACAGTAAAACAGAGGTAATTAGGCCACAGTTATGAGGGTTATATGGCTTAGCGTACATTCCCGATGTCCAGTCCATATGTATTTGGTACCTGACTTTAACATTCCACTATCTAACCATCTCCATGAGTTTAAAGTTCTATATCTGACTCAACATTCATACTGACTTGCAAGACAATTTTAAAAGTATCTTCTTATCTATAACACTCTCTTGATTCCTAAGCAACTCAAAATTTAATTATGAGACTCTAGCTATCTGTTCTTCAACCACCTCAGAGACCTGAGAGGGATAAATATATCTGATTTTATAGGAAGTACAGGGCCTGCAGCTTCCTAAACTAAGAAATGACATACCAGTGGCTGCCAGGACAGTTCCCATTTTCTCTCCATACATTACAGCATCAATCTTCAGTCGTTTGGCCCTGTTTCTCTGACAGACATTAATTGTAGAGCAGGGGTTATGAAGGACTTACCTACCCTGCCTTGGCAGAGCTAGGCTGTTGACTTACCTGCTTCCAGGTTTAGTCCTTTTTGGACAGCATTCTGTCTACAGTTGGAGCAAGGGGCTTTTCCTACCAAGAGATAGGCTTGCTACTAATTCAATCATCTCCCACTGGAGATTCTTCGATGCTCATCTTCTACTTGGAGGAGAATAGGGGGTGCTGTCAGGAGTTGATATGTCTTGATATAAAAAAAATCTAAAGTAACGAAAACATCTTTGAATGCCATATTCTGCAGATCTCTTGAGGTTTTTGAAGAGGCCCTATCTATCTCTTATATTAGGGTAAGCAGATGTTGCTTGTCTCTTAGCAGGTTTATTTCTGATTAGCTTAGCAAGTAACTATAATAGGCTGTCATAGTACCTAACAGAATGACCGGCTTGCATAACCATTAGTTTGCATTTCTTAATTATCCTAAACAGTTTATGACAATTAGTAGTAAAAGGCCGAAACATCCCATTTCATTTTTTTTTCTTTACCTCCTAACCCTTCCTTCTCATTTCTCTGGGGTGGGGTGTCCTTATATAACATCCATCATCTCCGTTGAGAGGTCGTATGAGGGCCAAGAGCCTCCTCATTCATTGGGGGTCTACGAAGCAGTACCATGAGTGAAAAGTGTCTCGTTGCCCGGGAGAGAGAACTACTAAACAAGCAAACCAATAAGCAGACAATAGATAAAAAAGACTAAAAAATAGAAAAAATATAACTATTATATAAAAATAAATAAAAATTAAAAATAAGAAGTCTATGTCCAAGCTCCCTTTGATGTGTTAGTTGTAGTATCGATGCCTTCTACTATATAGCTAAAATCCTACTATAAGTAAATAGACGCCATATGTGTCCTTCTGAGTCTGGGTTAGTTCACTCAGGATGAGCTTTTCTAGTTCCATCCATTTGGTTGCAAATTGCATAATTTCATTGTTCCTGATAGCTGAATAATATTCCATTGTGTAGATGTACCACAGTTTTTTAACCCATTCTTCGGTTGAGGGACATCTGGGTTGTTTCCAGTTTCTAGCTATTACAAATAAGGCTGCTATAAACATAGATGAGGAAACTTCCTTATGATTCCGTAAAGAGGCATTTGGGTGTATACCCAGAAGTGGTATGGCTGGGTCCTGAGGCAGAGCTATTCCAAGTTTTCTAAGATATCACCAGACTGACCTCCATAGTGGTTGCACAAGCCTTCATTCCCACCTGCAATGGAGTAGGGTACCCCTTTCTCCACACCCTCGCCAGCATGTGCTGTCATTTGAGTTTTTGATCCTAGCCATTCTGACAGGTGTGAATGGAATCTCAGAGTTGTCTTGAGTTGCATTTCTCTGATGATTAAGGATGTTGAGCATTACTTCAAGTGTCTCTCAGCCATTATGGATTCCTCCTTTGTGAATTCTCTATTTAGCTCTGTCCCCCATTTTTTGATTGGATTATTTGGTTTCTTGGCATTTCATTCCTTGAGTTCTTTGTAGATTTTGGATATTAGCCATCTGTCAGATGTGGGATTGGTGAAGATTTTCTCCCAGTCTGTAGGCTGCCGTTTTGTTCAAATGACAGTGTCTTTTGCCTTACAAAAGCTTTTCAGTTTCATGAGGTCCTTTTTATTGATTGTTGATCTCAAGTCTTGAGATGTTGGTGTTCTGTTCAGGAAGTTGTTGCCTGTGCCAATTAGTTCGAGGGTTTCTCCCACTTTTTCTTCTAGTAGATTTAGTGTGACCGGCCTTATGTTAAGGTCTTTGATCCACTTGGACTTAAGTTTGTACAAGGTGATAAGTATGGGTCTAATTTCATTCTTTTACAAGTGGACATCCAGTTGGACCAGCACCATTTGTTGAAGATGCTGTCCTTCTTCCAATGTGCCATTTTGGCTTCTTTGTCAAAAATTAGGTGGCCATAAGTGTGTGGGTCTATTTTTCGATCTTCAATTCGATGCCATTGATCTACTGGCCTGTTTCTATACCAATACCATGCTGTTTTTACAACTATTGCTCTGTAGTACAGCTTGAAATCTGGGATGGTAATACCTCCAGATGTTTTTTTATTGTACAGGATTGATTTAGCTATTCTGGGCTTTTTGTTGTTACATATGAAATTGAGACTAGCTCTTTCCAAGTCTATAAAAAATTGTGTTGGTATTTTGATAGGAATTGCATTGAATCTATATATTGCTTTTGGTAGGATGGCCATTTTTATTATGTTGATTCTATGTATCCATGAGCATGGGAGGTCTTTCCATCTTCTAAAGTCCTCTTCCATTTCTTTCTCCAAGGGCTTGAAGTTCTTGTTGTACAGGTCCTTTACTTGCTTGGTTAGAGTTACCCCCAGGTATTTTATGTTGTTTGTGGCTATTGTGAAGGGGGTTGTTTCCCTTATTTCTTTCTCAGCCCATTTGTTTGTTGTATAAAGAAGGGCTTCTGATTTTTTTGAATTAATTTTGTATCCATCCACTTTGCTGAAGGTGTTTATCAGCTGTAAGAGTTCTCTGGTGGAATTTTTGGGGTCGCTTTTGTATACTATCATATCATCTGCAAATAGGGATAATTTGACTTCTTCATTTCCGATGTTTATCCCCTTGATCTCCTTTAGTTGTCTTATTGCTCTAGAAAGAACTTCAAGTACTATATTGAAAAGATATGGTGAAAGTGGACATCCTTGTCTTGTCCCTGAGTTTAGAGGAAATGCTTCAAGTTTCTCTCCATTTATTTTGATATGTCCACTGGCCTGCTGTATATTGCCTTTATTATTTCTAGGTACGGTCCTTGTATGCCCGTTCTCTCCAGAACTTTTAGCATGAAGGGGTGTTGGATTTTGTCAAATGCTTTTTCTGCATCTAGCAAGATTATCATGTGGTTTTTTTCTTTCATCTTGTTTATATGGTGGATGACGTTGATAGACTTTCGTATGTTGAACCATCCCTGCATTCCTGGGATGAAGCCTACTTGATCATGGTATATGATACTTTTGATGTGTTCTTGAATTTGGTTTGCTAGGAGTTTATTAAGTATTTTTGCATCTATGTTTATGAGGGAGATTGGTCTGAAGTTCTCTTTCTTTGTTGGGTCTTTGTGTGGTTTAGAAATCAGAGTGATTGTGGCCTCATAGAATAAGTTTGGCAATGTTGTTTCAGATTCTATTTTGTGAAAGAGTTTGAAAAGTATTGGTGTTAGCTCCTCTTTGAAGGTCCGGTAGAATTCTGTGCTAAAGCCATCTGGCCCTGGGCTTTTTTTGGTTGGGAGATTTTTAATGACTGTTTCTATTTCCTTAGGGGTTATAGGACTGTTTAATCTGTTTATCTGATCTTGATTTAGCTTCGGCAGGTGGAACCTATCAAGAAAATTGTCCATTTCACTTAAGTTTTCAAATTTGGTGGGGTATAGATTTTTAACGTAGGATCCAAATATTCTCTGGATTTCCTCAATGTCTGTTGTTATTTCTCCCTTTTCATTTCTGATTTTGTTGATTTGTGTTTTCTCCCTCTGTCTTTTAGTGAATTTGGCTAAGGGTCTGTCTATTTTGTTGATTTTCTCAAAGAACCAACTCTTGGTTTCATTGATTCTTTGTATAGTTCTTTTTGTTTCTAAGTTGTTGATTTTAGCCCTAAGTTTGATTATCTCCTGCCTTCTGCTCCTCTTGGGAGTGTTTGCTTCTTTTTTTTTTCCAATTCACCCAGTTTAGCTGTTAATTCGCTAATATGAGCTGTCACAATTTTCTTTTTGAAGGCACTTAGTGTTATGAACCTTCCTCGTAGCACAGCTTTCATTGTATCCCATAGGTTTGGGTATGTTGTGTCTTCATTTTCGTTGGATTTTAAGAAGTCTTTGATTTCCTTCTTTATTTCTTCCCTGACCCAGTGGTCCTCTAGTAAAGAGTTGTTCAATTTCCATGTGAGTGTAGACTTTCTGTTGATTCTTTTGCTATTGAAGTCCAGCTTTATTCCATGGTGGTCTGATAAGATACAAGGGGTTATTTCAATTGTCTTGTATCTGTTGAGGCTATCTTTGTGTCCAACTATATGGTCGATTTTGGAGAAGGTTCCGTGAGGTGCTGAGAAGAAGGTGTATTCTTTTGTGTTTGGGTGAAACGTTCTGTAGATATCTGTTAGGTCCATTTGGTTCATGATCTCTGTTAGACTCGTTATCTCTCTGTTTGGCTTCTGTCTTGATGATCTGTCCATAGTTGTGAGTGGGGTGTTGAAGTCTCCCACTACTAAAGTGTTTTGATCGATGTGCGATTTAAGTTTTAGAAGCGTTTCTTTTATAAATGTAGGTGCCTTTGTATTTGGGGCATAGATGTTCAATATTGAAATGACCTCTTGGTGGATATTTCCTTTAATGAGTATGTAATGCCCTTCTCTGTCTTTTTTTATTAACTTCAATTGGAGGTCTATTTTGTTTGATATTAGGGCTTCACCCCTATTTTCTAGTCTCTTTGGTAGCAGAAGGTACTCTGCAGGCTACCATAACAGAAAAGTAAACACCAATTCAGTCACAAAACCTTTGATCTATAATCTGTCCTGCCTGCAAATGTGCTACAGCAACTGTGGCACAAACCATTCACTGTCTGATTTAATTTAAGTCCCACTCCAAGTGATTGGAAGCATCACACATACTCCTTGGGTAACCCAGAACCAGAGACTAGATAGCCTAGAGACCTTGACAAAACCAAGTTCCATGGATTTTTTTAAGTAACAGCAAAATGACTCCTAATCATATTTTTATCCTCATAGATAAGGACCTTCTTCAGCCATCATCAGAGAAGCTTCTTCCTGCAACAGGTGGACACAAGTGTAAAGACCCACAACCGGATATTACACAGAGAGACCTTGGAATAAATGCACAGCTCTAAATGAGATGTTTTCATCAAATCCTACCACCCAGAACTCAGGAAGCCCCTATGGGGAAGGAGATGAAAATAATGGAAGAGCCAGAGTTGAATGGCATCAGAACAAGGTCCCATAAATCAGCTGAGCAAAGATCATATGAATTCACAGAGACTAAAGCAGCAAGCACGGGGCCAACATGTGTCTGCACCAGTTCTTTGTATATGTTATAGCGTTCAGTTTAGTTTTTCTATGGGACTCCTGACTGTGTGAATGAGTGGTTCTCTGATTCTAGTGACTTCTCTTGGGCCCTTTTCCTTTTGTTGATTTGTGTCCTCCAGCTTTGTTGTAATGGTGTTTATCTTATTTTATTATGCTTTAATTTTTTTAAATTATAAACATTTTGAGAGTTTTATAAAATATATTTTGTTTATATGTGTCCCCAACTCAAGCCCTTCCTCATCTCAGATCCACTACTCACATCCCCAGCGGGTCCAATTTTAAGCCCTGAATGTAACTTAAAGATTTAAGAAAATCTTTTAAAAAACAAAACACACAAACAACACACACGGCCAACCATGAATTTATTGTCATCCTTATTTACATGGACATGGAACCATAGACAATGGCGTAAGCCTCTAAACACTAAAGGAAGAATGATCATCCTGTCCCAAGTGACTATCAATGGCCAGTAGTTCTTCAGTTAGGGGTGGGGCCTCATAAGTTCTTCTCCTATTTATTCTGGAAATTTGGCTGGCTTTGTGCTGGGCAGATCTTGTGCAGGTTATGATACCTGTGAGTTCCTTTTTGATAATTATCTTCTAAATTATGAACCGTATCATTCTATTTGAAATGTATTATATATGGTATATAGTATATAACACACATATGTATATGTATACATACATATATATTCTGTTTTATAGTGCAAATATTTCGCTCAAGTACAAAACTCACATGTCCAGTTAATCCCATATTCTTGGAAGTGTCCTTTGAAGTGTTTACTACTCTGGAAAGTAAAATCAGTTTTATAAATATAAAAATTATTTTAAAATAATGTCTCATGTGGTTTAAAGCAATCCCACTGGGATCATGTAAATGGACATGAACAGAAATAGAATCAGTCTGCATTTAATATTTATATTGCGTGTCAGATTACAGTAACATTGATTCTTAGGATAGCTGATGCAGAAAGTCTAACTTTAAAATTGCTTAATCCTCAAGGCTCCCTTTTTTCATTCTGTTCTGAAAAGTAACTGTCTTTAATATAAAAGAAAAATCTGTTAAATTAAATGGCTCTCAAAAATGAGTCCTTGCTAGCAATCATCAGCAGTAATAAGTGTCCCAAATTTCTTGATAAGTAAAGTTGAAATATCAGAGGGTGTCTACCTTTTACGGAACCACTTATTTAACTATAGATCTGATCTGTTATAGAAGTTCAGAGAGGAGCACAAATTAGCTCAATTCAGTAAGCATCCCTCTCCAGACTTCACTCAAAGATCCCCTCTTCTTACTTTCATCTACCTCATAAAACCAGAGTTCCTGAAAAACGACAGATTTGAATGTCAGTACATTCAAATATAGTTAGCATCCTAATTGAAACTGCAACCACATTAACATGAAGGGAGTGTTGCTAATATCTTAAAGTATGTGCAGCATGAAAGGACAAGTTTGGATTCACTGTCTATCTCTCACCTTCTCACCCTGCCAGACAATATAGTACAGGAAAGCACTTGTTATATGCCAGCTGTCTTGCATGAAAATTTAAGTAAATTTTTATTCACTAGGAATTACATGCTGTGTGTCACTTTGCTTTGGTCTCACCAATGAGCTAAAATAGAATATCAAATAGAATAAGGCACAGTGGTGTGACATTTTATAAATTAAGCAACAAAAGATCACTTCTTCTACCCAGGGTATTTCTACTCTCTCTTCTATCAGTAACTCTGTCACATGATAGCTCATATGGAAGAGATTTACTGGAAGTATGTAGCAGCTTGTTTGACAAATAAATGTGGTATATAGATGAGATCTATTGAGAAACTAATCTTGCTAACAGCTACACATGGGAATTTGGAAAAAGTTCTGCAAATATCTAGCTTACTATGACTACAACCTCTTGGTACCATAAATCTAAACTAACCAGTTAGCTCACAGGAGCTGCTATGTAATTATCCTCTGTGGTTTTAATAGTCTTAATTTTATTTGTTACTTGGCAACAGAAAACTGATAAATACCTAACATGTTATTTGTACATATAATTGAACCAAAGGGACAATAACGCCAGTCTGAAACCATAACATAAATGAATGACCAAAGAAATGATGGCAGATGTGAAAGGGAAGACATGGTAACAGCTTTAGCCTTATAAACATTATTCACAAAATTTTGGAGTTGAGGAATAACCCATAAGTACTAACAGAAGTGAAATGTCTTCTCACACACTGTAGAAGAGAGTGTTATGACAACAGGTTGAGGGGACCCAGCTCTATCACGAATGCATTCTCTCTCTAGCTTTCTACTAAAGTATGATTGCTCACTCTTACACCTGCTATTGGCATGATGGGACACCATAACATGATCCTCACTAAACCTGAAAAATATTCAACAGAGCATGAGAGAAATAACATCTTTTCTTCTCAAAATTAGTGTGCCACAAATAAATGCCATAATAAACACCATACTATACACTATATAATAGCATTCCTCCTGCCAAAGCCTAAAAAAAAAAAAAAAAGTGTATAGATCTACACAATGTAATACTACTCCACTATCAGAAACAAGGTTGTCATGATATTTGCAGGCAAATAGATGGAACCAGAAAAGATCATCCTGAGTGAGATAACACAAAAAGACACACACAGTATTTCCTCATTCATAAGCAGGTATTACCAATATATACAGGAGCACCATGTATGCTACAATCCACAGGCTCAAAGAAACTGAGCATCAAGGGGGGCTCAAGGGATGATTATGAATCCCTCTAAGTAGGGGAGATAAAATAAACATTAGAAGTTGATGGAGAGAGGGATGTTGAAACTGCAAATTAATTAATTATTGTAGTTATTAGTAAGTATAAACTGTAAGATTAAGCCAGCAGAGCAGCCGTTGGCTTGGCAGAGGAGTGGGCAGCCTAGCCTGCGTGCCTTAAGAGGTTGCCTGATTTATCCTAATATAACAACTCTGTTAATTAATATAAGTTGTTATATTAGGCCAGTAGAATTACCAGCACCTTGACAGGAGCTTCGCCTGGGTTCAAGGGGAGTCCGAGAGTCTGGAAGTCTGACAGTCCAGGACTGCTTAGACTGAGGGCCTATAAGCCGCCACAGTCTTTTCCCCAATAAGTAAATACACCAAGACCTTTTAATGTTTCAATGCTTAACCCTTAGCTGGGTAGACTCTCAATTAGCTACTCTAAGTTAACTGAGATCACCTAATCCCAAACTGCCATGTGCCTGCAATTACCTTTCAGCGTTCTCAAAGACGGCTGTCTCCTTCTGTGTCTCTGGGCAGAAAAGGAGAGATTCTCTGTGTGTGCCCAGGGTTCCTGTTCTAATTTCAGGAAGTCCTGCTTTCCTATATTCTTTCTGCCTAGCTAATTAGCCATAAGCGACTTTTATTAACCAATCAAGAGAATGCCTCAGAAGGGGTGGTAACCAGACCTCAGCATTGAAATCAACCTATCAGAAGCAATGATATTAGACCTTCCACAACAGGATGTGGACAAGAACCGAACATTACTACCACCTGAGAAGCCTTGTCCAGCCGAAATGGAAACAGATGCAGAAACCCACAGCCAAACATTAGGCAAAAATAAAGGAGTCTACGGGAAAAGTTGGGGGAAGGTTTGAGGTTTGGAGGAATCAAGGACACCACAAGAAGACCCACATACCCAATTAACTTGGAAATAAGGAGGCTCAAAGAGACTGAACCACCAAGCAAAGAACTTGCGAGGACTGTTCTTAGGCCCATTACACATATGAAGCTGATGGGCTGCTTGGTCCTCAAGTGGATCCCCTAACAATGTGACTGGTGTCAACATATGACTTAGATGATGTCTCCTCCCTCTGGAGTTCATTTTCCTACCCGAACTGCCTTATCTTGCCTCAGTGGAAAAGGAGGCACTTTGTCCTCTCACAATTTGATGTGCCAGAGTGGGTTGGTAATGTGGGGGGGGGGTGTCGGGTAGAAGAATGGAGAACTGAGTGGGGGGGGGGGAAGACGGAGAGGAGGGGAGGGAGGGGGATAGTAATTGGAATGTAAAATAAACAAAAAATTCTTAAATAAAAAAAGAAATGAAACAAAAATTAAAAAAAGATTAAAGTATTTGGAAATGGTTATTTTTAAAAGTAACTTTTATAAACAATATAAAGGTTATAACATTTTTATAGATTAATTTAAAACCATAAGATATAATGATGGAATTTCTACAATAGTATTTTCTTTAGCATTCATTTGTTTTTTTGTTTCCTTTTCTACACAGACATTTAAAACCCATAATTAAATGTTTCCTCATCATACAAAGCTTTTACTTTGTAAATAGTTATTGTTTTAATTCTTTTTAAAATAAATTTATTTATTTATTGCTTCAGGTTACATCTCCATCATATTGTCCTCTCTCCCCCCTTCTCAGACCCGCCCTCCCACCCTTATATTTGAAAATTCTGTTCAGAGAGTGATGCCAACTTAGAATATTCCTACTAGTTTATGTAGTGATTGTAAACTTGTTTAATGAACAACTATTTAAATCTGTTCATAAAATTTGGTTTCTTCAACCACCTCAGAGACCTGAGAGGGATAAATATATCTGATTATATAGGAAGTGCAGGGCCTGCAGCTTCCAAAACTAAAAAATGACATACCAGTGGCTGCCTGGACAGTTCCCATTTTCTCTCCATACATTACAGCATCAATCTTCAGCCATTTGGCCCCATTTCTCTGACAGACATTGGTTGTAGAGCAGGAATTATGAAGGACTTACCTACCCTGTCTTGACAGAGCTAGGCTGTCGACTTATCTGCTTCCAAATTTTGTCCTTTTTGGACAGAAGTCTGTCTACAGTTGAAGCAAGTGGTTTTTCTTGCCAAGAGAATGGCTTACCACCAATTCAATCATCTCCCACTGGAGATTCTTCGATGCTCATCTTCTACTTGGAGTAATATAGGGAGGGGGTGCTGTCAGGAGCTGACATGTCTCGATATCAAGAAATCTTAAGTTAAGAAAACATCTTTGAATGCCATATTTTGCAGATCTCTTGAGGTTTTAAAGATGCCCTATCTATCTCTTATATTTAGATAAGCAAATATTGCTTGTCTCTTAGCAACTTGATTTCTGAGTAGCTTAGAAAATAACTGTGATAGACTGTCATAGTAACTAACAAAATGACACGTTTTCATGACTATTAGTTTCCGTTTCTTAATTATCCTAAACAGTTTATGTCGGTTGGTAGCAAGAGGTCAAAACTTGACATTTCATTTTTAAGTATTACTACGAACAATACCTTTAAGAAGCGTTACCCTTAATTTTGTATCAATATACAAAGATCAATACCAATGTGGCCAAATATAATCTTAATTTTGTATCAATATACAAAGATCAATACCGATATAGCCCAATACAATCTTAATTTTACATTAATATACAAGGGTCAATACCATTGTGGCCAAATATAATCTTAATTTTGTATCAATATACAAAGATCAATACCGATGTAGCCCTATACAATCTTAATTTTGCATTAATATACAATGATCAATACCAATTTAGCCAAATATAATATTAATTTTGTATCAGTATACAAAGGTATAAGGCTATATTCAATAATCTGTCCTTTTTTCTTGTTCTTTCCTATACTATGTCTATGTCCCATTTTTCTCAAGTCTGTTCACTCCTATATAGGAGAGAAAGGAGGATACAGAAAAGCAAAAGAGAGAAGTCCCTGGGTCTAACCTCCAAAACCCATTTAACAAGACCATTTAACAGCTTGTAGTCTTTTCCTCTAAATAACAAAATTTTCTATTATCTATCAAATAACCAAAGGGGGAGAACACCCTCCCCACCTTCTCATAGTTAAATTTTGAGTTGTTTAGGAATCAAGAGGGTGTTCTGGATCTAAGAAGATATTTTTAAAATTATGAGGCAAGTTAGTATGAAAGCTGAGTTAGATATAGAACTTTAAACTCATGGAGATGGTTAGATAGTAGAATGTTAAAGTCAGGTGCCAAATACATATGGACTGGACAATGGGAATGTATGCTAAGCCATATAACTCTTATAATCATGGCCTATTTATTTCTGTTGTTTTGTATTGTATTTATAGTTATAAGAAAAAGAACCATTATTTGGACTGAAAGGGAGAGCTGTTGGGGGGAAAAATAAATACCTTAAACTAAAAAAAAAAAAAAAACAAAAAAAAAGGAGGGGAGGAGAGGGGGGGGGTTGAGGGGGAGGAGGGTAGAAGGGTGGGACTGGAGTGGGGAGTAGGGAGGGGATTGTGATTGAGATGTAACTTGAAGAAATAAAAAATAAATTATTAAAAAAAAGAAAAAAAAATTTGGTTTCTTAGATAAACTAATAATGCTTAATATTATAAAACTGTGATAACTAATGTTCTAAATTAGTTACAGAATTTTCTTCAAAGGATAAAAATCCAGATGATTTCCAATAACTAAAATTAAAAAAAAGATATCAAAGACTGAATCATGACTTAAAAACCAGAACTACATGAAGATGCATCTACCACACAATTAGAAGGCAGTGAACTTTCTGAAATCATATGAGGGAACATTCATATGGACTTCAAAAATTCTTAAGGATACTCATCTTCAACACTACTGACAATCAAGAACCCTGAGTAACTGAATGTTTCTCACTTTTTTGTTTCTTAAATTCTTTTGTAATTAGATATTAAAAATTGCTTATATTTAATATTTAGCCTCCTTTATTTCTAATTGATGAAATGATACTAATCTTAGATGTAATGAAGTTACAAATGAAGATATTATATCCTCTCATTTGATTACATCTTTTTGTTGTGGCCAGTAGCTTACACTAATCCCTAACAAATTCAAAACCAGTGTTTGAAAGATTCAGGTTCTTTCATAGTTTTTATAAATACATGTACACATACACACACATACACATATATATACACTCTGTCTCTTTTTCTCTCTCTCATTATTCAATATAATTTAGATAAAAGAAGGAAGGTGCTAGTTTTTAAATTAAACTTTAGCTTCATTTATGCCACCTACAAATACCCAAAGATTTTGGTTAATTCTTTGTATCCAAGATATACAAGAGACACCAGTGTCTAATAACAACATTTGTAATGCTTTATGTCTTAAGAACTGATATTTCTTGATTTAATTAGTATCTAAAATTTCCTGTAATACAATTAGCTGTTATAAAAATTAAATTAAATATTTGTATTTTAGTAATAAAAAGGAAGACAATGCTGCAGTGATTCTTCAAAAGTCCCATTTTCAATCACTTAAATGTAAGTAAGATCGCTCATCTAACACCAATAGCCATAAATACAGGGGAACTACACAGTCAGTCTTGTTAAAACTATGTAAATTTTGGTAATTTCAGACATTTGCTTCATCTGTAATTTTTACTTTATTGGGACAAAATATGTTCTTGACTATTTAATTTTAGGTATAGTAATCTATGCCCCATGTAAATGTTATGTCACATACAAGGAGTGTGAAAAATAAAACAGATCCAAACCGCGATGGCTAATAGTTCTGATGTAATCCAAGACTTCCTTTCTTAAGTGCCTTTAACAGCTATCTCCCTCTCCTGAAGACTTTTGCTCTGACCACTCCTCAGTCTCAACTACTTCACATACTAAGAATTGGCATTCCTACCTACAAATGGCCTTCATCACATTTTGTGTATATATGAGCCATACAATATTTGTTAAATATTAAATACTATAAGGCCCCTTATGCACAAAATAGGGTAGGCAGCTGGCCAAATAATCACATGAACAAAAACTTCTGAAGAAAAGCTCTCTTCAGGTACTAATTGGCTGATTAGAATTTCAGTAGTGTGGTGAAGTTGGAAGGTTTCAGATCCAAAGGCTATTTATCTTATCTTGGGCTAGTTCCTGCCTGCCCTCTGATACAAACATTTCTTGCACACCTCTGTGTTAGAACTAATATCTTCTGAATAAGAGACAAAAACTTAAAATCTATTAACTTAGCAGATCACTAGTATCTACCATGCAAAAACTAAGAATGCCATCAATGGACCTATAGAAAGATGTCCCCCATCTTGTTGTGTCTGCCTATCTGGTGTATCTACCAGTGTATTTTAAACTTGCCTTGACTTATGACTGTGTTCTGGAAAAATGTTTTTTTTTTTAAAAATGTGATGAAACTGCTTGCGCATTGGAACATGGGATTTGGAAAGCCCAAGTCTGTGTTTCTGCATCATGGTCACTCAAAATGGCTCCAAGTCCTTTAAATTATATTTTATTCCTTTCAAAAAGATGTAAATGAAGTGGTCAAATTTACTTATTTTACCAAAATAATACAGTTGTATTTCCACTGAAGCTGCCATATCTTCAGATAAAGGACTTGCCAGGGCTGCTTCTTTAGACATATTTGTAAGAAGCAACAATTTAGGTCGAATCCAGTGTCATTTCCTTATTTTGTTATACATGGATTAAACGGTGTTTATTTTTATTTGGGGGGGGGGGACATGTTTAACCTGTTCAGTTAAAAAAGGAAACGTCTGCATTCAATCTTCAGAGCTGGGGTCTAGACTGAAAACTCTTTCCTTCAGAACTCTATTCTCTGCCCTTGTCTGGTTCTTACAGACACAAATGAAAACAAACCTTACCTTGGCTGCAGGACCCCAGGTTGACTGCTTGTTCTTACAGCAGCAGGTGCATTCACCGCCAGATCTGAAACCCAAAGCAAGGGAAGGAAAATCAGTGAATGTATGTTTTAGCTCTTGTCTCTTATTCACATATTTATCAGTCTCAGTTCAACATTTCCCCATATCTTACCCATTAAGACTCAATTTCATGACTCCCACTTATTTTTTGTTTTAAGCAGTTGTTGGAAGTTCTTCAAAGTCTTACATGTAACATGGCACAGTCCATGGAAAAACATATATACAAACATGATCCATGTTTTTAGCAAAACAGACAAAGCAAAGAAACCTCACTACCAGTAAGAGTGGTACTCTGGGGCTGAAGAGTTGGCTCAGTGATTAAGAGAACTGACTGATTATGTGTTTGTTTTATACAAACCAATCAGGTAAGCTAGTTGTATTTATGCATTAGGAGTTTGTGTGTGTGTGTGTGTGTGTGTGTGTGTGTGTGTGTGTGTGTGTAAAAAGAATTAATTTTAAAAAATAAAGACCATGAATTTAAAAGAGAACAAGGACAAAGGGAGATTTGGAGGGAGAAAAGTCAAGGGAAAAATGGTGTAATTATTATAATCTCAAAAAAAATAAAATAAATATTTTTAGACAGTATTGCTGCTCTTCTGAAGGATGCTTTTGGGTTCTGTTCCCAGCACCCACAAAACAACTCATAACCATCTGTATGTAACTCTAGACCAGGGGAATCCATTATCTTCTTCTACTCTTTACATGCACTGCACATACATGATGAACACCCATCCATGCAGGCAAAACATCCATAGACATAAAATAAAATATGTAAATCTTTTTTAAGAGGGAAGTAAATATATTAATCAAGCTATTAGTAAACAATAACTAGAAGTCCAGTTTCCCTCCAATTAGGCTATGGTTTTTATATAAATACCATAAATGAAAAAAGCCCCTATTCTTCATAGTGCTGAGTCTCCTGAATCCCACCCTTCTCAAGTCTTTGTGTGCTCTGCTCGAAATGGTGTCAAAGATCTTAAGTAAGATGAACAGACTGAAGAGTTTCTATTTATTCAGTCAGAAATTTGTCCCCGCATAGGAACTGCTTCAAATATCTAGTGTGCGGTTTAAGAGTATGTGTGTGACATTTTCTATAAGACAAAATACCCCTGTGTAGCCCAGGCTAGCTTTAAAGTCATAGAAACTGTCCTCCCTGAACCCCCCCAAAACCCTGGATTAGAGGTGTGTTCTACTTCCAGCTCACACGTGACTCTTAAGTCACATTTCTTTCAGTATGGTACATCTGTGCTATGTACCGTAGGGATCTTCCTTTCTTTTTAAAAAGCAAGCTTTATTATTCTTTTATTCACTGAAAAAATAAAATTGGTGGAAATTTCAACAAGAAGGAACAAACTTGGAAAAGATAAGTAACAAAGTTAATAAAATTGAATGTAGTTTGAACTCATAGTCATCTATATGAGAATTTAAAAAGGATTACTCTTCATGTTGTGCTAGTAACTAGGGTGAACCTTAATCAAAATATTACTACAGTAACACACTGTCTCTTCATAGGCTTTGGAAATAAAATCAATATTATTCCATGAGTGAGTGTGATAATTTACCATGGTTATTTTGTTGTTTTTGTTGTTTGATTCAGTTTTGTTTGGTTTGGTTTGAGTTTTTAAAGATCATTTGAGGTGAGAAGACCCACCTTCAATCTGTGTCATGCCATCTGGTGACATATCATATAAAATGGCATAGGAGAAAAAAGATTCTGCTTTTTGTATTCTTGCCCTCACTCTCACTGGCAAGTTCATCTATCCTGTTTCTGAGACATTCCTTCTCTAGTTTTTAGAACATATTGCAGTGGAGTTTTACCATAAGCCAAATATCAGAAGCATGCTACGAATTTTCAGGAACTACTGCACCAGATTGGGATTGCTGAGACATCTAGTCTTATGGGCTGAACAACTACTGGATTCATTTCCTTTCTGTCAAGATATAGCCATTGTGGACTAAGGGTCCATATCCAGTGGTCTAATGAATAATCTAATAAATAACCTTTTAATATACATAAATACATTCTATAAGTTTTGTTTTTCTAGAGAACCCTGACTAATACAGTGAGTAAATCTTAGTGTGTTTTAAACCTAACTTTTCCCTAATTTTATGAACAATAAAAGCTTCTAAGACAGGACTCTCTTTGAACATACTCTCACTATTTTAAAAATGATCTGTACTTCAATATTGTAGTAAGAAACAAGATATCTCCTGATATCATATACAACAGATATCAGAACTACAGAAAGTTTTCCTTTTGCCCAATATCATTACAGCAACCTGTTATAAATGACCAAAACTATAAATAAATAAACACACACATACATACATATATACATGATAGACATACAGACAGTAAGTCCTCCAATTTTCATATTATTTTACAGGGCTTAATATCTCAAAACTCATATAAGTATGCATACTGGGCTGAAAACACATGGTCAGAATCAGGGTATTGAGGGTTGAACCAATCAACTAAGGCTTTCCCTCAGGCCTTACTTTCTCGAATCCTGCACAGCCAGTAATGGCTTATGTCTAGGGCCTTGGGTGAACCATGGCTTCAGTTCCAGAGAGCCCAACTCTTCCCATCATATGGGGCTATGGTTATCAGTTCTGATGTCACTGTGTGTGTGGTCTGTAATGCTCTTGAAATGTGTTGTGTTCTGTTTGTTAGCATTGTTTGGATAACTTCCTACTGATTTATTCCCATTGTATGACAGTTTCTGATGACTTGGTCTCATTTCTCCCCTAGATATAGTATGTAAGATGATGACTTCTTAATAAGCTTGCTTGGCATAAGACATACTTGTTCAACACATTACAATCACAAACTTTCTTATATTCTCTGTCTTATATCCTCTTTTTGTTTTTATCTCCTGCTCCTTTCTCTCAGGACCCTTTCACTGAGAATGACCTTCTGGCCCAGGTCACCAAAAGACAAGGATACCAGGGGACCAGAAGAGTTATATCCTTAGAGGACATTGAACACCTGAGGAGTATAGTAATGACGTTCATGGTTTAAAATAGTTTTTCTCTTAAAATAGCACATGTTATTCTGTAATATTTACTTTTAAAAAGATTTTTGATTATATTTTGTTGACTTTTTAATTCCAGGCTGTGTTTTGTAAGATTATTATGCCATGTGAATAAGTTGATCTGTCATTTACTCATACAAATAAGGAATGTCACATGTTTCTGAGTCACAGAGAAGGCCTCAAGTGTCCTAGTTTGCTTTCTATTTTTGTTATAAACACCAAGACAGAAAGCAATTTGGGGAAAAGGGGTTTATTTTACCTTACAGTAGTCCATCATGGAGGGAAGTGAGGAACCTAGAAGACAGAACTGAAGCAGAGGCCACAGAGGAATGCTGTTTACTGCCTGCTTCCTCATGGCTTGCTCAATCTACATTTTATACTACTGAGAACCGCCTTCCTATAGACAGCACTGCCTATAGTGTGCTGCAACTTTCCACATCAGTAATTAATCAAGAGAGTGCCTTCACAGGCTTGCCTACATCCAGTTGGTTGGAAGCATTTCCTCAACTGAAGTTCCCTCTTCTCAAATGACTCTAGTTTATGTCAAGTTGATAATAAAAAAAAAAAAAACTAGCACAATAATGATAGTCACTTCCTTACTCTGCTTCTGTCTGCAGACCTCAATGCGATAAACCTCTGCAGCCCTTCACAGAGTATTGGCCAGCTGCTTGCCACGTAAATCTGTATAAGGCTGGGCCAGTTACATGCAGCAGTATGAACGTTGTTCTCCTACAACAACTGGAATTCAACAAATAGTGTTCATTTCAAGCACCTCTGGAACAGTCCCAGTAGCCATAGGGCCAAGCCTACAATAAGCTACTGGATGGTGAGCATTCACACAGAAGGATCCTGAATATGTGATATAGTCTAGTCAAGAGCACCCAAATACTGAGCCCACAATAGTAAACACAGAGTTTCTCAAGCAATACACACAGACATAAGCAATAACTATCAGTGAAATTTGGGGTGGGTTGTTGTATATCAATTATGAAATGACAAATGGAAGAATTAGAGTAATTATATATGCATTTTCATACTTCATAGGCAAATTAGTGAGTCTCATCCATGTGTAAGTCATTTATCCTGAGACTATATTTTTTCTTTTGAGTATGTTTCTCTTAATTCTTTAAGAATTCTATACATGACTAAGTATTTTTATAATATTCACCTCCAACTCTTCTTTCTAACTCTAGCCAGACCCATTTCTCAACTTCCCTATTTCCACTTCCCAAATTCATGTCCTTTTTTTAATAACCCACCAAATTCAATTTTTTTGCTGCCATGTATTCAAATTTGAGGCATCTACTGAAGTGTAGTCAGTGTTCCTGGGGTCACATCCCTAAAGGAAACTGACTCCTGCTCCCCAGCAATTATCAACTGTCCACAGTTCCTCAGACGGGGAGAGGACTTGTAACATCTCTTGCTTCCATGCTGGAATGCTGACTGGCTGATGTTGTATTGCTGTACCACAGGCAACATCATGAGTGCAGTGCTCCTGGCCAGAAGGCACTGTTTCCCTATGATCACCCCTGACCTCTCACTCATACATTTATATATATGGCCTTCCTCTTCAACCGTCTCTGAGAATTGAGGGGAAATTATACAGATGTCTGGTTTTTTTGCCTGAGAATTCCAAAAACACTTACTCTCTGTACTCTGATCACTCTATGTCAACCACAATTCACTGCCCAAAGAAAATATTCGGATGAGGCCTCAGTGCTGTATCAATCTGTCTGTACAATAATAAGGACTTAGAGGGAATTTGATACTATGTCCATTCATCAAAATAATAGTGTATGAGCTCCTCTATCATTGGATGTTGGGTCTATTTATATCTAGTATCTAAATAGAGTATCTATTTATATGGGTTTCTTCCTATGAAACAAATTTTAAAATAAATCTGAATGCAGTTAGCTACCCCCATAACAATCATGCTACGGTTTCATCTGTGGGTCTCTCTTGTCAGGCTGGTCATTTTTGTAGCTCACAGGACTCACAGCTGAGTGAAATTGTTGGTGAGCAATTATTATATGCATGTGTGTGTAATATGTTTTATTAGATATTTATTCTTTTCTCATATAATGTATCTCAACTGCATCCTCCTCTCCCTCCATTCCTCTCAGTTTCCCCACCACTGCCTCCCTTCTGCCCCAGATCCATTGCTCCTCTGTTTCCTTTCAGAAAATAACAGTACATTTCCCTTTAGAAAAAAACAGTACATAAAAGTACATTCTATATGTTGCATATGTACACATATCAAGCTATTAAAGTTGTATATTCTTCAGTCTTACGCTTTTATCAAAACCATGACAAAATAAATTTGCATAAAATTATAACAGAAGTCAGAAGTCACTGTCAGTGCCCTTCACTATAACCAGAAAAAAATTTATTGCTCTGTCCTTGAGTTAATGTGACAACTCTGGAAAACACTGTGGGACAAATATACAAAGAATATTCAGTGTTTCACAAACAGATAAGTTGCAGAGACACTGTTCATGTTTTCAAATTTATTAGGTCCATAGAAATTGTATCTTTTTCTAATAACCTTTTTATAAGGTTAAAACAAAAGGAAATTGAACACTGGCGGGCTTAGACAGAGATACTTTCTAAAATGAAGGCTTGCAACTCTGAACAAGATAAAGAAAACTCACTTTTCCCTGATGATCCCTTCATATGCAACTAAATGTCACAAAAGAAATTGAGCCAAAGGCATAATATTAAAGTAGGAAATGGGAAAGATGAAATTTCTAGGGATCTACAACTTTGGAACAATACAGTGTTACATATGTTCTAGATGCAGTGAAGGGCAACTCTGCACCCCATAACCACCAACTGGTCTAGGCAAAACAACACAAATCAAACAACCAATCTGAACAGAACGCCTGCTTCCATTAGCCATAGACCTGAAGACGGCCAGAGGAGACCCACCAAGGTACTGAGAGGCAGCACTGCAAGCTGCCTACGAGGACAATGCATTCGTTTCCTGCACTCACCCAAATCAGTGTTCCGACCTCTGACAGTGACAGCTTCGTAGTAACCTTGTTGAAGTCAGGGGTGTTCCTACTTACTCTCCCACTGAAGCACACTCCCCTCAATATATCAGATCAGTGGTGTCCGGTGTTTCTCTGGCTGAACGTGAACAATTTTAGACGGACCTACAGCACTCCAACCCCATCAGGATCTAGACAACATTTGTGACCCTTTCAACTATTTATAGGAAGGAGAAACAACCTGCTTTGCTGTGGCAATTCGTCACTGAGATAGCCTCTTAGCAACAATGACAGCAGGAGATTGTGTCTGCTGAGAAGACAGCAGGAGAGAGGCTCCAATTCACAGTAAGGGCGGCATTGGGCCTGACTGCTGCAACTTCAAGTGGACCATGCACATGCACTGAAGATCCCCTGCCAGCCCTATTCATCCATTTCTAGTGACCAGGAGCCAGCTTGTGCCAAATTCCCACCAAAAGAAAGTAGAGCTCAGGTAATATATTCAGGATTATGAAAGAGTACATCAGAGGAAAGCCAGACAAACACAACAGTATTCCAAGTGTTCATTCAGGAAATTAAATACCACAAACTCCATATGTGACTCACAAAAATGGACACAACCTACATACTGAATAAAGTGCTTGTCTGCAGAAAAAGAAGATTTAAGGAGAATCTGTACAACCTTACATATTATATAAAATGGTCATTACATAATAAAAAATGAGCTCATCATACCTAGGGACATCATGAATGTTTCTGACATTCACAAAGACTGATCAAATGGCAAATACTCAAATGTATTTGAAAAGGATAAATGATTACTGATTACCTTGAAAGAACAAATTTAAATAGAAGGGGAGAGGGAATGGGGGAAGGTGGGTGTGAAGGTGGGACTGGGAGGAGTGAAGGAAGGGGCCTGTGATCAAGCTGTAAAGTGACTAAATAAATTAATTAATGGGAAAAAGGAAAAATAAAATAGCAAGAGGTACTCATATCCTACAGGCAGTTTCTTGACAACAAAATACATATCAAATATTATTTTTTAAAAAGGAAAGAACAAACTTAATATGAAATCCATTTTATTATAATCAATTCACAAATAAAACAAAATCTCACATGGATAGATTAAGGTGGTTATGCAAACTAACAATTGTCTGGTCTTGAACTCTACACCCTTAATGAACTCCAATAGAGTTAGGATGGCCATAATGAAGTCTCTGAGCCTCACTTAGGGCTTGAACTTTCAGTATCAATTAAATTTTTATGAATTTATCCTCCACAGAAAAAGAAGAAAAAAAGAAACACTACAGAGTTAAACTAAAAAAGAAAACAATAGCTTTATATCCTCTTTCATGACTCATGTGTTTTTCAGTTGCATTCTATCCTTCCTCATCACCTAATATTATCTTTCCCCTTTTCTAAATCTTATAGCATATCCACATGTATATTTGCTTACATGTATGTGTATCCACATAGGCTAGGATTTGCAATGAAGAAGAGTATGTGGTTTTCTTCTTTTTTGGGTTGTCATATTGGGTCATGTCGATATTACAAATTCTAAACTCCATTCATTTACCAGCAAATTTGTAATGTCATTTTCTTCTGAGCTGCATAATATTCTCCTTTAAAGAAATTTAAAATGAAGAAATAGATGTTGGGTCTGGAGAGATGTCTCCATGGTTAAGAGCACTAACTGGATTTGATTCCTAGCACTCCCACAGTGGATAAGAACAATCTGTTTTTCAAGTTCCAAGGAATCTGACACTCCCTTCTGGCCTCTGTGGGTATCAGGCACACACTTGATGCACAGAAATGTATGCAACCAAACTCCATATATATATATAAGAGAAAAAGAAAGAAAGAAGTGACAAGGTTGTCTAAATGAAAGCTATGCAACTAAACTTCAATAACAAGGCCTCATACAAATATTGAATGAGTCTAATATTAGAGAGAAAATAACAAAGAATATTAATATTTATTGTAGATAATTGATTTCCAAGTTTTTAAAAATAATAAAATAAAAATAAAAAAGGACTTCTCCCAACAAATAATGTATCAAATACAACTTGTAAATCCAGAAGAAAAAGAGAGAGAAAACAATGGAAACATGAGAATGACACAAATAAAGGCAGAAAGCAGAGCCTAATGGTCTTGTAACAGGGCCATCATAAAGCTCTAACTAGTGTCACTGAGGGCAGAACAGATACAGAGATGAGAAAGAGCAGGAGATTAAAATGTAAACCAAAGAGAAGCATGAAAATATGCTACTTTTGGAAAAATATGTAAACTTGGATTTTCAATAAATTGGCCAAGCACAAAGAGGATAAGCCTAAATAGCTCTATAAGAAAATACTGTTATTACAATGTTGATGGCACCATAAACCTGGGGAGTCCTCAGCTGGAGAGGCCCCAGTGATGAAGTTACTGGAGTCGTTTCACTAACTGAATATTATGTGTTCATCGGATTGTCTTCTAAACCACAGAGTGTGTCACAGGTTAACGCACTGTCAGCTGTGGTCAGAGAACTTTTGCTTTGCAGTTGGTGGTAGTAACTGCAGAGACTCGTAACTACTCAGTATGATGCTGTGTAACTTGAATGCTCAGCAATATATGGGAGATACACACACACACACACACACACACACACACACACACACACATATATATACATATATATATATATATATATATATCTCACCACTTTTAGACTCAGAATACCAAGGAAAATGAGTAAGAAAAGCAGATAAGAGATGAGAGTGTTCTGTGGAGTTGTGTGGAGTACTGTCTTCTGGGAATGGAGTGACTATTACAGGTTTATAAACACAGAAACTCTGATTACCTGTACAAGGCTTGCATGATAACCTATCATGTTTAGGGAAGATATTCATAAGGTCTCACTGCTCCCTACAGAAGTTATTAGATACTGGGGAAGAAAAGACATTTTCTTCAGTGGTATAGTCACTGGCAAGGTGCTCATGTTCCTGAAAGCAACCATCACCACTTGATGATCTTAATTCATATTTTATGGTTTAATTAAAATATATTTGAATTATATGATGTTGTGCCAATGTGTATATAAAATGGTGTATAAGTAATATGATCTTATCATTTATATTTATTACATAGATATGTCCTACAATACTTCACTGTGATTGTTGTTATTAATAGGTTATGACATAATAAATATGAATACTATAATATCAAATATCTCAAACATCTCTCAACACTACTCAAAAGCAACACACCTAAAGATATCAAAAGTGGGTCAAACTAAAATTTTCTGAAGTTAAGACTCAAGATAACAAAAATTAAAGAAATATGGAAGTTTTGTCCTTTTCGGACAGCATTGTGTCTACAGATGAAGCAAGGGATTTTTCCTACCCAGTGACAAGCTTGCCACTAATGCAACCATTTCCAAATGCAGATTCTTCAATGCTCATCCTCTACTTGGAGTGGAATAGGGGTGCTGTCAGGAGCTGACATGTCTCATCAAAAAATCTTAAGTTAAGAAAATATCATTGAATGCCATATTCTACAGATCTCTTGAGATTTTTGAAGACCACCTAGCTATCTCCATATATTTGGATAAGAAAAATGTTGCTTGTCTCTTAGCAACTTGATGTCCAGTTAACTTAGAAAACATCCGTGATAAACTATGCTAGTACCTAACAAAATGACATGTTTGAATGACTATTAGTTTGCATTTCTTAATTATCCTAAACAGTTTGTGACAGTTGCTATCAAAAGGCCTAAACTTCACATTGGATTTTTAAGAGTTACCTAGGTACAATACCTTAAAAAGAGTTAACCTTAATTTTGTATCAGTACACAAAGATCAATACCAATGTAGTCGAATATAATCTTAATTTTGTATCAATATACAAAGATATAAGAGCATCTTCAATAATCTGTCCCTTTTAGCAGGTAAGTGGACAGCCTAGCTCTGCCAAGACAGGGTAGGCAAGTCCTTCATAATTCCTGCTTTACAATTAATGTCAGTCAGAGACACTGGGACAAGAGGTCGAAGATAGATGCTCTAATGTATGGAGAGAAATTGGGGACTGTCAGGCAGCCACTTGTCTGTCATTTCTTAGTTTTGGAAGCTCCTGGCTCTGCACTTCCTGTATAATCAGATATGTTTATCCTTCTTAGGTCTATGATGTGATTGAAGACTAGATAGTTATAGTCTCACAGTTAAATTTTAGGTTGTTTAGGAATTAAAAGGATGTTCTAGGTCTAAGAAGATGTTTTTAAGTTGGTAATACAAGTTAAGATGGAAACTAATTAGGTATAGAACTTTAAGCTCATGGAGATAGATGGATAATAGAATATTAATATTAGTTGCCAAATATATATGGACTTGACACTGAGAATGTATATTATACCTTATAATTTTCATAATTGTGGCCTAATTATTCAAAAAATAAATTATGAGTTCTGGGAGAAGGGGGAGAGGGTGGGAGGGTGGACTGGGAGGGGTAGAGGGAGGGGACTGTGATGGAGATGTAACTTGAAGTAATAAATATTAAAAAAAGAAAAAGAAATACAGAAGTAAGAAATTTGAAGATAACAGAATAATAAGATATCAGACATAAAATTTAGCCTAGCTTGAGACCTATGCCATGAGAGAGAGCCCACCCCTGACACTATTAATGATATTCTGCTTCACTTGCAGACAGGAGCCCAGAATAACTGTCATCTGAGAGGCTTCACCCAGAAACTGGTGGAAACAGATGCAGAGACCCTCAGCCAAACACTAGGTAGAACTTGAGGAAATCTGTGAAAGAGGGGAAGAAAGGTTGAAGAGAGGTCAAGAACAGCACAAACAAAAAATACAGAATCTACTAGGATTGGCCTATATGGGCCCACAGAGACTGAACCACCAAACAGAAGCATACATGGATGGACTTAGACCCTCAACACATATATAATATTGGTGCAGCTCAGTCCTCATGCAGGACTCCTAACAACAGGATTAGGGGCTGTAGCTGACTCTGTTGCCCACCTTTGGATCCCTTTCCCCTAACTGGTCTGCCTTGTCTAGTCACAATAGGAAATGTGCTTAAGTCCTACAGCAACTTGATACGCCAAGGTTGATATCCATGAATCCTCCCTTTTTCTGAGCCTTTTCTGAGGAGAAAGGCATGACAAGAGGATAGTGGGGAAGTGAGGTGAGAGGGAGAGACTGAGAGGAGATGAAGAAACTGTGATCAGAATATAAATATATTTTTTTCAATAGTCAGACTAGAAACAGTTAATATTTCTTGTAACTTTATAACTCTTGGTAGTATTTCTCCTTTTGCTTCCCTATATACAATAGAGAAACATAGAATAAAACATAAGGATATATATTGTCAATAGCTAGTCCTATCAATAGAAATTGCAGTGTGGATGTCTATGTTTTGTCAAAGAAGATTTATCATCTGTGACAGGTGTGCTTTATGATGAGAGAAGTTAATGACAAGGTTGGCTTGTACTATGTGGGAGAAAAAGATTTATGATAAAATGTTACCGGTTTTTAATTTTACTGTGGACCTAAACATTTATTTTTAATTAACTCTTAAATATATAAGGCAGGTAATCTGCTTATTTGAGTTTCAATTGAGAAACTCAAATCCATGAAGAAGTGGTACGTACTGTGAATGACCTTCTGCACTGGGTTGTGTTATTGGTCGCTAATATTTTTCTCTCCTTGTTGGCTAAAGATTATACTTGACTTTACAGTTGGGTTTCACCTTTATCAGGTGATTTGTGTTGACCAGTAATACCTTGTCCAGACTGAAACTTTAAGAATCTGTTTCTTTGGTACTGTGGTAGCTCTTTTTGTTGTTGCTATAACAAGGAACATTCTAGGCAACAAGTACTTCATCATCCTCTCCTCAATGCAATGTGCAGTTTATTGGTAATAGGAACAAAACTGTGAACTCTCGGAGTTTTGATACACTGAGGCATAATTGTTAGTAGAGCACTCTTAACCTCTAGTGAGTGATACATGGGCATGAGCAAGAGACAAACACACAAATGGGTCAAAGAAAAAGTCATTTGGGGAGAATTTATTTTCTTCAAAAAACTTCTTTCTTCCATTCTGACCCTTCTACATAGAGAATTTATTGTTGTTATTATTATTATTATTATTCAACTAAATACTAGATTTTGAAAGAGCAACTATTTTATACCTGAAAATATTCCCTGAGATGGGAATTCTATGCTTTGCTTCTTTAACCTCTAGAGATATTTCCTTTAATAAAATATATATACTATACCCTTTCAAAAAATTTAGCATTCATAATTACCATTAAACTATCACAAAATATCAATTAGAAGACAGAAGCTTATAGAAAGGAAATAAAATCTCAACCCAACTCTAGCCTATATGTAAGAAACTTGACACAAGTAGAAAGACTAGCTTTATTGAAGTTAATGTAAAATGCAAATGATAAAATGTGAGAGGTGTTGTGTCATTACATTAACTGGAACTCAGGACAGGCTTTTGCCAGGAACCAAAGAGAACATCAGAAAATCATCAACAGACTGAGTGACAATAGATATATTATCCCATGTTAATATCCCAAAGTCTAACACTTCAAATACTTGAACAAATTGCAATAGAGTTAATAATGGACGTAGACAAACACACAGTTACAGCTTAGAACTTTCGAACCTTACTTTTTACACAAAATAAAGCCCTGCAATGATAATAGCTCTATCAACGAACAGGACCCCATGGACTTGCAAAGTCAGATTATACTGACACTTTGTGTCCACAGAACAATTATCAAGGGAGATCACATCATGGTTCATAAAACCAACAATAGCAAATTTAAGATAACTGAAATATATACCTTCAACTAATAATTTTTTTCAAATAAAAAAATTCCAAACATAAAGTAACTATACACGGTAAGATGTACACAGACACCAGAAGCAGTGTCTGTCACAGGCAGAAAAATCCTCATACGTGAGGAGAGGTAAGATGGTGGCGACCAGTATAGACACATTCTGAGCAACAGGAAAATGAATAGATCACCGCAGAGTTATACTTGAGCTGATGTAATGAATATGAAATATTCAGCAATATGAAAGATAAACCCATGTGGGCTCACCGGGCAAACCCGGGGACAATGAAAGTCCCTATGCTAGACTAACGGACATTCAGAAAAACAAAATGCCAGAAGGAGCATTTCATACAGCGAAGAGTCTATGGGTCTGAGTGATTAGGGACCCCAGATGGCCGTTCTGACCTTTAGACAGATATCCTCACTGGCTTCCTGAGTCCCCAGCTTCCACACAGTAGTGCCAGCACCCAAAAAACGGTCATGTCATGTTGATTCTCCTTGGCATTTACAACATGGCAGCATCTGGATGACCTCTGGGTGGCTGAGCTAGGAGCCAGTGGAGCTGTTCTTAGGGGCAGCACTGTGGCTGGTCACAGACGCCATGTCGAAACATTCTGCTAATCTGCCGTGCACCTCAGCTGGGCACCCAGTCTTCAGCATCGAGAGTTCCAGTCCTGGAGCCATGAAACAGTTCTGGGCCATTGCAAAGCTGCCCGAGTGACACAGACTCCACTGGATAACAGTGCTTTTGGTCTAGAGGTGCAAGCTGCTCTGGGGATCCCTTAGGAGCATCACGGGAAGACCCTGACCACAGAGCCAATACACAAGCTGCTGGAGAACTAACAGAGCCCCTCCAGCTCAGGCAAGCTGCCCTGGAACACATTACTTCTGACCAGAGACAGTCAGGTATCTGGTCCACAGAAGCCAACGTGCCACCCTATTTCCCCTGAGAGTGCCCCCCACGGAGTGGTTTCACCACTGACAGCCACAGTCGTGCTTCCCTGGCCTCTGGCCTCCAGGCACTCCCAGAGACCCGGGTCTACCACGGCATAGAGCCAGAAACACTCAATCAGGTTCCTGACCTCCAAGCGTCTCTGCTCTGCCCCGCTGCCCTTGGGAGATCTCTTTAGAGAGTTCTCATGAGCAGCCATGAGAGTTCTCTTGAAGCCCTGGTCTTCAAGAGTTTCCAGTGACTTGGGTCAAGCGACACATAGAGCCAGAGACACTCAGTCAGACTTCTGACCTTTAAGCTCCTCAGTTGTACCCGGGTGCCCCTAGCGGTGCTTCTCAGAGAGGTCTCATTAGCAGCCACAAGGGCCCTTTCCTGGTCTATGGCCTTCACGCATTTCCAGTGACTTGGGTCAAGTACCACATAGTGTCAGAGATATTCAGTCAGGCTTTTGGCCTCTAGGCACCTCTGTGTTGCCCTTCTGTCCCTGAGAGAGCTCCTCAGAGAGATTTCCCTAGCACTCTCAGAGGCCGTTTCCTGGCCTCTGCCCTCCAGGTGCTTCCAGCGACCCAGGTCAACCACCACATAGCACCAGAGACACTTAGTCAGGCTTCTAACCTCTAGGCACCCTCACAATGCTTACTGAATGGATCCAAAAACAAGAACTATCATTTTGCTGCATACAAGAAACACTATCACTTACAAAGATAGAATTTACCTCAGAGGAAAGGGCTGGTAAATGTTTTCCAAGCAAACAGTCACAAGAAGCAAGCTGGAGTAGCCATCCTAATGTCAAATAAAATAGACTTTCACCAAAATTAATCAAAAAAGATAGGAAAGGACACTACATACTAGTCAAAGGAAAATTTCATCAATATGATATCTCAATGCTAAATATCTATTCCCAAAATCCAAGGGCACCCACATTTGTAAAATGAACGCTATTAAAGCTTAAACCACACATTGATCCCCACACACTAATAGTAAGAGACTTCAAGATCCCACTCACACCAATGGACAGGTCATCAAGACAGAAGACAAACAGAGAAATAAAGAGACCAACAGAGGTTATGAACCAAAGGGAGTAACAGATATCTATAGAATGTTTCACTCAAACACAAAAAAATATATACTTCTCACAGAACCATCTCCAAAACTGACCATAGAGTCGATCAAAGCAAGCCTCAACAGATACAAGAAAATTGAAATAACCCCTTATATCTTATCAGATCACCATGGATTAAATCTGGACTTCAACAACAACAGAAATAATGAAAAACCTACACATTCATGGAAACTGAACAATTCCCTACTCAATGATCACTGGGACAGGGAACAAATAAAGAAAGAAATCAAAGACTTCCTAAAATTCAATGAAAACAAAAGTACAACATGCCCACACCTATAGGATACAATGAAAGCAGTACTAAGAGGAAAGTTCATAGCACTAAGTGCCTCCCAAAAGAAAGTGGAGACAACTCGTATTAGCAACTTAACAGTAGAACTGAAAGCTCTAGAAAGAAAAGAAGCAAACACTCCCAAGAGGAACACACAACAGGAAATCGTTGAACTCAGGGCTGAAATCAATAACTTAGAAACAAAAAGAACAATACAAAGAATCAACGAAACTAAGAGTTGGTTCTTTGAGAAAATCAACAAAATAGACAAAACTCTAGCCAAACTAACTAAAAGGCAGAGGGAATATCCAAATCAACAAAATCGGAAATGAAAAGGGGGTAATAACAACAGACAATGAGGAAATCCAAAGAATCTTTAGGTCCTACTTCAAAAACCTGTACTCCACAAAATTAAAAAACCTAGGCTAAATGGACAATTTTCTTGATAGATTCCATGTACCAAAGTTAAATCAAGATCAGGTAAACATATTATACAGTCCAATAACTCCTAAGGAAATAGAAGCAATAATTAAAAGTCTCCCAACATCCCCCCCCCCAAAAAAAAAACAAAAAACAAAAACCAGGGCCAGATGGTTTCAGCACAGAATTCTATTAGACCTTCAAAGAAGAGCTGATACCAATACTCCTCAAGCTCTTCCACAAAATAGAAACAGAAGGAACACTACCAAACTCATTTGATGAGACTACAGTTACTCTGATACCTAAACCGCACAAAGATCCAACAAAGAAGGAAAAGTCCAGACCAATTTCCCTATGAACATAGATGCAAAAATAGTCAATAAAATACTTGCAAACTGAATCCAAGAACACATCAAAAGTATCATACGCTATGATCAAGTAGGTGTCATCCCAGGGATGCAGGAGTGGTTCAACATACAAAAATCCATCAATGTAATCCACAATATAAAGAAGCTGAAAGAAAAAAACACATGATCATCTCATTAGATGCTGAAAAAGCATTTGACAAAATCCAACAGGGCCTCATGTTAAAAGTCTTGGAGAGAGCTGGCATACAAGGACCAAACCTAGAAATAATAAATTATCATTATCATTATTATTATTATTGTTATTATTATTATTATTTAAAGACATTATACAACAAGTCAGTAGGCAACATCAAATTAAATGAAGAGAAACTTAAAGCACTTCCTCTAAAATCAGGGACAAGGCAAGGATCCCCACTCTCCCCATATCTCTTCAACATGAAGTTCTAGACAGAGCAACAAGACAAGTAAAGAGATCAAGATGATACAAATTGGAAAGGAAGAAGTCAAAGTATCCCTATTCACAGATGATATGATAGTATACATAAGTGACCCCAAAATTTCCACCAGAGAATCCTACAGCTGATAAACATATTTAGCAAGGAGCCTGGATACAAAATTAATTCTAAAATAAAATCATTATCCCCTCTTTACACAAAAGATAAATGGGCTGAGAAAGAAATTAGGGAAACAACATCCTTCACAATAGCCACAAATAATACAAAATACCTGGGAGTGACTCTAGCCAAGCAAGTGAAAGACCTATAAAACAATAACTTCAATCCCTGAAGAAAGAAATTGAAGACAATATCAGAAGATGGAAATATCTCTGATGCTTATGGACAGGTAGGATCAACATAATAAAAGTGTCCATCCGACCAAAAGTAATATACAGATTCAATGCAATTCCCATCAAAATACCAATACAATTCTTTACAGACCTTGAAAGAACAATCCTCAACTTCATATGGAAAAACAAAAAATCCAGAATAGCTAAATCAATCCTGTACAATAAAAACATCCAACCGTCTAAAACGGTCTAGGATAGTTAAGTAAAACAAACTCCTAATCATGCAAACATGTCACTTTGTTAGCTACTATGACAGTCTATCACAGATATTCTCTAAACTACCCAGTAATCAAGTTGCTAAGAGACAAGCATCATTTGCTTATCTAAATACAAGAGATGGATAGGTCATCTTCAAAAACCCCAAGAGATCTGCAGAATATGGCATTCAAAGATGTTATCTTAAACTAAGATTTTCTTTTTTTTTATATCAAGACATATCAGCGCCTGACAGCACCCCCTATTCTACTCCAAGTAGAAGATAAGCATCGAAGAACCTCCACTGTAAGATGGTTGAATTAGTGGCAAGCCTATCTCTTGGCATGAAAAAACCCCTTGCACCAACTGCAGACAGACTGCTGTCTAAAAAGGACAAAACTTGGTAGCAGGGAAGTCGACAGCCTAACTCTGCCAAGACAGGGTAGGTAAGTCCTTCATAATCCCTGCTCTACAACAAATGTCTGTCAGAGAAACAGGACCCAAAGGCTGAAGACTGATGCAGGAATGTATGGAGAGAAAATGGGAACTGTCCAGGCAGTCATTGGTATGTCCTTTCTTAGTTTTGGAAGCTGCAGGCCCTGCACTTCCTATATAAGCAGATATATTTATCCCTCTCAGGTCTCTGAGGTGGTTGAAGAATAGACAGCTAGAGTCTCATAGTTAAATTTTGAGTTGTTTAGGAATCAAGAGGGTGTTATAGATCTAAGAAGATACTCTTAAAAGTGTGTTGCAAGTAAGTATGAATGTTGAGTAAGATACAGACCTTTAAACTCATGGAGATGGTTAGATAGTAGAATGTTAAAGTCAGGGGCCAAATATGTATAAACTGGACATTGGGAAGGTATACTGGGCCATTTAACTCTCATAAATGTGGCATACTTATATCTGTTGTTTTGTATAATACTGTTATAAGAGAAGGAACCATCTGTTGGACTGAAAGGGGAAACTTCTGGGGGGAAGAGGGTGGAAGGGCGGGATAGGAAGGGGGAATAGGGAGGGGTTTGTGACTGAGATGTAACTTGAAGAAAAAAAAATAAAGTATTTAAAAAAAAAACATCTGGAGGAATCACCATCCCTGATTTCAAATTATACTGTGGAGCAATAGTGTTAAAAAACAGCATGGTATTGGCATAGAAACAGACCAGTTGATCAATGGAATCTAATTGAAGACCCAGAAATAAACCCACACACCTATGGTCACTTAATTTTTGACAAAGAAGCCAAAAGTACAATGGAAAAAGGAAAGCATCTTCAACAATTGGTGCTGATCTATCAACACGTAGAAGAATGCAAATAGACCCACACATATCATCTTGCGCAAAACTTAAGTCCAAGTGGATCAAAGACCTTAACATAAAACCTGACACACTAAATCTAATAGAAGAGAAAATGGGGGAAAGCCTCAAACTCATTGGCAGAGGTGATGAACAGAACAACTTCCTGAACAGAACACCAATAGCTCAAGCTCTAAGACAATAAATGGGACCTTATGAAACTGAAGCCTTCTGTAAGGCAAAGGACACTGTCATTAGAACAAAACGGCAGCCTACAGATTGGGTAAAGATCTTCACCAACACCACATCCAACAGAGAGCTAATGTCCAAAATTCACAAAGAACTCAAGAAGTTAAACACCAAGAAACCAAATAATCCAATCAAAAAATAAATAAATAATAAGTTACAGAGCTTAGCTGAGAATTCACAAAAGAGGAATCTCTAATGACCGAGAGATACTTTAAGAAATACTCAACATCCTTAGTCATCAGAGAAATGCAACTCAAGACTATTCTGAGATTCCATCTCACACCTGTCAGAATGGCTAAGATCAAAAATTCAAATGACAGCACATGCTGGTGAGGTTGTGAAGAAAGGGGGACACTCTTCCATTGCTGGTGGGAGTGCAAACTTATACAACCACTATGGAAATCAGTCTGGTGATATATTAGAAAACTTGGAATAGCTCTACCTCAAGACCCAGTCATACCACCCTGGGTATATATCCAAAAGATCCCTCACCAAGCCACAAGGACATTGGTCCAACAATGTTCACAGAAGCTTTATTTGTAATAGTTAGAAACTGGAACCAACTCAGATGCCCTTCAACCAAAGAATGGATTTTTTTTAAATGTAATACATTTACACAATGGAATACTACTCAGTTATCAGAAACAAGGAAATCATGCAATTTGCAACCAAATGGATGGAACTAGAAAAGCTCATTTTGGGTGAGCTTACCTAGACCCAGAAAGATACACATGGCATGTATTCACTTATAACTGGATGTTAGCCATATAGTACAGGATAACTATCCTACAACCCAGGGATCCAAAGGAACAGGAACCTAGCAAAGCTATTCTATGCTATGCTAGGTTTCCACCCAGCAGCAGATCAAAACAGATGCTGAGACACACGTCAAACATTATGTGGAGCTCTGGGAGACCTATTTAAGAGAGAGAGAAAGAATAGAGAGACCCAGAGGTGGTCAAGATCAACAGAACCAACTATCCTAGACCTCTAGAGGTTTACAGCAACTGAAACACTAACCACCATAAGAAAAAAAAAAAAAAAGCTTAGACTTGACCTACTTGACCTAGACCCCACTATACAAATCTAGAGCATAGGCAACTTGGTCCTCATACAGATCACTTAACAAGTAGGGGTGGCACAGTCTCAGTCATGGATTTTGTTACCTATTAGTAGGACACTTTACCCCAGTGGAGCTGACAAGTAGGGACCCAGTGCAAGAGGAAGTTCTTAGCCATCATGTGACTGATGAACTGAAGGAGATGATATATGGGGACACCTCACACTGAAGGAGTAGGATAGGTAGGAGAGGGGTTAGGGGTTGGAAGGTGGGACCAAGACGGGGAGGGAGGGGGCTGTGATTGAGACATAACCTGAATTAATAAATAAATGCATATAAAAATAAAGTCCTCATAAGTAAATTTCAAAACAAGTCTAACAATGTATAAAGAGATAAAAGGAATTATGTAACACACTGATCATTACTACCCTGGCAGGCAAGGCAAGTTTTACATTTGAAAAATCAACTGAGTTGTTGAACAAAGGGGTCCCAAGGAAATCTTCCAAAGAATCCCATTACCAAGAGAATACGTTAATCTCCACAAACTGGCAGCTAGACCCCATTGCTGAAGATAATACCGACACATCTCAATGAACATGAAAAGGTAGAGTTGGTGCCTACATAGAACCTTCACCCTATATTCTAGTGTTGATGGTTTGGGAAGGTCCTTTGCAGGCTACTGAAAGATAAACACCAACCCAGCCATAAAATCTTCAATATACAATCTTTCCTGTCTTTAAAATATCCTGTGGCAGGCAAAGCAAACAAACAAACAAACGTGTGCAAGTAATTGGCCAATAACTAATTGATTTAAGGACCACTCCAAGAGATGGGACTTATATGAGACACTGCTTGAGTGACTAAGAACCAGAGACCAAATAGCCCAGATAACTGTGGTAAAATCAAATACTATTAGTCTAAAGAAAAAGTAATAATAAAATGAGAGAGAGAGAGACCTTGGAACACTGGAACACATAGCTTTAAATTAAATGTTTCCATCAAATCCTACCCCTCAGAGCTTAGGAAACCACGTGGAAGATGAGGCAGAAAAGAATGTAAAAGCATTCTACTTATATAATGTATGCTACTTACTGTAAGGAAGTATTTTATAGATAGAAATACAAATCAAATAAAAATGAAAGAAGTAGAATTATCAAATAAACCTGTAGACACATGTCCAATAATTTTGGCAAAGGGGTAATGTAATTCAAGGGAGATAGTCCTTCCAAACAATTCATCTATTTGTTGTATTTTGTACAACTACAAGTAAGAAGACAGTCATTAGCCATCATTAAAAGTACAATCCATAAACTAAAAACCTGATAGCTAATCTTTCCAAATAAAGGCTTATACTCTTTCAAAACCTCATAAGAGGAAAGAACAGAACATCTAACACTATGTCGGGAAGTGTTCGCCAATCCTATCTCCTAAAAAAAACTAGTATTCACAATATATAAAGAATTTTATAAACTCAACATTCCTTTTGGAAACTGTAAGACATGAACAGATTGAAAAATGCTTCAGAATCATACACAATACAACACAATGTCAGGTCACTGCACCCCCAATAAATGGTTGCTACTTGTATGCTACACATTTCTGAAAATTAAATGTTATAACCACGCAGACACCTGGTGATACAGTGACTTTGAAAACTAAAAAGATTCTTAGAACAAGAGCTCCCCCGTGTATTCCTGAGCATCTAGAACATCTATCCCATAGACACGAAAAGCATGTTTACACTTAGAAATGATGCAGCTTTAATTTTGATTGCCTAAACTACAAGCAACCAAAATATCCTCCAGTTGGTGGATGTTTACTGTGGGGCCTTGCAAAGGCTATTGAGACCTTAGACACTTCCTTCCCTTCACATAACCTTCCATGAGAAATGTGTGGCTGCAGCCTTAGCCACAAATTTCCACAGTGTTGTATCACCTCACTGCCACCCCAAAAGGAATGGAGCCAACCAATCACATTCTGAAATCTTCAGAACTGTGAGCCAAAATGAACCTTTTCTTCATCTGATTACTTCAGGTCATTGTTACTGCAATAGAAATCTCACACAACATAGAATAGCAATAAATTTAGTGCTAATATATTACATATGTATATATAGAGAGATATCTATATATATATATGACTATATGTGCAACTAGGTTAAACTTTTGCCATATCAACTATTGTACTGAAATAATTAAAACAAATCTCTAAAATTAATGTGTGTTTCACACTCTGATGTATTATGCTCATCAATCATTGTGGCCTTATTATTGCCATTGTGAGATCTGCACAGTTTGTTAGCACCTCATTAATGGGAGTTCCTGGCTGGCCACACAGAGCCATGTTTAAGTGAAATTCATTTTCATTAATTGAATCACCAATGTTAAGGCAACTGTCTCCATTTCAGTAAACATGGACTTGCCTGTAAAGCTCATTAAAGCAAAACATAATGGATTTTCTGTTTTTCTTTTTTATTTTCTTCTTTGTTTTTGCTATATATTATAAACTGAAGATGGAGTTCAAGAGTTATTTAAGAATAAGAAATGATAGTTTTCTCATGGCTAAAAAAGTAATGTACTTTCTATAGGTTGCAAAATCATAGTCTGGGCAAATTAAAAAGCTGTAAAGGGAGATGACTCACTGTTTGGTCTGAATACTAGAATAAAAGCTCAGAAGATTAAACTATATCCTCTGATGCCACATAACCATTCTTTTAATACAGCCAAGGAATAAATGAAGAAACAGTTTCCGTACTTTGAGTGGCTTTTTCTACTTGCATATTGACAAACCTGAGTGGCTACTGAAAAACTAGGACTCTATGATAGGACAGAGAAAGAAAACATATAAAGAAATAAATATAAGGTTAGTGCCATGGGATATACTATGTGATATACCATAAAGAAAACAGCAGCCAAGTATCACCTTATGACTAAGGTGTGATCATTGTGATTTAGTTAAATGCAATGAAGTTTTAAGTGTCTTAATGTCTAAAAATTATGTCCTTACACTTACAGGTACCTGTCATTGTGGACTGACATGCTACATACCTGTAAGTTGAGAACTGAGAGCTTTCTATAGGCAAGCATCCCTTTCACATCTTGGCATTGAAGCAGAATATCTTTATGAGTAACATCCTTTTTCATTAAAATTTTAAGTTTTCTTGAGAATTTCATATATAAGTGCTGTATTTACATCATTTTCCCTGTTTCCTTCCCCACCTCCAAGTCATCCTGTGTCCTTCCCATGGCCATTTCTTCTTCAATTACACATTCCAACTACTGAGTAAATGTACTGTTTTGTTTTGTGCATGTACTTGAGGTTAAGGTTTACTGCTTGGAATCAGATAACTTATCATGGAGCTTTTGAGTGGAGAAAATTAATCTTCCCTCCCTCAGCAGCCATCTCTTACCTGTAACTATTCACTTAGGGATAGAGCCAGGTACAACTACCACAATCCATATAAATGTCATTATGAAGATCTTGCTTAGGCAAGAAAACCGCTGAGAGTCAGGAAAACACTGCGTAGTAGCAGACATCCTGGTCCTATGGCTCTTACAATCTTTCAGCTCTTTCCCCCCCAATTTTCTCTCATCCTAAGGTACAGAGGCATTGTAGATCTTTTAATCTTTTTAATTAATAGATCTTTGGGTCTCAGAACCAAATAGTGACATAGTCTCTGCATTTGGACCAGGTGTGAGTATCTTTAATCACTTCATCTATTGTAAAGAGATTCTTTCTTGATGATGGATGAAAGCGAGCTCCTAGTGTTCCCCAAAGACCACAGACTAACAAAACCTTTATGTCAGACATGACAAACCTACATTTATTGATCAGGGGGATCTAATAAAATCCCCCAAACAGTGTAGGGTATTGTTGTTGTCCTCAAGAACACGAACATAGCTTCTATTGCTGAAGACAATATGTACTTTAGACAAAGAACATGGATGAAAGGAGTTGTAACTGAGCAATGACATTCTTTTCAAAGGCATATCTCTTTGACTTAGCCATGTAAAATATCTGAATGGGAGTCATTTAGGCTGGTATTTACAAAAGCAATCTTCTGTTAATTTTTGATGCTTTTAGAGCATAGTCAGCAAGCCAGTGATATCATATAGCACAAAAAGCAATATGTATGAGTCTACTAAAGCCTCTGAAGTCAACATGGAAAACAGAGGAAAGAACAACCTGAAAACAAACTTGTAATACTTAGTTATCTCTGAGAAATTAGGATTCATGTTTCAGAGAAATTCTCTGTAAAAATCGTTCTATGTAACAGAAGAAACAGAGAAAACACCTTGCAACACATATCTTTAATTTATAGCTAGATATATACTCATCAAAAGGCCAAGCTAGAAAATACGTATCTACTGTCCAAAATGAATCGGTGATACAAAGCAGAGGAGCCATACTAGGTTTTATTGAGGAGAAATATTTTATTCTCTGTTGACATGATCTGACTGACCAAGAACTGAAAGACAAGGAAGGACATTACAGGACACTGAGGAGGAAGACTGAGCCATAAGAAATCTTACAGTCAAATCTGGAAGCAGCTTATTCCTAATTTCACATGGAGACTGATTTGGCAGGACCTAAAGTAGCCTAGTCATATCCCCGCTACTCATCCTCTTCACTCAGTAGTCCTAAAGTTTGGAAGAACTTGTCTATTCCTGACAGTGGAGTATGTGAGAAAAATACTATGTCTGTCATGTGACTATCAAAAAAAAATGGGGTAGGAGTTACCTTTTCCCATGGGGAGGTGAGGCAGGTGACAGAAGCTATGGCAGCATTATGGAATGGCCAAACTTATCTGATCATATTAGAAGGATTTGATTTTGCATATGAGGTGCCAATGCTCCTTCCTATCCTGGTTTTCCAGACACAATAGAGACGTAGAGAGAAACTGATCAGTGGCAGGGATAAATTTCTATTAGTGAACCTGTAGCTTTGAATAACTAGTCAGGAACAGGAGTCACTCCAGGAGAACCTCGTTTCCCACCCCATCAGGCTCTTTATTGAGACTTTCTGATAAGAACAACAGTTACTAATTTTCTGACCTAAAATATCCTAAATATCTTAGTAGTTCTCCACCTTCCATGTTTTTTGCTTCCACAACAAAGATCAACCACAAAGATTTTCCTCCTTCCTGTTTGTTCTCCTCCTCTTCCCTTCCTTCTTTCCTTACTTTCGCTGTTCTCTCTTTTGTATTGGCCAAGACTGTTCTTCCTAGGCCGATGAGAATTTGCAATATCTAGCTTGGGTAATGCATTCTATATATGCACAATGGGGGCTGAATTGAATTTTGGAAAAGACAAGTCCCCATTGTTTTTATTTGGATCATTGTCTCTTCCTCTTAAATTCTGCTGCTACTGAGGATTTTTTGAGTTTTTTTTTTTTCCTGGTCTCTCTGTACCTCTTTTCTGACAATTCATGTCTTACTCTACCAGTCTTCAGATCAGTAGCCTGCATTGCCTCATCACTCAGCAATCCATCACTGGCTAATACCCCTTGGTTAGAGTATTCTCTCAACTCGAGACAGTCATGTAACCTGTTTTCTGGCAGATCCTTTGAGAAAGCTGGTAGAATCAAGATGAAGAAATGAGATGTTAACCTTTCCCAACCCAAACGGAGCCTCTTCCACATATATAGTCTCTATCAATAATACTGGATTTTTCCCCTGCTTCCTTACTATGAATATGTTTCATAGCTGCTTTTTTCTTCCCCGCAGCTCCCACACTGAGTCATCAAATTCCATTAAAATCTATTCCTTGGGCTGAGAGTATAAAATGCTTGCTAATATGGTTTAAGCCCCAAAACCACAAAAGAAAAACCTCCCAGCCCATTCCTTCTAAAATGTGCATATTTTTAAAATCTTCTTATTAACTTTGATGACAATTTAATCTGTTTTTTATTCATTGCTTAGATTCCCATCATCATGGAAATATGGATCATATGGTGCTGAATACAGAAACCTGATTCTGTCTATACTTTGCTAATGATGTTGTCTTTTTGACTAACAGATTTTTTCAAACTCAAATATGTGACTATGTGATTTTCTACTTCAAGTCCATATATCAATTTTTGTCTAAGAATGTGTTTTGGACACAAAATCACTATCACATTACCCCTCTTGAGAGATCACTGCACATCTCAACTTCATAACCTCTTCTTGATTTTAATTTTCTGGGATCATTTCCATTCTTAAGAGAGACATATTCTGTCAACATCAGGCATCCTTTTTTGTAGTTTTGGTGCATCTATCTGCTGTCCCTGAACCTCTAGCTTTCTCTCCCTTACTTAGGCTTCTACCTACATATTCTTTAAAATTCCACCAGAAAGTGAATGTGTTCCATACTCAGTCTACATTTGAGTTTGTGCTTCTACAAGGGCCTAGTATGTATCAAGAAAATAAAGTCATGTATACTCTCAATGCTATGTCCAAGATACAAGATATGCAAGACACTTTAGAAGCACTACTGAGCTACACACAACATTTATCAGGAAGATATGACAGTTGTCCTGTCATTAAAGAAATCACCAACCACACCTTTCAGTTCTCTGGGGAAAAAAAGATATGCTATTTTATTTACATTCCACATACCAGGGAATCTAAATTCTAAATAGCACTCTAGACTGCAATGTAAAATTCAAGTGTCACAAGAAAAAAAAAAAAACAGATCAGAGTCTCTGATTGTTCAAGTACGGCTAATCATGAGTAATCATTATGACTCTTAAGGAAAGCAGGGAGATTATCAGCTGGGAAGGAGGCAATTTTTTCATAGCAATAGAATTTTCCCTTTGAAAATATGTTTCAGAAGTCAACAAAAGGTTAGTGGTTCCCATTAGAACAGACATTGTTTATATCATTTCTTACACACAAAAAATTTCACATATTATTGAAAGTAAATTTGCTGAAATGAAGTTTGTGTCTCAAACCATGAATTAAATCCCATAAGGCTCGGAGTAAGTGTTATCTAGAAACAGTTCTCACAAGCCTAAAGATTAATGAATGTTCTGAAATTACTTAGAGCAAACCACAGCAAAAATTAAGTGCCTTGCCAAGAAGCATGCCTTGCTGTTATATATATATATATATATATATATACACTGTGTTACATTAATGTCAAACACTCAATTTTTCTGGTTTGTTTTTTATATTGTTGTGCATTAAAATCACTCCCAGCTGATTTCTCAATTATTGGGGAGTTGCTGGTTTTAGGTCATTGGACACATTTTTTTAGAACACACTGAAAGGTGCCTTTATTGCTTAGCCTACATGACTAACAATATATCAGGTGAGGACAACTGGGGTTTTCAGCTATGGTTTCTCCTCATATGCCTTAGAACTCATGAGTAAGGCCACTGAGCAGGCTCATAGGAGGATGGGTTGAGCAAATGTCTAAGAAGAAGTCACAGAAGTAAAATGTAGATGAGGTCAAATCCTCAAGTATGGACACGTAGCCTACAGTTTCCTCAAAACAATGATAATTATAGTCCCCTTGTGACATGCTTGTTAAGCAGTGTAAGTACTTTGTAGCTAAGTATGGCATGAAAAACTAAAGTTAAACAACTTCTTTTTACCATCATCCAAAACGCCACTGAGATGCACTAAAAAATTTCAAAGAACAGGAAATAGTAGAGCAAAATTTAGGAACTCAAAAATCAGATGAATCATGAAAAACATCTCTAGAAAGCTGAAGAATGCTGAGATCTGCCCTAGGCCAACAGCTGGCTAAGAGCAGAAATAAAATGACTACAGCATAATTTCCTGTAAAGCTAGGAAATGCAGAAAGTAATGTCTCTGAAAACACTGAACAAGCAAAACTGAATGTAGGATAGAAATAAAGTCATATAAAACAATTGAAATATAGCACAACTTAATTAGAAAAGTATTTAGGTAGACAATCCCCAAAAATAAGAAAATGTCAAATACTCTAATATAGAAATGGACCCAAGAGAAAAGCAGAGAAAGGAGAACCCAGTAATCATGTCGAAAAGTTGAATTCTCCTTGGTCACTAGACTGGCAACACAGTAGCTGTCATCTGTAGCTGTCAAGCTGGAAAACTCTAGATAGTGTTTGTGAATAAGAGGAAAAACTCACTTTTAAGCTCTAATACAGTGGTTCTTAACCTATGAGTCACGACTCCTTGGACAAACCACTATCTCCAAATATATTTACATTATAGTTCATAATGGTAGACAAATTATAGTAATGAAGAAGCAAAAAATAATAATAATTTTGTGGTTGGAGGTCACCACAACATGAAGAACTGTATTAAAGAATCACGGCATTAGGAAGCTTGAGAACCACTGCTCTAATACGAATATAAATTGTTAGATCCAAATGATTTTTATTGATAGTAAAACACTAAAAAAAAAAAATATGTGGCTTAAATTGTAGGAAAAAAATACAACATAGAATGTCACTGCAATGCAAATTGGATCACCATGTGAAAATGAATGAACCAGAGCTATGTGCAAGGATGTGGGAATGCCCACAATGGTTCAGTTTCAATGTTGAAAAAATTAACAAACTTCTGAATAATATTTTTAAAATCCTCTATACTAAAGAGAAAGGCTGTTAATATGAGCGGTCTCTTGTCATGGTAGTGAGGGCTGCTGACACTGTAATCCCTCATGTTCTGCAGATGCTCACAGCCCAGTTAGCAGGGCCACTGCACTCATTTGAAATTACCAAGAACTTGGTCAAAAAGTTACCATGGACATGATTGCAATGCAGAGGTTTTGATTTTTTTCCTCTTCCTTGAATGAATAAATTTCATATACAGCTCATGATTTCACTATGTTCTAAATTTCATTCATATGACACTAAATTATGAAATCAACTTTAGTTATGACAATTTCACAATAACCTAGTCTTGGGGTGGGAAGAGGCATTGCTGATGAAGATACACAGTCATCAACAGGGTTGGCCTTGATGTCTAAAATGGGCCAGGGTTTACAAACTGGGAATGGTTCCCAAACTCAAATAAGGCCGTTGACAATGAGAGGCATGTGTCTTCTGACAGGAAAATAGATACAAACCAAGGACACTCCACAGAAGAGGAACACATGGTTAACTTACACAAAACTCACAACCACATTTTCTGTTGTTTTGGTTTTGTACAATAAATAATATTATTTGCATATTTTTGAAGAATGTTTATGTTCTACTAAGTTCAAAGTACTTTTCTATCAAACTCACCTGTAGTGACTTGCTTATTTCCTTTTTTCCTTTTCAATAATTTACTTCTTTATTCATTTTACATCCCAATCACAATCCCGCTACTCTCCTTCCAATATCCCCATCATAGACACTGTCCCCGTTCTCCCTTCCTTCTCCTCACATAAATGGAAGCCCTCCATGGGTACCAACACACCCTTGTACATTAAGTCCCTGCAGGACTAAGCACATCCTCTCCAACTGCATCTAGACAAGGCAGCCTAGTTAACGGACAGGGATCTAAAAACAAGCACTGGAGTCAGAGAGGGCCCTGCTCCAGTTGTTGGGGGACCCAAATGGAGACGAAGCTGCACATCTGATTATTTTCAAGCATGAAAGTTCAAGTCAAAAAAAATGCACCAGTGCCACATATCATGAAAATGTGCAAATCTCTCTGTCTGTTTTCCTGCATTTTAAAAATTTGTCTTCTGGTTTTGTGCATAATGAAAATGCCTAAGTATCATTTCTTTTAGGATTCTGACAATGGTGTATCTGCAAATGTGGAGAAATTCCATGATTCAAAGCTTTCTAAGAGCCATACTTTATATTCTCAAAGTGACCAGGATGGTTATTGTTAGAACATCACCATCACCATCATCATCTTTTATCAGCATCATACCTTAGCTTACCTTGAAAGCGAAGAAATGAAATAATCCTGACTCAATCAACATTAACCTACCTTTATGATTCTATATGACATTTGTATCTCACAAACTTGCTTTTGATACATTTCACATAGCACTAGTTCAGTTTGCTTCTGATAATATCTCATTATATAGGATACATTATCCTATATATTTATGTATTTATCCATTCATTTGTCCATGTGAACCATTTAATGTAATTTTATTTAATTTGTAGTATAAAACCCTGGAGAGGATCTTGTACAAGTCAGGAAACGTTAGGTCTTATTTCTGCTGTGAAAGGGTTAGACATGCTTCAGACAATGCTTGAAAGCTCAGTAGATCCATATACTTGACCACACTTTTTTTATGATTCTTTAAAGTAATTTTTCTTTTTATTATTATTTTTAACATTTATTTATTATTTTAAGTTACATTTCCATTACCATCTCCTCCCTCCACCTCCTCCATGTCTCACCCTCCCACCTTCTACCCCCTCTCCCACCCATCCCATCCTGACAACACTTTATAATATCTTTTTCTTTTTTCCTTTTAGTCATCCTTGTGTATGAGAAGGGGTATCTTAGCATGGTTCAATTTGCATTCATATTTTTTGGGGGGGGGGTTTCAAGACAGGGTTTCTCTGTGTATCCTTGGCTGTCCTGGACTCACTTTGTAGACCAAGTTGGCCTTGAACTCACAGAGATCCACCTGCCTCTGCCTCCCCAGTGCTGGGATTAAAGGCGTGCGCCACCACACCCAGCCATTACAGACAGCTGTGAACTGCCATATGGTGCTTGGATTTGAACTCGGGTCCTTTGAAAGAACAGTCAGTGCTCTTAGCCACTGAGCCACTTGCATTCATCATAATGATGATAACCTTCAACATCTTTTCACATATTTACTCATATTGTGTACATCTTCCTTATGGCGTGCCTAAATCCTTGATGTTGTCTGTTTTTAATTCAATTGTTTGCTTCTTACTAATTATTTTTTTTATCCTGAAAACACACTCAAAACATGTTGATAAGAATTCTGAGATAGGGGATGGAGAGATGGCTCAGTGGTTAAGAGCACTGGCTGCTCTTTCAAAGAACACTGGTTCAAATCCAGCACCCATATGGCAGTTCACAGTTGTCTGTGATTGCCAGGTATGGTGGAACATGTCTTTAATCCCAGAACTCAGGAGGCAGAGGCAGGAGGATATCTGTGAGTTCAAAAGACTAGCCTGGTCAACAATGTGAGTCCAGGACATCCAGGGATGCATAGAGAAACCCTGTCTAGAAAAACAAAACAAAACAAACAAACAAAAAAGAATGCTGAGATAAATGCATACAGCAGGTGATAATACGTGAGGTTTCAAGGGAGTTCAAAGACTATTACAATAGTTCTTAATCTGTGGTTCGGGACCCCTTTAGCAAACCTCCATCTCCAAAAATATTTGTAGTATGATTCATAGCAGTAGGAAATTTACAGTTATGAAGTAGCAACACAAATAATTTATGGTTGGGGCTAACCAAAACATGATGAACTGTATTAAATGGCTGCAGCACTAAAAATATTGAGAATCACTCTTCTCTCAGGAACTGAGAAAAGGACCAATGGTTTGTGTGGTATTTTAGCAAAGAATCTTGCTTTATTCTGCCTATATACTGAGAACCCAAGTGAAGCTGAAATTAGAGATAATGGATTAATTTGTTTGACGAGCAAAGGCATGTGAACAACTTGAGTATTGGACAAAGTGCAGACAAGAAAGCATATATAACTCTTGCAGTGATTAGTGTCATTAAGGAAAATTAAGAGCATTTTCCTCATGCTCTGCTGTGAGGAAAATGTTTCCTGAGGATCCCCCCGACAAATGCTGATTAAGCTGTATGGCTAGGATGCCTGTCACCCAGTGGCCAGGATTGTCAATGTCTACATGACCCTGGACATAAGGCATGAAAGGTGCAAGGCCCAGGGAGTCATGGAGAGCAGCTGAGGACAGGCACTTTGTGACAGAAACTGAGTCCCTGAAGAGAAAGCCCTGAGAAGTCATTGCAGGGAGTTGTGAATGTGAAGGCTAAAATGCAGTGGAGACTCCAGAATGTTGGAATGCCAAAACCATGGGCTATCTGACAACATCAGCTTCAGGTGTGGAGTGGAACCAGCAGTAAGTCTACAAAGGAAACAGCATGTCCTGTAGATTGCAGAGCAGGAGCGGTAGGGGTACTTCACCCTTTGGAGCCTAGCAGGTTTCTTCATCATAAGCACCAGACAGGGAGACAAAGCTGCCGGATTTGTTTTTCTGGTTGAGTCTGGTGCTTATTTTGATCTTTTCTTGTACCCAGACAGTTCCATTTTTAAACAGGAATGCCTATTCTATACCATTATTCTTGGCATGTATATAACTTTTTATTTTATAACAGTTTGCAGTTATGAGAGTTTGGAAGTGTTGGAATCTTCAAAGAGTATGGGGACTTCAAAAGTTATATTTCAGATTGTGAGAAAAGCATGGAACCTTAGGGGAATGTGGTGGAAGATTGTGTCTTAAAAGTTTTCTGTTTGTGTGTCAAGTTGACAAGAAGGGGACTGTGCTACTCTAGAACCTGGAACGGGAGTCTCAATGAAGGATTTTCTAGATTGCTTGGCCTGTAATGATGCAGTGTTATCTTGATCACTGTCAACTGTAGGTGGGACTCTATGTAAAAGGAGACTCCTGGTCTGTATGAGAGTGGAATAAGCAGGCTGAACACACGTAAACATCCATCCACTAGTTCATTGTTCTCTACTCTGGACTGGGGGTGTGATACATCCATCTTTTAAGTTCTTGCCACACTAACTCCCCACAGTGATGAACTATAATCTAGAATTTTGTGCCCTCTTGCATTGTTTTTGTCAGGGTATTTTGTCACAGAAATGGGAAGAGATGCTAAAACAATCATGAGGTTCTAGCCTTTTATGTGTTGTGAGGTATGGTTTGACAATATTTAATAAAATTTTCTGAATAGCTGATTATCTGCTGTTATCTCTCTTATTTATTTTCATCAAATTTTATTAAATCTTTCACACATAATGAATGGAAAGCTGAGATTTTATCATAAAGCCTTTTCCTCGTATTAAAAAATGAGAATATATCATCCTTCTAATTATGACATAAACTGCATCTCAAAGGTTTTATGACTTTAAAATTATCTTTTAGTTCTTTTACAAGGTGATGTTTGTCAGTTACAATTTACAGAATTTTCTAAATATCTCTTATTTCGTATTTAATTCTGAAATCCTCATATATATATATATATATATGCCAAAATTCCAAAGCATTGCCTCTATTTTTATCCTATAAGGGTATGCATTGCTCTCTAAGATAGTTGAGTTACTATTTAAGCATGGTTACTTGTGTGAATTGAGCATCATCTTGCTGGCCTATGGATAGATGAGTACTCCATTAGAATTGGCTGAAAACATAATCTTTTTCTTAGTGAATTACCTTAGTGGCTTTGTCATTAGAATGTGGTTCCAATTTGGTCTTTCTAATCTGTTCCTATGATCTAGGCATCATGTTATGTCAATATGGAAGCAGAGAAAAGGGAATATAGAAATGTCCAAGGGCAGTGTGTTAACCCCAAGGTCATCTTATGTGATATATATATATTGAGTTTCCACTGCACTAGGTTTCCATACCATCCCTCAAATGGCTCTCAATTCTAGTTGTCTCTTTCCACATTCTCTCCCTCAAACCTATCTCCCCTCCCTTTCCCCACCTGATACCCCTTTTCATGTCCTTACCCACCCCAAGTCCATACACAAAATCTATTTTATTTCCCCCTCCACAAGGCAGACCCATACCCAAAATTGTGTAATCAATAACCAGAGACTAGGTAGCCCAGAGACCTAAGGTAAAACAAAATACTACCAGTCAAAAAAATTAACAATTAAATGACTCCTAATGATATCCTGTTGTACTCATAGATCTGTGCCTCATTCAGCCATCATCAGAATGTCTTCCTCCTGCAGCAGTTGGGAATATATACAGATATCCTCAGTCAGACATCACAGAGAGAGAGAGAGAGAGAGAGAGAGAGAGAGAGAGAGAGAGGGAGAGAGAGACCAACCTAGGAACACACATCTGTCTCTATAAAGTTCCTCCCCTCAGAATTCAGGGAACACCTATGGAAGAAGAGCTGGAAAGAATGTAAAAGACAGAGAGTTAGAGGACACCATAATGCCCTAAATTAACTGAGTAAATCTCATATGAACTCACAGAGACTAAATCAGCAAGCACAAGGCCAACATGGGTTTGCAGCAGGTCCTCTGTGTATATATTATAGCTTTCAGTTTAGTTTTTTCATGGGACTCCTGAGGGTTTTAATGAGTGTGTCTTCGATTCTAGTGCCTTCTCTTGGGGCCACTTTCCTTTTGTTGGTTTACCTCCTCTAACTTTGGTGCAATGGTTTTTGCCTTATCTCATTATATTTTATTTTGTCAAGTTTGGTTGTTATCTCCCAGAAGCCTGTTATTTTCTAATGAGAGACAAAAAAAGGAGTGGATCCAAAGGGTAAGCATAAATGGACATGGATTGGGAGGAGCAGAGGGAGGGGAAACTGTAATCAAGATATTTTGTACAAGAAAAGAATCTATTTTCAATAAACAAAGAAAACTTAAAAAAGAAAAGAATATTTTACTAATTTTTCCATACACTTCTCTGGAATACCTTAACACTAGATTGTCTATACAATCCTACAGCTGTGCCTTCATTTATCTAAAGATTTTAATGTGGTCTGGGCATTTAGGCCATACCCCTCCCTATATGTTTAATTTCATGTACAAATTAGGCTCCAACATTTGTACTAAATTATTGCTGAACTCTGATGTTAACAAGGTTTGAAAACATCTACCAGGTTTGGTGTTAATTTATTTGCATGACAGACAGCCATGAATGAATTATTGTACAAGTAAACTTTAACATATTAAAAAGGCTATCGGGTCTTTTCTCCAAGTTAAAAGAATAAAGAAATTGATTTCCTCTAGTGAGATGTGTGTCTGGATTCCATATTTATCTGTGTCAAACATTCCTATGAGATTTATCTATAGTTCTTATCTTCATGTACTAATTAATTTCATGTCAACTTGACACAAGCTAGAGGGATCTGGGAAGAGGAAACCTAAAAATTTTCTATAAGATTGACCTGCAGGCAAGTCTGCCACCAGTTTTCTTGATTGGTGATTGATATGGGAGAGCCTAGCCCAATATGGTACCAAACCTGGGAAGATGGTTCTGGGTTATATAAGAAAGCTGGCTGAGCAGGCTATGAGGAGCAAGCTAATAAACACCTCTCCTCAGTGGCCTCTGCTTCAGTTCCTTCCTTGAGTTCTTGTATTGACTTCTCTTCGTGATGCTTGTGGGCTTCACCCTCTAATGGTTAAGCTATGTCTGAAGTCACCCTTTATGATGGAATATAAGCCATAAAATGAAATAAATTCACTCTTCCAAAATTGCTTTCAGTCACAGTGCTAACCACAGTAATAGAAACCATGACAAGAATAATTCACTAGCTCTTCTTGAAGACTTTCTCCAGTTCATAATAATGAGGTTCCTAGAGCCTTGTAGGGATTTTTGGAGACCACATGTTACAGTGTTATTCCTGCCTCAGTCAGTGCTTCACAATGTCTCTCTTTCTGTGTTCTAACAGAGTCTGGAGTCTTGAATCTGACAAATGGGCCCAAAGAGTGCTGTCTACCTCTTTCATATTTCCTTCAGGTCTTTAACTTAATATACCATACATGCCAGGTGTTCCTATGTCCTCTTGTCATTTTTGAGATCTCTTTAAGATTGTTAGGTCTTCTAACCTTATACCACCATTTAAATACCATATGGACACCTTTTCTTTTATAATAGAATAAACTCTATTCTGTTCCTCATAGGGTGGCTAGCCAGAAAAATAGATTATACATATGAGAAAGTGTGTGTGTGTGTGTGTTTAAATAGAATTGTAACCCACCCACTGACTACTGATAACTTCCCAAAATACACCATGTGGTAGTTTGAATAGGTGTGGCCACCATAGACTACTGTGTTTGAATACTTGGTCCTTAGGGTGTGACCTTCTTGGAGTAAGTGTGGTCTTGTTGGAGGAAGTGTTTCACTGTGAAAGAGGGTTTTGAAGTCTTTTATGCTCAAGCTTGGCCTAGGGTGGTAGTGTCCTTTATGCTGCATTCGGATCAAGCTGTAGAACCCTCAGTTCCTTCTCCAGCACCATGTGAACACTACCATGCTTCCCCTCATGATGATAATGGACTAAATCTCTGAACTATAAGTCAGCCCCAATTAAATGTTTTCCTTTATAAGAGTTACTGTGGTTATGGTGTCTCTTCACAGCAATAAAACCCTAAGACATACCATGTTCTCATATCAGTCTTAGCTACAAAGCACTCCTTCTTCTATGCTGGATTTTGCAGCAGAATTGGAGAGCACATGATATCTCCATCACAATAACTCCCAAAATCATGTGATACCTGATCCTTTTCAGATAGATTATAGATTTTAGATTATAGGTTTTAGGATATAGGATTTAGGTATTCTATAGGTGATTGTTAAGCATTAATAAATATAAGTGTTGATAAATAAAAATATTATATATATACATTATGTAAAAATTATTAATACAAACTACAAATACACTGGCAGATTTGATTCATTATTAAATTTAATTCTTGTTCATTTATTAATAGAAAAATTCTAATTAAAAACAAAAAATTAGATCAATAAACAGCCATTACAATTTCTAAGGTTAAAAACAAAACAAAATAAGAACAACAACCATAGAATATTGGTTAATGGCACTTAAGTATAGAAACTCAGGTGTTACTAAAGGGGTCATAGCAGTGCCTTATAAAATTAGGCATGCTATGATTGCTAACCTTGGTTGTTAGCTAGACTACATGTGGAATCAACTAAAACCCAAGCTGCCTAGCAGTTCTGAGAGATTTTCTTTACTAGATTATTTAAAGCAAGAAATCCCACCCTAATTCTGGACTGTACCTTCTTTCTGGTGACAGTCCAGATAAAAGGAAGTGCTTGCCCTAACTCTTACAGGCAAGCTTGTCTATCCTGTTGCCATTTGTAATAATTCCAACTTTTTCAGGTTTCCAACATAGACTGAAGATCAGCAACTCTCCAGGAATACCGGACTCGGGTATCAGACAGAGACTGCTGAAACAAACATTCAGTCTTATGGACCTAACAATTACCAGAATTTCAGCCTTTCTTACATTTTTGGTTGTGAGCCTAGCCTTTAACGGCTGAGTCACCTCTTCAGCCCAATTTTAGCCTTTCAGTTGTCAGATAGCTATTGTTGATAGCTTGACTACAACCTGTAAGCCACTTTGATAAGTCATATATACATATATATTGTCATATAATATATATATATGTATACTAATTAAAAACAAAGCAAGAGATCTCTAAACAGAAACTAGAATTCCTAAGTTTAATTTTTTTATATCGAGACATATCAACTCCTGACAGCACCCCCTATTCTACTCCAAGTAGAAGATGAGCATCAAAGAATCTCCAGTGGGAGATGATTGAATTAGTCGCAAGCCTATCTCTTGGTAGGAAAAGCCCCTTGCTCCAACTGTAGACAGAATGCTGTCCAAAAAGGACTAAACCTGGAACAGGTAAGTCGACAGCCTGGCTCTGCCAAGTCAGGGTAGGCAAGTCCTTCATAACCTCTGCTCTACAATCAATGTCTGTCAGAGAAACGGGGCCAAACGACTGAAGATCGATGCTGTAATGTATGGAGAGAAAATGGGAACTGTCCAGGCAGCCACTGGTATGTCATTTCTTAGTTTTGGAAGCTGCAGGCCCTGTACTTCCTATAAAATCAGATATATTTATCCCACTCAGGTCTCTGAGGTGGCTGAAGAACAGATAGCTAGAGTCTCATAATTAAATTTTGAGTTGTTTAGGAGTCAAGAGAGTGTTATAGATCTAGGAAGATGCTTTTAAAATTGTGTTGCAAGTTAGTATGAATGTTGAGTTAGATATAGAACTTTAAACTCATGGAGATGGTTAGATAGTAGAAAGTTAAAGTCAGGCGCCAAATACATATGGACTGGACATTGGGAATGTACGCTAAGCCATATAACCCTCATAACTGTGGCCTAATTACCTCTGTTGTTTTGTATTGTATTTATTATTATAAGAGAAAGAGCCATTTGTCGGACTGAAAGGGGGAGCTGTTGGGGGAAATAAGATATACCTTAAACTTTAAAAAAAAAAAAAGGGAAGAGGATGGGGGGTTGAGGGTTGAGGGTGGGAGGTTGGGACTGGAGGAGGGAGTAGGGAGGGGATTGCCATTGAGATGTAACTTGAAGAAATAAAAACTAAAAAATAGAAAAAAAGACAAACAGATTACTCCAAAAGAAATGTATGCAAAATGACTGTAAGTTTTAAATATAAGAATTAAATCTATGATTCCTACAATAAAATATTTCAATATTCCTGAAAAAAATATCAAAACAAGGTAAAAAAAAATGTAGGAGGAAACACGTGCCTTACATTGCAAATCTGTGTAAGAACTCATACTTAGGGATCTCAGAAGACCCAGGGGTAAGCCAAATACTATTAGCTTGCTAAACGGTCATAGTATGAACTGATATCTAAATTCATATTTGTCTTCAAGTAGATTAGTGCAGCTCTCACACCTCATCAGACCACTTTGTGTGTGTGTGTGTGCAGTGCATAGTGGTTGATGCAAAATTTTATAACGGGTCAAAATGCAGGCGATAAGTGACAGCAGAGTTCTCAGGCACAAATGGAACATTCATATGTCCCGTTTCAGTCACCTGACACCTCCCCAAGGTTTAGGGTACATCACAGAAGAGGGGAAAGGAAGAGTATATAAGCCAGAAGTCCAGGAGGACCTACGCAAAATTCTCCTCTTGACATGACGAGGTCACAGCAGTCACAAACTCAGAGCAGCTGTGGTTGCTTGCACAGGATCAAGCCAGTCAGCATTCTAGCACAGAATGGGAAAGGGTTCATTAGCACCCTGCCCCTAACTATGGCCAGTTGGTGCTCTGTGGTAGAGAGTTTTGTTTAAGAGTATAGTTCCTGGCAAATCAGCTACACTCCTGTGACTGGTCCCACACCCACAGGTATATTGATAGTACAAATGAGGGGTGATAGATTATTAAATTTTAAAAAGAAGGACATTGTTGCAGAGGGTAGTGTGTGGACAGGATGACCACATACTGTAAATATGGGATGCAAATACAACAAGACCTAGACACATGCAAGAGACTGAAGATGAATAAACAGATTCAAAGAACTTTTCTGTCGGGTTCCTCTTTTCTATTCTTTATATTAAGATAAGATAATTGTACTTACTTATACAATACAACATGATGTTACTTTCTCACTAATCCTAATCCAGTCCATCTTCCACACTGCTTGGGAAAAGAATTCTAGATATTGAACACTAACACTGGGCATGAGACAACATCTCCAGGTCTCCAAGCAGCATACAGGAACCATGTGGCAAGCACTTTGCTGAAACAGACATCTGTGCTAACTTGGTTCCACCTCTTATAGCATAATATCTGAGATAAATTTAAAGAGATAAGATCTGTACTTAACATTATTGTTTTACACATTTCACTCCATGGTTGGCTGCTGTCTGCCTTTGGCCTTGTGATGAACAGTATATATATGAGTCCTAATGATAAAAAAAACAACATGCTACTCACACAAGAACAGACAAACAGACTAGTGGAACTTAGAGGAAGACCCAGAAATTAACTTAAAGAAATGTGGACACCTAATTTCGACAAATGTCTTAAAATCATACTCTAAAAGTAGCCTTTTCAATGAATGGTACTGGCAAAACATTCAGAAGGATGATTCATATCTTTCTCCATGCACTAAAATCCACTCAAACAGCTAAAGACAACCATAAGGAAAACATTCCTGTGTTAGATGTAGGAAATACATTTCTAAATAAAACCCCAATAGTTCCAGAATACTCCCTAGCAATTGAAAAGTAAATTTACATGTAATTAAAAACTGTTTGCACAGCAACAGAAACTACCAACAGAGTAAACACAGAGCCTACACTATAGAAATTATAATTTTGATAGCTATATTTCAAACATATGATCAATATTTTAAAAGATATAAATAACTGCAAGAAGTATATACCAATAAGACAGGGCTGCCAATTAATCAGGAGACCAATGAACAAACAATTCACAAAAGAGGAAATATTCAGAGATAATGCCCATTCTAAAAAGAATTTGACATTCTCTACTCATCAAAGACATGCAAATTAAAACTATTTTGAGAACCCATTGCACCCCAGTTAGAACTGGTACATCAAAAAACAAAACAACAGCAAAAAGAAAATGAAAAAAAAAAAAGCCTGGTAAGGATATAGAGAGGAAAGAACATTTGTCCACGGTTGGCTGTTGGCAGAAACATAGCCACTATGGAAATCAGTATGTGCACAATTCTCTAAAAATTTAAAAGAGAACTATAATATAACCCACAATATAACACCACTCTTTGTCATATTCCCAAAGGACTGTGCATCCTACCTCAGAGATACTTGCACATCACTCCTGCTTTCCAAGCAAGAAAAGGAATCAGCCTAAATATCTAGGTAGAGATGAATGACTAGAGGGATCCAGAGGGGACAAGAACTACACTTAAAGACCAATGGAACCAACCAACCTAGGGCCCTGGAGCCTCACAGACACTGAAATATCAACCCAAAAAGTGCATATATAGACTGGACCTAGGCCCTATACACATATAGCTGATAGAGATATCTTGGTCTCCCCTCATCAGAAGAGAAGGAGAGGAGGGAGATGGGGAAGAGGGTGGGAGGGTGAGATGGGGTGGGGAGGAGAGTAGGGCTGTGATCAGGATATAACATGAATAAATAATTTAACTAAAAAGCGAAAAATTAAAAGAAAATAGGGTACATATACAGTATAGGATTATCTTTAGGTGTAAAGAACATGAAATTTGAAATTATGAAATTTGCAGATAAATAAATGGAACTGGAAAAATTAGACTAAGCAAGGTTAATAGGTCCAGAAAGACAAATATCATATGTTAATTTTTATATGTGAGTCCTAGCCACTAATAATTAAATGTTTATGTAGAAGGGACAATATGAATAAGCCAAAAAGAAAAAAACTAGAAGGGGATCCATGTGACTCAGAATAAGATACTTTAAAGGAAGAAGTGGAGAAGACAAGGGAACATATAAGATATTACAATTGTAAGGAAGTATACTAAGGGCAAAAGCTAAAAGTAGAGAAAGTGATATAGGAAGATTGGAAAAGGATGTGGAGGGTGTAAATAAAGTATAAAACCAACCATATTCATGAGGATGCCATAAGCAAATCTATTACTTTCTAAATAAATACTTTCTTTAAAAAAATATGATGAATGTCTATCCCCTTAATGAGACATACTATTTTCTTATACACCTAAAAGTTGTTCATTTAGCACATGTAATTACAAATTCTTACCGCCACACAAGCTTGAATTTCTAAGTATTTAACAAACACAAAGGATGTTGAAAACCCATATAGAAGCAGTATAGAAGCTTTTATTTTATTTATATTTATTTATTTATACACACACATATGTATTGGATACATAATAGATTTACCATTTAGGAGGGGCTAACAGTTTTCAATGATGCCAAAGATTATCATATGTGAAGCCAAGTGACAGGTGTGGCATACATTATTTAAAGTTATTTGTCAGAGAAGTCTCAGAGACCCCCAAAATCATATAGGCTATTGACGTCACTCTTGGTTGTCCATCAGAAACAGATAATAAGAACCTACTAAAGACAAAACATAAAAAAATCAAACTGATGTTGACCTAAAAGTTTCCTCTGTACCAGCAAGCTTTTATGGTGCTGGAAGGTATTATGTAGGCTTCTAATAGAGAAGAGCCATTAATAGCCTTACCTACTTATGAATCATGAAAGCTACAGTGATGTCAACCTGTCAAAAAAAAATGCCCATTAGTGCAAGAAGTTTTGGAGGTAACTAGCCATTTTCTGATCAGATTTAAGGCCCATTGGAGCTCAACCTTAATCCCAGGTTGGAGTTCATACCTGGTATACTTGGCTAAGAACCTGTGACAACAGAATTCAGAGCTGCTAACAGAGTACTTACTACTAATATTTTGTTAAACATAAATAATACCAAACTACCTTCCAAATACTTACCTGTATACCCAGCATCAGAAAGTTTGTTTTTGCATTGGACATCAATTTATGCAGTGACTTAGTGACTCACAGATGGTCAGAGTGCACAGAATGAGTAACGTGATGTGCTCATCCCTAAATGGGGCATTTGTATTACACACTTTCTCCATATTGCTCAATGAACATTGCAGAAGAAGCAACAGAAAGACAAGAGAGCTAAGAGTGATGGAGATTGCTGTCAAACAGTATCTAATGGACATGACAAGCCCATTGTACTCAAGAACTCATAGAAGTTATGTTTGCAAACACAAGATTTTCACAAGATCAATTCAGTTGTAATTCCAACATAGATGGAGAAAGGGATCACAAAGCCCATGTCTAACTAAAGAGCTTTGACAGATAAAGGTGCTGTGGTTGGGAGAGTCAATGTTCCATAGGAAAGTGACCCCTGGTAAATGGTCTATCTCCAGCTAACGGTGCTACACTCATGTACATTCAGTTAGCTCTGAATCTCATTTGAGATGGACATGGAAAAGATGATCAAGAGGAGTTTGAGGGAGAGTGAAGATTAGACATAATCAAAATACATTATATATAATCATGAAATTATAAAAGATTGTATATAATATCAAAAATTTTCCTTTAATCCATGAGATCACACATAACTTAGGGCATTAAGCTCTTATGTATGTAACTAATATTTCTCAATAATTATGAAGTATGAAATACTAATACATACTAGGAACAGATAAATGAATAAACTTAAACTTACTTCTTACTATTTTTAGATTTCATATGGTTAATTTAATGTAGAGGACGATTCATCCAGAAGCATGTCAAGTATTCTGTTAGACATGAGAATGAATACCTATTCCAATGATTTATAGCTAAGCAGAAGAAAACCTAGCTTTGAATTCTCCAATTTGAAGGTAAAACATCATAACGTACATAATTTTGAACTAGAATCTTAAAGTCAAGATTCTCAGAAAGGTAAAATATAGTGCACAAAATCATAAAGATGATGCTCATAAATCATAATGTTTGCAATTTTGAGATTCTACACACTACTAGTAGAGAAATATTTCAGTCTTTATAATCCTACAAACTGTGTTACTAGATGAATATTTAACTCATATGTTGTAAAACTCTGAGGTTTACAACCAAATGCCATTCCACAACTCATAAGGAAAATTACACACAACATAACAAGAAACAAACCTGGATATTTGTTTACTGAAGGTCAGAATAATAGCCATATACAAATTCTGAAATATACAAATAATTACTGATCAGATGTTTGAATGATTACATGCAAAATACAGGCAATATCTTTAAAGAAATAACATTGGGAATAAAAAAATGATAGCCATGTTTATTAATACAGATTTTAAAAACCTGCTGCTAATTGCTGATCATGCTGCCAGTTGACATACTTGCTTAACCAAAAGACATGTATTTGGCATGACATATGGTCTTTCCTAACTTATAGAGAACATGGATTTAGAGGCATCCCAGCATCAATGTCAACCATCTTTGTTCTGTGTAGAAGAAAGAAGCTACTGAGAGAACCTGAATGATTGTGTCATTCCTTTTTTGTTTTTCTATATTTTCAAAATGAGAGACATTGAGATAAGGTTAAGACACCATTGAGGAATTAGAGAAATCAATGAGGGACATGGGTGAATGATGAATGCTATGTGGTCCTTGAAAGACTACTGCACAAAGAGAGTACAGACACAGAAGATTACTTGTACAGCAGACTACCATGATTCAAAGTTACTGTTAGAAAATTAGCTGCCTTTATAACACTTTTTCAATAGTTGTGAGAATTATTTTAAGTTCTTTTTCATGGTATTTACAATGAAAAGAAAGGAGCGTAGGTCTGATCTGGAACCGGATGCTTTCTGTTATCTCTGTGCGAAACAGCTCTGCAGTTTCAATTCCATCTTCCCATTAGCATACCAAAAATTAACATTTGTGAGAGACAGTTTCCCCATCACTGGCTACAGGCTGTAGGAAAACAGCAGCTCATCTGCTCACAGCTCTATCCCTTTCAACAAGAGAAGACCAGAGACTCGATGCTCATGGTTACACATTATCAAGGCTGTTCTCTGGTCATGGCTATTCAACCTCTTGTCAAGGCTGTTTTCAAAGTTTTCTTCATGGAGCTTCCTGTTATTTTATCCTCCTTTGCATTAGTAATTTAATCTGATTTTCAGCAAAAAATACCAACAATTTTTCCATATCATTTTATTATATGTCAATAAATAACTAGACTCATCAAACCCTAAAATATACCACAAAAGCATGATGTTGAAGAACTTGTATGCTGTTCTTTATTTGCATAGGTGTTTGCGATTGTCAGTCATTATTCATTTGTGGCTATAATAACAAAACTTGTTCGCAGCTTCTCTTAAGTTGTAGCAGACACTTAAAACAACCACTGAGAAGCAGCTATTTTGTTGTCTTATCAGCTTCAGGAAAAATGTTTTTATCATTGCTTAAACTAAAAATAGTCTTTAAAGTCTTTAAAGAAATTTTTAAAAGTTGGAGGTCTGGAAAGATGGCTCAGTGGTTAAGAGCACTGGCTGTTCTATCAAAGGAACTGGATTCATAACCCCTGCTCTACAATCAATGTCTGTCAGAGAAACGGGGCCAAATGACTGAAGATCGATGCTGTAATATATGGAGAGAAAATGGGAACTGTCCAGGCAGCCACTGGTATGTCATTTCTTAGTTTGGGAAGCTGCAGGCCCTGTACTTCCTGTAAAATCAGATATATTTATCCCTCTCAGGTCTCTGAGATGGTTGAAGAACAGATAGCTAGAGTCTCATAATTAAATTCTGAGTTGTTTAGGAGTCAAGAGAGTGTTATAGATCTAAGAAGATACTTTTAAAATTGTGTTGCAAATTAGTATGAATATCGAGTCAGATATAGAATTTTAAACTCATGGAGATGTTTAGATAGTAGAATGTTAAAGTCAGGTACCAAATACATATGGACTGGACATTGGGAATGTACGCTAAACCATATAACCCTCATAACTGTGGCCTAATTACCTCTGCTGTTTTGTATTGTATTTATTATTATAAGAGAAAGAGCCATTTGTTGGACTGTAGGGGGATATAAGATATACCTTAAATTTAAAAGAAAAAAAAAAGGGAAGAGGATGGGGAGTTGAGGGTGGGAGGGTGGGACTGGAGGGGGAATAGGGAGGGGACTGCGATTGAGATGTAACTTGAAGAAATAAAAAATAAAGGAAAAAAAAAAGAAAAAAAAAGGAACTGGATTCAAATCCCAGTATCCACATGGCAGTTCAAAACCATCTGTAACTCTACTTCCAGGCATTCTTACATTCTCACACACATATACATAAAGGTAGAACACCAACATAAATAAAATCTTTTAAAATTTTGGCTTTGTTGGTAATGTTCATACTCAGATAACAGAAAAACAAAAATCATGACACTCCCAGAAAAGAAGATCTCTATATTCTGTGAAAACTATAACTCTCAAAGTCAACAACTATCTCTAAACAACAAAATGTGCTAATTAATTTCCAGATCATTTGATTTTTCAGAAAGATTATCATACCGAATAATTTAAAAACAATGTCTGATCATAGGGATTTACCTCCTGGTGAGTCCTTTTCTTGCCAAGCGTCCTGGCTTATCTTTTGTACTGTGTACACACAATATCTCTTTGCCTACTCTGCCATGGTTAGGACCCATATTTGGGGTAATTTGACTCCCTCATTTATAATCTCCATCTTCTGCGAGGAATATGCTATAGGAACCACAGCGTTTCAATAGCCATTTCTCTTCCCTCTTGTTCCCCTTATCTTCTACCCCTTGCTCTCATTACTCTGCCTTCTTTTCTGCTTCACTCTAATCTTTGTTTCCACATTTCCATTCTTACCCTGACGCACTGTTATTTTTAACTCTGAAATATAATAGCCCATAGAAAAGCACGACTTACTCTCAAGTTCAAGAACTTGTGGTGAACAGGCTATATATCTCATAGCAAAGACAACGGGTACAGAGAAACAGCTACTTTGAGCATGAAGAGGCTGAGAAATAATTAGAACAGACACCATTCAATTTTACTAAGGAAGAACAGATTTACAAGTGGAACTCAGTTCCAACAAAAGCAGCATGTGAAAAAAAAATCTTGGATATAGCAGCACACTAGAGAACAATAACTTCTTTAGAGTGGGCTACGGTTTGAATCTGAAGTTGTCCCAGTGTGGTAGGCTTGGTCCCCAGTTTGGCTGCTGTTAGAACATAATATAACCATTACTGGGAAACACAGAATTCCCTTTACATCTTCTCAGGCTATAGATAAAAGGGTACAAAAACACACCAGAAGGAAACTCAAGGAAATTTGTGCAGAATTTGACAGAAAGAAAACCCTACAGGATAGGCAAGCTGGAAATGTTGGCAACTGCCACAAGTTAGAACATACATATGATGAAGATAGAGTGATGCTTTCTAACTTAGGGGTCAAGAAAGAGGAGAGGCTCAACAGCGGGAGTCTGTGGACAGCTATAAGAAAGATGATGGGATGTGCAGAGGGAGAGAATGCCCACAATGCCATGACAGGAAGGTTTAGACACTGGGCAGATCATATACAATAAAGACAGAGGGGAAACGTTATGATTTCTAAGGTAAAGACAGAGGGTTCTGGGTTCTATTCGAAAGCAGGCTGGTCAGGTCGTGAGGACCAAACCAGTAAGCAGCACCCATCCGTGGCCTCTGCATCGCTCCTGACTCCAGGTTCAGGTCCTGTTCAAACAGGTTCCTGCCGTGAACTCCTTCAGTAATGGACCACGATGTGGAAGTTCAAGGTACATATACCCTTTCCTCCCTAACTTGCTTTGCACATTGTGTTTAACATAACAATAGAAACCTTAACTAAGACAAATACTAAACTATAGCTCAGCTCATTTTTCACTTTATTTTGAGACAAATTTTTAAAGTTTTATAGTCGACCTCCAATTCCCTGAAAACTAATTTAGAATTAAAATTATGTTCATCCTGCTATGCTTTGTACTTAGTTACAAATACGGATTTTCTCCAATAGACTTGATTAAGGAGTGTTATTAAATACTAACAGAAATAACATTAGTGGCAAGTTTTTCTTTTTTAAGTCTCATTAAATGTCTTAGATGTTGCCCTGTGGTAAAGCGTGGGTATAACCCAGGAGTCTTCTCTGAAGATACCACAAAATAATCATCAGCCTTGAAAAAGTTGAGCTCTAAAAACATTCCACTGCTGAGAAAATCTCAGAGAAAACTTGACTTTATACCTCCTTATCTTGCAAACACAGAACTGTTTTTTGGTTTGGTTTAGTTTGGTTTGGCTTGGTTTGGCTTTTTGAAACAGGGTTTCTCTGTGTAACAGTAGCTGTCCTGGAACTCACTTTGTAGACCAGGCTAGCCTCAGAGATCTGCCCACCTCTGCCTCCCAAGTGTTGGGATTAAAGGTGTTTGCCACCACCGCCCTGCCACAGTAGGTTTTACGAAAACCCTAAAAAGATACAAAATAATCTTTCACATAAGATATTCAATAAGGTTTTAATTCCTAATTAAGACTATGCATCCATAATGACCTTTGGACAAGTTAAGATATTTCTATCTTCTTCTATTGGTTCTGCCTCATGGGATGCTGAAGTATAAATGAGACTATGAACGCAGGTTCTCTTTGCAGTTCTCAGGTTGAAGTTAGCAAAATATAAGTTAGTTCGTTACATTATTACCCATGTATACTGGTGCCATCTTATTACTAATAAAATAACACTGAGGTCAAGCACAGTGGTATAAACTTAAAGCCCAAACTCTATGGAAGTCTGAGAATTGGGAATCTGCTGCTGTGAGGAGTTCACAGACTGCCTCTACCTTGTATTGCAAGAGGAAGCAGAACAAATGAGAGTTACAAAGAGCTTCTGTTGAGTAGATCATGAGCTTCACAATCTGAGGAGTGAGACTGAGCCTCAGTTCACAATTTTTCATCCAAAAATTGCTCCTCCTCCCCCATTTTCCACAAACCTTCTCATTTCTTTATAAGCAATCGTCATAAGATGAATCAAGACATATCACAACGCTAATGTTATATGTTAACATCTAACTTCATCATTCTCTTAATATGTCTAAACTGTCTCTCCTTAATGCAGAGATTCTAACACATATTCATCATGAAAAATGTAGTTATCAATTCAAAACCACATTATCCCCAGGAGCTCCTCTGCCTTACATAATAGGGTCTGGGTTTTACATTCATCGTGCATTTGTATATTTTTCTGGTCCAGCTAGCTCATAAATATTTTAGTTTTCACTCACCTTTATATCTAATATGATATTTCTGTTATTTATTCTGAAACTATAATAATGTCAATAATAATATACCTTTTTTCACAATAGCCACTTGACTACCATCAATTTTGCTATCTATTTGAGAGATTTAAGTATAGCATAGATATAAAAGGGTAGAGAATAGATGAAAATTAGACAGACAGACAGGAAGGGGGGGGATCTGGAGAGGGAAAGGATAGGTAGATATATAGGTAACATATCATAATAGAATCCATGACTACCTATATTCTCATATTAATTCCCATCCTTTTCTTTTATATCAATGCAAACTCATGAAAATAATACCCCAATACAATTACTCTTATTTTATTAGTTACTACTATTTTTAGAAACAGATTTATACACAATTTTAATGAACTATTATAAAAACAAAGCTCCGAAATTCCTTCCATTCTTGTGTTCTGATTCCTGTTGTAAACCATTTCATAAAATTACAGTTTGCTGCAGCTAATCAATTAATCTCAAAAACCTTACTTCATAGTCTTCAATATTTACTCAGGTTGCCCTTCTAAACCTTAAGATCATTTTCCTTAGTAAGTAATATAAATACAGGCACTGCATTGCACATTCCAGACTCTATTCTTTCCTTCTTCTACAGTGTGTATCCAGTTGTCCCTGGTGTATTAACCAAAACCAACTGCCACAGAACACATGGTGACTTCACACAAGAATTCTTAAATCATGGCAGCAAAGGTTACGTGGCCAGCCAGAGAAAACCCTTGTCCTGATTCTTCCTTGTCAATGTCATGTTGGCCAGAATAGGACACAGACATATCTTTTTCTGACCAGTCACAATCACAGAGAATTGCACTTTACTTTGAATATACTATTCTTAATTTTCTGGATCTAAGTATACTAATACCTAAACAAAACAAGATGCCGGCTAATATGTAAGACAGCCTTTTAGTTACTATAGAAGGTTTTAGACACCTGCAATTCTCTGAATGATTATATGTTTCTTTTTATATACATATAATTTATTTTTTATTTCTTTAAGTTACATCTCAATCACAATCCCCTCCCTACTCCCCCTTCCAGACCCACCCTTCCACCCTCTTCCCCATCAACCCCCCCCCCATCCTCTACCCTTTTTTTTAAGTTTAAGGTATATCTTCCCAACCCCCCAACGGCTCCCCCTTTCAGTCCCAGCAAATGGTTCTTTCTCCTATAACAACAAATATAATACAAAACAACAGAAATAATTAGGCCACAATTATGAGAGTTACAGGGCTTAGCATACATTCCTAATGTCCAGTCCATATATATTTGGCACCTGACTTTAACATTCTACGATCTAACCATCTCCATGAGTTTAAAGTTCTATATCCAACTCAGCTTCCATCCTAACTTGCCTCACAATTTTAAAAACACCTTCTTAGATCCAGAACACCCTCTTGATTCCTAAACAACTCAAAATTTAACTATGAGACTCTAGCTGTCTCTTCTTCAACCACCTCAAAGACCTGAGAGGGATAAATATATCTGATTATATGGGAAGTGCAGGGCCCGCAGCTTCCAAAACTAAGAAATGACATACCAGTGGCTGCCTGGACAGTTCCCATTTTCTCTCCATACATTACAGCATCAATCTTCAGCTTTTTGGCCCCATTTCTCTGACAGACATTGATTGTAAAGCAGGAATTATGAAGGACTTACCTACCCTGTCTTGGCAGAGCTAGGCTGTCGATTTACCTGCTTCCAAGTTTTGTCCTTTTTGGATAGCATTCTGTCTACAGTTGAAACAAGGGGTTTTTCATGCCAAGAGATAGGCTTGCCACTAATTCAACCATCTCCCACTGGAGATTCTTCGATGCTCATCTTCTACTTAGAGTAGAATAGGGGGGTGCTGTCAGGAGCTGACGTGTCTCGATATCAAAAAAATCTTAAGTTAAGAAAACATCTTTGAATGGCCATATTCTGCAGATCTCTTCAGGTTTTTTTTTTTTTTTAAGATTTATTTATTGTGTATACAGTGCTCTGTCTGCAGGCATATCTGCAGGCCAGAAGAGGGCACCAGATTTCATTATGGATGGTTGTGAGCCACCATGTGGTTGCTGGGAATTGAACTCATGACCTCTGGAAGAGCAGCCAGTGCTCTTAACCGCTGAGCCATCTCTCCAGCCCCTCTTCAGGTTTTTTTAAGATGCCCTATCTATCTCTTATATTTAGATAAGCAACTGGATTGTTCATCTCCACACACCTCTCCAGCCAGAACTTCAGTAAAGTCCTGAAAATCAGCTTCTGTCTACGAACTTCTTAGTACGTTTAAATAGCTGAGCACAAAAGTACTGAACATCTAATGATTCTATTAACGTTTTTAACCATTTTTCCATTCTTATTTGGGCCCCAAACAGGTTTACTACGTCCCAAATCAGCAGGAAGTCATTTTAAGAGAGTGATGTCCCATCCCCAGAAGGTGAGGAGGGTGTTTTCCCCCCCTTTGGTCACTTGATGGATAATAGAAAATTTTGTTATTTAGGGGAAGAGACTATAAACTGTTAAATGGTCTTGTTAAATGGGTTTTAGAGGTTAGACTTTTCTCTTCTTCTTTTCTGTATCCTTTTTTCTCGCCTATGTAGGAGTGAACAGACTTGAGAAAAAATGGGACATAGACAGTATAGGAAAGATCAAGAAAAAAGGACAGATTATTGAATATGCCCTTATACCTCTGTATATTGATACAAAATTAATATTATATTTGGCTAAATTGGTATTGATCATTGTATATTAATGCAAAATTAAGATTGTATTGGGCTACATAGGTATTGATCTTTGTATATTGATACAAAATTAAGATTATATTTGGCCACATTGGTATTGATCATTGTATATTGATACAAAATTAAGGGTAACACTTCTTAAAGGTATTGTACCTAGTAATGCTTAAAAAGGAAATGTGAAGTTTTGGCCTTTTGCTACCAACTGTCATAAACTGTTTAGGATAATTAAGAAATGCAAACTAATAGTCATGCAAGTGTGTCATTTTGTTAGTTACTATGACACTCTATCACAGTTATTTTCTAAGCTAATCAGAAATAAAGTTGCTAAGAGACAAGCAACAGTTGCTTATCTAGATTGTGTGTTTCTTAAATGCATACATTGAAGTCCTACCCCAAAGGTGATAGTACTATGATGGGGTAGTGTTAAGCATCCTAAATGTTAATTGGTCCTGTTTACTGTCTGTTACATTATCTCTAATTGGTTAAATAAATGCTGAGGCCTGAGATTGGGCAAAGGCAGAGAAGGGTGGGACTTCCTGAGATTAGAACAGGAAGCCTGCATTTTAGACAGAGGATTAATTCATTCCAGCCAGCAGCAGGAAGAAAGAGGAAACACACCATGGGTTAGAAAAAAGAACCTTACTTCACATGGCCAGGAACATCGGCTAGCATGGAGAATGGCAGTCCAAAGGGATGTATGTATATATGGGGTCATATTTGGGTAATAGAATTTGGTGGATGGAACAAACTCCAATGAGTTCCAGCAACTTTACTTGTTGTCTTAGCCCTTTTATACTTCCTAAGACAAAGTTCACTAGGTCAGAAAAAAAATTACCTCATTGCCATAAAAGCGGTAATCTCAAAACAGATAAAAATCATTACACAAGGAAGAGTTACAGCTTGATTACATCTTTTTCTATTAAAACTTGTACCTAACTAAACATTCTTACATTCCACAAGTTCATTGTAAGTTCAAAGCAATGGTTCATGTCATAGGTTAACAAAGTTTAAGGTGTTAGATGGTTTTCTATTAAGACTCGTATCTAATTGAACATTCTCCAGCTATCTTCCATTCCAGAGTTCACTGAAAGTTCAAAGCCATAGTTCTTTATGTCCTAAGTAAATTTATCCATCTCCAGTTCGTGACTTTCCTTATCATGGTTCATACCAAAACCTGTATCTCATCCTTGCTCCTAACCCAGAATGAATGTTCTTGGTCATAAATTTATCCCAAGTCTATTTTTACTTCCTAATTGAATTTATATGCTTCTCACATATGAAAGCTCACTGAACTCTTTTTGTGGTTTTTGCTATTCTTTGGGGAATGGTTGGAGGCTTAAAATTATTTTAATCAAATCAGGAATTCTATAAAATCATTATCAGGAATTATGAAATCATCAATTCATCTAAACAGCATCATTTCATGAAAGTACATCTTCATGTTGATCTGACAGAAATTTCCCCAACAGAGTTGTCTAATACCCAGGAAGCAATAGGTAATGTGGGTGTCCCCACACCCAAGCACACCATGCCAGATATATGAGGAATACAGCAATGACAAACATGAGAAGACACAGCAGCAGCAAGAAGTAATTCATGAATGAAGCCCCTGGGGCCATGCCCTTCCAAAGTACACCCATTGCAGCCATCCAAGATGGTGGGCCTTCTCCAGGAAGCTCACTTGCCCATTGCAGGTTCCCCTGCATGGTGCCTGTCACTTCTGTGTATTGATCCTGAGGAAATACTTCCCTGAACATTTCATCCCAGTGTTGTGGTTCTCTTGTTAATCACAACTGACCATCACCAATTTTCCTGGTAAAGCCAAAATTTCACTTCCCTGGGCACTGGTAGTGTCTTTGCTTCCCTCTGAAGCTTCACAAGTCCCTGCTCTCTACATTACTCTCAGCATTATCTCCCATTATCCCATATCTTTTTAAACTCACAGCACTCAAAGGTCAAAGGTTTTCCCCATTAAAAGCTCCAGAATTCTTCACCTTCCTCCCACAATACTGTCCAAGACATAAAACTCACATGAATAGATCCTTTACATCAAACTCTACTCTCTGGTAATATCTTCTGCCCTTGTGACTTTTCTGCTGCTGTGATAAAACAGGAGCTGAAACCTCATCAGTGCAGGAAAGGGCTATTTGACTACAAGCTACAGTCTATTACTGAAGAAAGACAAAGTAGAAATTCATGTGAGGAACTTAGAGGCAGGAACTGAAGCCGAGGTTATGGAGGAACATTGATTACTGGCTTGCTCAGCTACTTTTCTTATACAGTCCAGGCTTAGGGATGGCAATGCCCACAGTAGGCTGGACTTTTCCACATCAATTATCAACTGATAAAATGCCCCACAGATCAATCTGATGGAGATGATTCTTCAGCCAAGGTTCCCTCTTCCCTGGTGACTATAGTTTGTATGACAAAATTAATCAATACAGGTAGCTATAGAAATTTTGTAAAAGAAGCCACAATGGAATTTTCTCTATTAATTTTTCTTATAGGAATGATTTCGTGGTGATATGTTTTGGTAGAAATTTACCCACAGCACAACATCTTTCCAAATTGGACTTACTTATCTCAAAACTAGCCACTGCTTCTTATTGACTTTATGTAATATTCTAGATCCCTTACTGTCAGTCCACCAATGTTCACAGCTTATTCAACCCTGAGACACCACCTCAGAGACCACTTCCTTTGCTCAAGCATGAGACTCTGTTCCATGTGATTTGAAGTTTTATCATAAGATTTCAGTAATTTAGTCAAATCTCCATGCTTCACTCTTAATTATGGTTCTTTTGTTATTTCAACCACATGTGCAGCTATTTTCTTCACTGAAATTCGAGGACTAAATTCACCCATGTGTTTTGGAATCAATTTCTAAACTCCTGTGGCTATTTTAACTTCATCCATGACTCATGGATGTTCTCAGTTGTATCTATAATGATGAACTCTTTCTTAGTCTATTTCAGCAACAATACTTTACAAAATATATCTTAAATAAAACTTGAGTGTAAAACAGAATTCACTGATCCATGGGCTAAAAAAATGGATGTTGTGTTAACAGGCATAAAGACACAATTCATCTTATTATACATCTCCATCAGAAATCCTGGCTGGCCAGATGCATTGCCAATGAGCAGTAATATTTTTAAACCATTCTCAGAGCAATACATATATCAATGAGGGCTTAAAATATTCAGTAAAACGTGGTACAAACTGAAATGTTGCCATTTGGGCTTTGTTGTTCTATTCGTAAAACACAATCATGAATAGATTTCCCAATTCTTAAAAGCTGTAGAATTTCCTCAATGTTAAATGACCATGGGATTCAATTCAAAGTCACAAGCTGCATTACCGCTAATAAGAGTCAGCCTGTCTTTTGATGCTCTGAAGTCAGTTGTTGACATCTCACCTGCAAAGTAGAGTCCTTTCAACATAAGGCTATTTCATAATCAAGGAAATTATGTTATTTAGTGTAGCTACACACATCAATTCTCTTAACTAGATCTCCTGGATAATTCAAATGTAGTACTAAATCAGTCTCCTCTAACTCACTTGCACATTTAAGTTAAAGAAATGCATTTTTCTAAATCTCATAGACTCAGCCTCTGTTGGCTTCACTCTTTTGCTCTGTAGTTTCCTTACTCTCAGTTTTATAGAATTGGGTGAGAATTCTGCTCTGGACTAGCCTTTAGTTTAATAGAATGGAGTAGCTTCTTCGAGCTTCTATGCAGGTCACCAAAAGTCTTCAAACAGGGGTAAGGCCTTCATTTGCTTACTATTAACATGCTATTATGTAGTAGAACACTGATAAATTCCTTCAAGTATGTTTCCTTTGGAGTCACACTGGTTTAGTGCAAAGGGTTAGCAACTAGACTATGAGCACTGCTTCTCTTTACTAAGACTCATTTATACCTTTTCTTTGAACATAAGAGATGTGTGACTCTCCTATTTAAACAAAGGCTTAACATAAGGCTATTAATTGCCCTCATTTCAGTGGGATAGCTGGTTTGTAGAGGAGAAAACAAATGTTTGTTGTTTGCAGCAGTCTCATATGAGCTCATTCACAATACTTCAAAAGAATTACAGTAGCATCAAAGATTACTGATCCCAGATCACTATAAGAGATATAATAATGATAATCCTGTAGCATTCTGTACTACAAAATGTGACAGCAGATAGGACATGAGGTCACTCTCTGAGACATTACCCCTACAGAATCATTTGAACAGAGTTGTTACAAACTGCAAGTTTTTTTTTAAATACTTTATTTTTTTTTCTTCAAGTTAAATCTCAGTCACAAACCCCTCCCTATTCCCCCTTCCTATCCCGCCCTTCCACCCTCTTCCCCCCAGAAGTTTCCCCTTTCAGTCCAACAGATGGTTCCTTCTCTTATAACAGTATTATACAAAACAACAGATATAAGTATGCCACAATTATGAGAGTTAAATGGCCCAGTATACCTTCCCAATGTCCAGTTTATACATATTTGGCCCCTGACTTTAACATTCTATGATCTAACCATCTCCATGAGTTTAAAGTTCTATATCCAATTCAGCTTCCATCCTAACTTGCATCACAATTTTAAAAATATCTTCTTAGATCCAGAACACCCTCTTAATTCCTAAACAACTCAAAATTTAACTATGAGACTCTAGCTATCTAGACTTCAACTACCTCAGAGACCTGAGAGGGATAAATATATCTGATTATACAGGAAGTGCAGGGCCAGTAGCTTCAAAAACTAAGAAATGACATACCAGTAGCTGCCTGGACAGTTCCCAATTTCTCTCCATACATTACAGCATCAATCTTCAGCTGTTTGGCCCCGTTTCTTGGAAAGACATTGCTTGTAAAGCAGGAATTATGAAGGACTTGCCTACCCTGTCTTGGCAGAGCTAGCCTGTCGACTTACGTGGGGAACAGGGAATTTCTACTGAGCAAATTCCCCAAACAAACTTGTCTATGGGTAAACTTGTGAGACATTTTTTGATTATTGTTTGACTGGGATGACCTAGCTCACCATGAGTGTTGCCAATACCAGTCAAGTGGTCTTGTGTTGTGTGAGAAAAGTAGCTAAGCTAGCCAGTAACAGCGTTCCTCCATAGTCTTTTTTATTATAGTTTCATTTATCTCCAGGCTTCTGCCTTGACTTCCCCCAGATGATTCACTATACCCTATAAGCCAAACAAATCCTTTCCTCCCCATGTTGCTTTTAATCATGGTGTTTCCTCACAGTAAGAGAAACCTAACTATGAAAGTAGGCTTATATTCAAATTAAATAATAGTATTGGAAACCTTTATATATTGCAGATGCAATAAAGCAATAAGATAGCCTATAACATCAGATTATAAAAAAAGTTAGTATTATTTCAATATTTAGAGATTGATGTGTTCATGAACCAATTGCAGATGAGGAGTGAGGGGGCAACTCAGTGTTTCCCGAAGGTCAAATTCCCCTACACTACATTCATAGGAAACTACAAGCTGCCCAGAAACACAGTTGATTATAATTCCTGCAACCTGTGTCCTTAACATATCTTACACTTCTTCTTTACAATTGTGGTATAGGTTCAAAACTGACATGTACTTCTAGACTTCATGAGATTCTTAGGAGAAAAATAAAATCGGTATGTGGAAATAAAACCATGATTAGAACATTGTAAGTTTGAAGGAAGCTCATCATTTTATTAACAGAAATGGTGGCAACAGCAATACTGTAGGTATTTGGGAAATAGAGTAAGAGAAGAAGCTGCAGTGGTAGATAGGGTGCAAATATTTAACAGTAGTGAAGGTTGTCATAGAAGTGTGGTGATGGTACCAGTAGGAAATTCTGTCATAGCAATGTGACGGTGATGCTGGTGAGAGAGGCTGTCATAACAATATGGTGGTGTTGCTGGTACCAGCGGTATTGGACATGGAAGTGACGGTAGCAGGGCTAACTGTGATGTTACCAGTGTTAAGACTGATGATCTAAAAATCATTGGCAGCAGACAAAATAGTCATGGGCAGTGTTGTTGGTGGTAGGAGAGGTACTTGTAATGTTTGAGGAATGATAAAGAGTCAGGGAAGATGACAAGAACATGGAAAGGGAAAAGACTTTTAAGTCAGAAGTCAGATTGAAGCCTCCCAAAAGTTGAGAAATAAGAATTCTTCCACAGAGCTAACATTGCTTAAGGCCTTTCTCCCTTTCCAGTGTTCAATCTGCTATTTTCCAGGACTATCACTAGAGATCCCTGGTGCAACCCTAGTAGCTCCTTGTTTTACCTTATCAAACTATAGTCACACTCAAGGTACCTCCAGAGTCACTTTATAATCTCATTTATGACAAGGAGAAAGAGAGACAGAGACTGACAGAGATAGACAGGTTTCTTTCCAATCTTTCGACATAACTTGATAGACACCACAGTAGTGTGTAGAACAAATGCTGTAAGTCAGTGAATTCTAAATTTCCTTTGGAAATCTCATATTCACAGCTAGGTGTGTCTTTCCCCAAGCACCTCACTTTCTCTAAACCTTTGTGCTTGAAATCTATGTGTAAAATATCTTTTAATAAACTGGAATTCTTTGAATAGCACACAGCCAAGAGCTGTTGTGTTCTTTACTTTTTCTCTTGAGTATCTTTCTCTTTTTAATAAAACCCATGGTTAGTCAAAACAATTACCTAACATGTGACTGCCATGCATCCTAGTTTGGTCAAAGTTGAGGTCTTTCAGATTAATGGAATGACTAAAGCTACTGAGGGTGATAATCCAGAACTATGCCTCTGTCCATTTACTAAGGTCCACACTGACATCAATGGAAATGGTGGAGACTGTTGGGAGGCAATGATGATTATAACCTAATTCTTGAGAATTTACTAAGGGACAGGCATTACTTAAACTCTTACAAAGTGCTCATTCATTGTTATTTACAGTAATCCAAAAGACTGCCTAGCTTCAAATGCCTACTTTTAGGTTCCTGTTTCTCAAGGAAGATATTCCATGACCAAGTACAGGACAGATGGGCAGTGAGGGCATTTTTTCAGTCCTGGTATGTCTAAGTCTTCTCACAGAGGCATGCAATCTGTAATCTCACTGATCACTGTTTTCTCAAGATCACTCAAGTTCATGTTATTCCAGGACAAATGTATTTGAGCATGTGTCATTTTAACTGATGAATTACCAAATATAAATTTTGAGAGGGTTATTTAACTCCTCTGTTCCTCAGGCTGCATGTCCACCATATGCCTGTATAAACTAAGTCAGTTCCAAGCTTTAGTCACTGTTTGTTTCCTGGTTGCCTTGTTTGTTGCGACAGCTTATGGATGAATCAGCTTCTCTGCAGTGGGACACAGTGAGGAACTTGTTAATAACTCTGAGTCTTTAGCTGGGTGGGAATTTCAATTACTGTTTCAGTAGTTTTTTAATCCAGGATATTGGCTGAATTATGTTAGGTCTGCTTGGCTAGAGGACAGCCTTCCCTGGCTTCTCTATCCCACCCGGACAGGGCTCCTTGGAGCCAACCTCATCTCTAAAACTTAGTCCATAGTGAGTCCTTGGAGAACATTTGGCTAATCTTGGAGTCCCTCTTCACTGGTCAGTTTGAGATCCTTTGAAAATGTTTCCAAATTGCTGCTTGAAAAATAGAATCCTCCAAAATCCAACACCCCTTCATGCTAAAAGTTCTGGAGAGAAAGGGCATACAAGGACCAAACCTAGAAATAATTAAGGTAATATACAGCAAGCCAGTGGCCAACATCAAATTAAATGGAGAGAAACTTGAAGCATTTCCTCTAAACTCAGGGACAAGACAAGGATGTCCACTTTCACCATATCTCTTCAATATAGTACTTGAAGTTCTTGCTAGAGCAATAGGACAACTAAAGGAGATCAAAGGGATAAACATTGGAAACGAAGAAGTCAAATTATCCCTATTTGCAGACGATATAATAGTATACATAAGCGACCCCAAAAATTCCACCAGAGAACTCTTACAGCTGATAAACACCTTCAGCAAGGTGGCAGAATACAAAATTAATTCAAAAAAATCAGAAGCCCTTCTCTATACAACAAACAAATGGGCTAAGAAAGAAATAAAGGAAACAACCCCCTTCACAATAGCCACAAACAATATAAAATACCTGGGGATAACTCTAACCAAGCAAGTAAAAGACCTGTACAAGAACTTCAAGCCCTTGAAGAAAGAAATTAAAGAGGCCATCAGAAGAAGGAAAGATCTCCCATGCTCATGGATAGGTAGGATCAACATAATAAAAATGGCCATCCTACTAAAAGCAATATATAGATCCAATGCAATTCCTATCAAAATACCAACACAATTCTTTATAGACTTGGAAAGAGCTATTCTCAACTTCATATGGAACAACAAAAAGCCCAGAATAGCGAAATCAATCCTTTACAATAAAAAAACATCTGGAGGTATCGCCATCCCAGATTTCAAACTGTACTACAGAGCAATAGTTGTAAAAACAGCATGGTATTGGTATAGAAACAGACCAGTAGATCAATGAAATCGAATTGAAGATCCAGAAATAGACCCACACACTTATGGCCACCTAATTTTTGACAAAGAAGCCAAGACGACACAATGGAAGAAGGATAGCATCTTCAACAAATGGTGTTGGTCCAACTGGATGCCCAACTTGTAAAAGAATGAAATTAGACCCATATTTATCACCTTGTACAAAACTTAAATTCAAATGGATTAAGCACCTTAACATAACATAAACACTAAATCTACTAGAAGAAAAAGTGGGAAAAACACTCGAACTCATTGGCACAGGTAACAACTTCCTGAACAGAACACCAACAGCTCAGGACCTGAGAACAACAATCAATAAATGGGACCTCATGAAACTGAAAAGCTTCTGTAAGGCAAAAGACACGGTCATTTGAACAGAACGGCAGCCTACAGACTGGGAGAAAATTTTCACCAACCCCACATCTGACAGAGGGCTAATATCCAAAATCTACAAAGAACTCAAGAAATTAAATGCCAAGAAACCAAATAATCCAATTAAAAAATGGAGGATGGAGCTAAATAGAGAATTCACAAAGGAGGAATCCCTAATGGCTGAGAGATACTTGAAGAAATGCTCAACATCCTTAATCATCAGAGAAATGCAACTCAAGACGACTCTGAGATTCCATCTCACACCTGTCAGAATGGCTAAGATTAAAAGCTCAAATGACAGCACATGCTGGCGAGGGTGTGGAGAAAGGGAACCCTCCTCCATTGCTAGTGGGAGTGCAGGCTTGCGCAACCACTATGGCGGTCAGTATGGCGATATCTTAGAAATCTTGGAATAGCCTTTCCTCATGACCCAGCCATACCACTTCTGGGCATACATCCAAATGACTCCTCACAGAATCATAAGGAAGTCTCCTCATCTATCTTCATAGCAGCCTTATTTGTAATAGCTAGAAACTGGAAACAACCCAGATGCCCCTCAACTGAAGAATGGATTAAAACACTGTGGTACATCTATACAATGGAATATTACTCAGCTATCAGAAACAATGAAATCATGCAATTTGCAGCCAAATGGATGGAACTAGAGAAGCTCACCCTGAGTAAACTAACCCAGACTCAGAAGGATGCACATGACATCTATTCACTTATAGTAGGATTTTAGCTCTATAGTATAGGATATCTGTACTACAACAACACACCAAAGGGAACATGGACATAGACTTTTTTTCTTTTTTTTCTTTCATTTTGTTGTTTTTGTTGTTAGTTTTTGTTGGTTTGTTTGTTTGTTGGTCTGTTTTTTAGTTTTCCCTCCCCAGCAATGAGATACTTTTCACTGGTGGTACTGCCTTGTAGGCCCCTAGTGTATGAAGAGGCTCTTGGCCCTCATATGACGTCTGAACTGGGGCGAGGGACTGTTATGTGGGGTCACTCCACTCCAGAGGAACAAGATGGAAGGGTTAGGGGGTGGAGGATGGGAGGGTGGAGCTTGGAAGGGGGGAAAGAGGACAATATGATGGAGATGTAACCTGAAGCAACCAATAAATAAATTTATTAAATAAAAAAGCAGGTAATAGGTTTTAAAACACTGTAAATAAATTAAAGGTTACAGCTGTTCAACCTGGTTTTATAAACCACCAAGAGTCGAAAAAACTTACAGCTAAGGTAAAATACATGAAATGTGTGGGGTTAGCCCATACCTTTAACTTCAGCAGAGACAGGAGGAGCACTATAGAGTTAGTTGTCTTATAAATTCTAAAGTTACAAGGAACAGGGTGGTGATGGTGCACACCCTTAATCCCATCATTCAAGAAGAATACACCCTTAATCCCAACACACTAGAGACAGAAACAGGCAGATGCCAGAGCTCAAGGTCAGCCTGATACAAAACAAGCTCTACATAGCGAAAAACTTCGATCCAGGGGCGGGGGAACACATCTTTAATCCCTTCAGTTGGGAACCACAGGTCTTGATCCCAATACTTAGTATGAAGAAACAGGCACATAGGATTTGGAAGGATTTAAGTTTAAAAGCTACATACAAAAGGCATGCTCAATGTAAACAAATTGTCCTTTGAGATCTCAAAATATATACACTAAAGGTTTGTTTAGTTCCAAAATAACAAAATAATTTCTTCTTTAATCCAGATTAAAAGATAATACTTTATATATTGTCAAAAAAACAAATTTGCTCCAGGAAAAATATTACCTGACCCCCCCACCCCCCCCCAAAAAAAGGTAATTGTCCCAGAGTTAGGATTAGGGCAGGGCTCTGTTCTTATCTTTCCAGGAGATTTAAAGCATCCATTCAAGGAATCCAGGGACAACTGGACAAGGGAAACCTCAGCAGAAAACAGATCAGACACCGAAGAAGATGAGCGGTCCAGACGATCCAGCCTTGCAGACTCTGTCAATAGCTGTTTCCTCAAAAGTCTACAACCACAACTCAAAATCACTAAGATCGTTCAGCTCCACAGACTGCTCCAGCCAGAACTTCAGTAAAGGCTTGAAGATCAGCTTCTGTCTACAAACTTCTTAGGACATCTAAATAGCTGAGCACAAAAGGACTGAACATCAAATGATTCTATTAACATTTTTAACCATTTTTCCATCCCTATTTGGGCCCCAAACAGGTTTACTACGTCCCAAATCAGCAGGAAGTCATTTATGAGAGTGACGTCCCCGGCCCAGAAGGTGGGGAGTGTTCCCCCCCTCCTTTGGTTATTTGATGAATAACAGAAAATTTTGTCATTTAGGGGAAGAGACTACATGTTTTTAAATGGTCTTGTTAAATGGGTTTTGGAGGTTAGACCTAGGGACTTCTCTCTTTTTCTTTTCTGTATCCTTTCTCTCCTATGTAGGAGTGAATAGACTTGAGAAAAAAATGAGACATAGACATAGTATAGGAAAGATCAAGAAAAAAGACAGATTATTGAATAAGCTCTTATACCTTTGTATATTGATACAAAATTAATACTATATTAGGCTAAATTGGTATTGATCATTATATATTAATGCAAAATTAAGATTGTATTCGACTACATTGGTACTGATCTTAGTATACTGATACAAAATTAAGAGTATATTTGGCCACATTGATATTGATCTTTGTATATTGATACAAAATTAAGGATAACACTTCTTAAAGGTATTGTACCTAGTAATGCTTAAAAAGGAAATGTGAAGTTTTGGCCTTTTGTTACAAACCATCATGAACTGTTTAGGATAATTAAGAAATACAAGCTAACAGTCATGCAAACGTGTCATTTTGTTAGTTACTATGACAGTCTATCACAGTTATTTTCTAAGCTACTCAGAAATCAAGTTTTAAGAGACAGCAACATTTGCTTATCTAAACATAAGAGATAGATAGGGCATCTTCAAAAACCCCAAGAGATCTGCAGAGTATGGCATTTAAAGATGTTTTCTTAAATTAAGATTTTTTTTTTGTTATCAAGACATGCCAGCTCCTGACAGCATCCCCTATTCCACTCCAAGTAGAAGATGAACATCGAAGAATCTCCAGTGTGAGATGGTTGAATTAGTGGCAAGCCTATCTCTTGGCAAAAAAAAAAAAAAAAAAAAAAAAAAACCCTTGCTTCAACTGTAGACAGACTGCTGTCCAAAAAGAACAAAACTTGGAAGCAGGTAAGTCGACAGCCTACCTCTGCCAAGACAGGGTAGGTAAGTCCTTCATAATTCCTGCTCTACAATCAATGTCTGTCAGAGAAATGGGGCCAAACAGCTGAGGATTGATGCTGTAATGTATGGAGAGAACAATGAGAACTGTCCAGGCAGCCACGGGTATGTCATTTCTTAGTTTTGGAAGCTACGGGCCCTGCACTTCCTATATAATCAGATATATTTATCTCTCTCAGGTCTCTGAGGTGGTTGAAGAATAGATAGCTAGAGTCTCATAGTTAAATTTTGAGTTGTTTAGGAAACAAGAGGGTGTTCTGGATCTAAGAAGATGTTTTTAAAATTGTGATGCAAGTTAGTATGAAAGCTGAGTTAGATAGAGAACTTTAAACTCATGGAGATAGTTAGATAGTGGAATGTTAAAGTCAGGGGCCAAATACATATGGACTGGACATTGAGAATGTATGCTAAGCCATATAACTCTCAGAATTGTGGCCTATTTATTTCAGTTGTTTTGTACTGTATTTATTGTTATAAGAGAAAGAATCATTTGTTGGACTGAAAAAAAAGAATTATGCAATCTGGGGGAAGGGTGAGAGGGTAGGTGGGTAGGGCTGGGAGGGGTGGAGGGAGAGGGCTGTGATGGAGATGTAACTTGAAGTAATAAATAAACATTAAAAAATACTAAAATGCAAAAAAAAGAAAAGAAAAATAGAATCCTCTTTTGTGTATTCTTGGTTTAGCTCTGTTTACCATTTTTTGTTGGATTATTTGTTTTCTTGGTGTTTAGTTTCTTGAGTTCTTTATAAATTTTGAATATTAACTCAGATGTGGGGTTGGTAAAGATCTTTTCGCAATCTCTAGGGTGCCATTTTGTTTCAAAGACAGTGTCCTTTGGCTTACAGAAGCTTTTCAGTTTTATGAGGTCCCATTTATTGATCTTTGGTCTTAGAGCCTGAGTTATTGGTGTTCGTTCAGGAAGTTGTCACCTGTGCCGATGAGTTTGAGGCTTTTCCCAACTTTCTCTTCTATTAGATTTAATGTGTCAGGTTTTATGTTAAGGTCTTTGATCCACTTGGACTTAAGTTTTGTGCAAGATGATTACTATGGGTCTATTTGCACTCTTCTACGTGTTGATATCCAGTTAGATCAGCACCATTTGTTGAAGATGCTTTCCTTTTTCCATTGTACAGTTTTGGCTTCTTTGTCCAAACTTACATGACCATAGGTATGTGGGTTCATTTCTGGGTTTTCAATTCAATTCCATTGATCAACAGACCTGTTTCTATATCAGAACTATGCTTTTTTTATTACTATTGCTCTGTAGTATAGGTTGAAATCTGGAATGGTGATACTTCCAGATGTTTTTTATTGTACAGGATTTATTTAGTTATTCTGAGCTTTTTGTTTTCCCATATGAAGTTGAGAATTGTTCTTTCAAGGTCTATAAAGAATTGTGTTGGTATTTTGAAAGGAATTGGATTAAATCTGTATATTGCTTTTGGTAGAATGGCCATTTTTATTATACTGATCCTTCCTATCCATGAGTATGGGAGATCTTTCCATCTTCTGATGTCCTCTTCAATTTTTTTCTTCAAGGATTTGAAGTTTAAGTCATACATGTCTTTCACTTCCTTGGCTAGAGTTACCTCCAGGTATTTTATATTGTTTGTGGCTAATGTGAAGGGTGTTGTTTCCCTTATTTCTTTCTCCAACCATTTATCTTTTTTATAAAAAAGAGCAAAACCGAGAATTCATAAAGGAGGAATCTCTAATGGCCAAGAGACACTTGAAGAAATGCTCAACATCTTTAATCATCAGAGAAATGCAACTCAAGATGACTCTGAGATTCCATCTCACATTGTCAGAATGGCTAAGATCAAAAACTCAAATGACATCGCATGCTGGTGAGGTTGTGGAGAAAGGGGAACAACCCTCCATTGCTGATGGGAGTGCAAACTTGTACAACCACTGTGGAAATTAGTCTGGTGATATCTGATGGGGTGGTGGTGAGCATTCTAAATGTTGATTGATCCTGTTTGCTGTCTGTTACTTAATTGACTCTGATTGGTTAAATAAATGCTGAGGCCTGGAGATTGGGCAAAGACAGAGGTAGGCAGGACTGAGGTTCATGGACTTTTTGGGGAGATACAGGGCATCTTGGGAAGAGGTCACCAGAGAAGAAGCCAAGAGTAAACAAGGAGGACACACCATGGGGTAGATTAAAAAAGATCCTCCCATGTGGCCTGGAACATTGGCTTAGCGTGGAGAATAATAGTCCAAAGGGACGTATGTATATATGGGGTTATATTTGGGTAATAGAATTATCAGCTAGATAAGATGGGCTAGGATTGCACAACCGAGGCCTAGGCTTGTTAAGATCCACAAGGTGTCTGTGTGTATTCATTTATAATGGTGGGTTAAGGATTTACACTGCTGACCAATTAAAGATAATATAAATACTGGTTAAACAATTTAATTAGTCATTTTTTTCTATATATGGCACCTAATGTGGGGCAATTAGAATCCATGCTTACAGCCTAAGAAGGCCCAGGTGAGAAGTAGTTTCCTAGCCAAAGAGTGCTCATTTAAAAGGAAGGACTCCTTTAACAAAAGCTACTATCTTACAACAAAGGTGGAAAGCTTAGCTCTCTTTTTATGCTAAATAACTGGCAGCCTTCTAAACAGAGCTTGAAAACAGAATTAACCACCTAAATTAAAAATGGAGAAATCCATAATGTCTCAATATGCTTGAATTCCAATTGAGTTTGTTTCTCTTTACATACAGATCATTTTTACACTGACAATTGTGGTTTTATATATACTTTTTGAGAAAGATTTGACTAGGATAGGCTTAAGGATATCTGTAAGAGAGAGAGTTTACAGATGGAAGGCTACACTACTGAGGATAATAATGGGGGAAGAAACAAGACCTGATACAAAAGATGTCAGCGGGAACTCACAAGTGCCTGAGAACTAGGTGCTTATCAAGAGTATCTGGGAAAGGCCCCCCAAGGACATAGACAAAGCTAGATTTCAGGAATTATAAACAAAACTTTAATTACAACACAAGATGGCACAATTAGACCAAGGCTTTTGGAATGTTGTTGTTTCTTTGCTTAAATTTTGTTTGGATGTCTTTGATTTTCCTATATGAGGAGGTACAAAGGATGTTTTTGTCATTTGACAGTGCTGAGATATAAGAGATTTTAAAGATATAAAGAGAAAGGGGTCACATTAGACCCTAGGGGAGATATCTTAATCCTTGGAAGAGATTTTAAAGATATAAAGAAAAAGGGTCACAAGCCAGTCTCCTTAGATGTGGGACACCCCCTGGAAAACTGGTTTCAAGAGAGATATTAGACTCTAGGGGAGATCTGTTGGGTGTGATGGTACATGCCTTTAATCCCAACACTTAAAAGACAAAGACAGATGGATCTCTGACCTTTGCCAAGGTCAGCCTGGTCTACAAAATAAATCCAAGACAAGGATATACAAAAAAAAAATCCTGTCTCAAAAGAAAAAGTAGAGAGATATGTTAATTTTGAGAAATTATATATTTTCAGAACAAAGGGACCTCACACCAAAGAAGACAAGACAAGCTCAGATGGTCCAGCTCATAGACTATTCCAGCCAGGACTTCAATGAAGCCCTGAACTTTCCCATCCAAAGTTCAATGGACTGCAAACTGCTCAGGACATTCAAATTGCTGAGCACATAATGGCTGAACTATTAAATTGATTAACCAATTTTTTCTATTTTATTTGGGCCCCCAAACAAGTTTTCTACATCCCAATTCAGCAGGAAGCAATTTTAAGAGAGCGAGGCCCCATTCCTAAAAGGTGGGGGGGATAATATTTTGGTCATTTGATATGTTATAGATGTTGTTTAGCGGGATTAGTTACAAATTGTTAAATGGTCTTATTAAACAAGGTATAGAAGGTTAGACTCAAGGACTTTTCTATTTCTTTTTCTTTATCCTTTCTCTCTTATATAGGGAAAAGGACCTAAAAAGAAAAGAATGGAAATATATGTATATAGTATTGAAATGATAATATGTAAAGATAGATTATTGAATCTGCTCTGAAACTTAAAATTATTGTTATTCTTAAAATAAGGTTATCCTTTGATACATTGGTATAGAATTTTGTATATTGATAAAAATAAGATTAATTTTGATAGAATTTTACAGTTTGCTTGTTCAAGATGATAGCTCTACCTCAAGAACATACCACTCCTGGGCATATATCCAATACATCACCAAACCACAAGGACATCTCCTCAAATATGTTCATAGCAGCTTTATGCATAATATCTGGAAACTGGAAACAACCCAGATGTCCCTCAACTGACAAATGGATATAAAATATGTGGTACATTTACACAATGGAATACTGCTCAGCCATCAGAAACAAGGAAATCATGCAATTTACTGCCAAATGGATGAATCTAGAAAAGCTTACCCTGAGTGAGCTAACCCAGACCCAGAAAGATGTACATGGATTTTAGCCATATAGTACAGGATTTAAACCATATATTACAGGATAACTATCTTACAACCAACAGACTGAAAGGAACAGGAACATAGACTTTGTTATCTGTTAGTAGGAGACTTTGTCCTAGTGGAGCTGCCATGTAGGCCCCCAGTGCAAGAGGAAGCTCTTAGTCCTCATATGACTGCTGAACTGAAGAGGGTTGATATGTAGGGCACCCCACACTGGAAGAGTAAGATAGGTAGGAGAAGGGGGAGAGGTTGGGAGAATGGGCCCAGGAGGGGTGGAGAGAGGGGACTGTGATGGAGATGTAACTTGAAGTAATAAACAAACATTAAAAAAAAAAGAAGGGATCCAAGATGGCGCCGACCATAGAGCAGTGCATCTGAGTAGTAGGTGAATGAGATTAGTCATTGTGGAGTGAATGTGAGGTCCCCTAGCCTACAGTGAAACACAGACGGTGTCTGAATGCCCACAGCGAACATTGAGACTGGTCACCAGGTAAAACAGCCCACGCAGTTCCCGGGAACACAACCCTGAGATCAGCCAGCTCCGTCACCGGTCTGGAGAGGAGCTCTGGCTAGAGATCTAGCCCAGGAGCAGATCCAGCCCACGGCTCCAGCCACAGACCAGAGGCCCCGCCTGTCTGCCTGATATCCAGCCTGCACTCGAGCCGCACCACAAGAGCAAAGGTAAGTGAGATTATATTTTTCCGGAGTTTCCAACATGGTGGCACAGTGTGCACTGTAGCGGAGAGGCAGAGACCTAACCCAGTCACAGCAAAGCAATTAGGAGCCAAGACTGCCTGCAAACAGAGCCCGGGACAGTGTGTTCCTAACAAATACTGGGGCGGGTGGGTCACTCACCCTAGCACCCAAGCATCTGAGGCAGTCAGCAACAGGCGCACTGAGGCCGGCATCTGTTGTGGGTGGAGCTCCCTGCCTGCATAGTCAGCCCAGCTGGGGAGCCAGAACGACTGGGTCAGTGAGAGGAGAACACAGACCCAACCACAGCTCTACCTGCCTTTCTGAGGAGACCTGTCAGCTCCCAGGTCCTCAGAGGCTAGCCCTCTCCCCACTCCAATCCCCTCTATATTGGTCCAATTGGGTCACAAGCAGTTGAGGAGAGCAGCAGCCACCCTCCTCTCCGAGAGCCAGTCAGTCTATTACAGGAATCTGCCCACCATCTGGAGGCAAACACCAGGATCTCAGGATCAGCCAACCCCCAGGGCAGGGAGTTTTCCTGAGCACCAAGGTCAGGTAACAAAAGAAACAAACAGATAACACCTGGGTCCATCTGATGACAAAAGGTCAGCGCAAGAACATGGTAAAAAAAACCCAAAACAATAGGATGTCTCCAGATCCTAGCAATAATGCTACAGACAACTCTGGACAGCTGAACCCAATTGAAGCAAAGGAAAATGACCTTAATCCTACACTTATATTAATAATAGAAGGCCTAAAGGAGGAAATCAAATACCTCAGAGAGCAACAACAAAGTACTGCAAAGGAGGTGATGGAAATGAATAAAGCACTTAAAGGAATGGAAGACCTGAAAAGGGAAGTTGAAGCAATGAAGAAAATCCAATCTGAGACATCCATAGAACTGGAAAACCTTAAGAAAAGAATCGGAACTACAGACACTAGCATCACCAACAGAATACAAGAGATGGAAGAAAGAATCTCAGGCTCAGAGGATAAAATTGAAGAAATGAATACATCTGTCAAAGAAAATGTCAAATCTAAAAAAGTCCTGACACAAAACCTTCAGGAAATCAAGGACACAATGAAAAGACGGAATCTCAGAATAATAGGAATAGAAGAAAGAGAAGAGTCCCACCTCCATGGACCAGAAAATATCTTCAACAAAATCATTGAAGAGAATTTCCCAAATCTAAAAAAAGAGATGCCTATAACTGTACAAGAAGCTTACAGAACCCCAAATAGATTAGACCAGAAAAGAAAATCTTCCCGCCACATAATAATCTAAACACTAAATGTACAGAACAAAGAAAGAATTTTAAAAGCTGCTAGGGAAAAGGGTCAAGTAACATATAATGGCAAACCTATCAGAATCACACCTGACTTTTCTTCAGAGACTCTAAAAGCCAGAAGGGCCTGGACAGACATCTTGCAGACCCTAAAAAACCACAAATGCCAGGCCAGACTACTATTCCCTGCAAAATTGTCAATCAACATAGATGGAGAAAACAAGATATTCCATGACAAAGCTAAATTCAAACAATATCTATATACAAATCCAGCTCTAAAGAAGATGTTAGAAGGAAAACTTCAACCCAAAGAGGTTAACTACACACAAGAAAGCACAGGAAGCAAATAGCATGCCTGCAGCAAAACCAAAAGGAAAGAAACTCACTCACACACTATTTCTACCAACATCAAGATGGTAGGAAGTAACAATCACTGGTCATTAATATCTCTCAACATCAATGGACTCAATTCCCCAATAAAAAGGCACAGGCTAGCAGAATGGATGCGAAAACAGAATCCCACATTCTGCTGTTTACAAGAAACACACCTCAGCAAAAAAGATAGACATTATCTCCAAGTAAAGGGCTGGAAAAAGATATACCAAGCAAATGGACCCAAGAAAAAAGCTGGAGTAGCAATTCTAGTATGCAACAAATTGGATTTTCAACCAACATTAATCAAAAGAGATGGGGAAGGACACTATATACTCATCAAAGGAAAAATCCACCAAGATGAAATTTCAATACTAAACATCTATGCCCCAAATGTAAGACCACCCACATTCATTAAAGAAACACTACTGAAGCTCAAATCCCACATTGAACCTCACACATTAATAGTGGGAGACTTCAACACACCACTCTCACCACTGGACAGATCAACAATGCAGAAACCAAACAGAGAAATAATGAACCTCACAGATGTCATGAATCAAATGGACCTAATTGATATCTACAGAACATTTCACCCAAAAACAAAAGAATACACTTTCTTCTCGGCACCTCACGGAACCTTCTCCAAAATCGACCATATAGTCGGTCACAAAGCAAGCCTCAACAGATACAGGAAAATTGAAATCACTCCTTGTAACTTATCAGACCATCATGGAATAAAGCTAGGCTTCAACAGTAACAAAAACAACAGAGTGCTTGCAAAAACATGGAAACTGAACAACTCTCTCCTCAATGACCTCTGGGTCAGGGAAGAAATAAAAAAAGAAATTAAAGTCTTCTTAGAACTCAATGAAAATGAAGGCACAACATACCCAAACTTATGGGACACATTGAAAGCAGTGCTAAGAGGAAAGTTTATAGCTCTAAGTGCCTTCAAAAAGAAACTGGAGAATTCCTATACTAGCCACCTAAAAGAACACCTGAAAGAGCTAGAACAAAAAGAAGCAAACACTCCCAAGAGGAGCAGACGAGAGGAAATTATCAAACTCAGGGCTGAAATCAACAACTTAGAAACAAAAAGAACAATACAAAGAATCGACAAAACCAAGAGCTGGTTCTTTGAGAAAATCAACAAAATAGACAAGCCCTTAGCTAAACTAACTAAAAGGCAGAGGGAAAATACCCAAATCAACAAAATCAGAAATGAAAAGGGGGAAATAACAACAGACATTGAGGAAATCCAAAGAATCGTTAGGTCCTACTTCAAAAACTTGTACTCCACAAAAGTGGAAAATCTAAATGAAATGGACAATTTTCTTGATAGATTCCACCTACCAAGGTTAAATCAAGAACAGGTAAACAAATTAAACAGTCCTATAACCCTTAAGGAAATAGAAGAAGTCATTAGACGTCTTCCAACCAAAAAAAGCCCAGGCCCAGATGGTTTCAGCACAGAATTCTACCAGACATTCAAAGAAGAGCTAACACCAATATTCTTCAAACTCTTCCACAACATAGAAACAGAAGGAATACTGCCAAACACATTCTATGAGGCCACAGTTACCCTGATACCTAAACCTCACAAAGACCCAACGGAGAAAGAAAATTTCAGACCAATTTCCCTTATGAACATGGATGCAAAGATACTTAATAAAATACTTGCAAACCGGATCCAAGATCACATCAAAAGTATCATACACCATGATCAAGTAGGCTTCATCCCAGGGATGCAGGGGTGGTTCAACATTAGAAAATCCATCAATGTAATCCACCACATAAACAAGCTGAAAGAAAAGAACCACATGATCATCTCACTGGATGCTGAAAAAGCTTTTGACAAAATACAGCACCCTTTCATGATAAAAGTCTTAGAGAGATCAGGCATACAAGGACCATACTTAAAAATAATAAAAGCAATTTACAGCAAGCCAATAGCCAACATCAAACTAAATGGAGAGAAACTTAAAGCATTTCCTCTAAAATCAGGGACAAGGCAAGGCTGCCCACTCTCTCCATATCTCTTCAACATAGTACTTGAAGTTTTAGCTAGAGCAATAAGACAACTAAAAGAGATCAAGGGGATATAAATTGGAAAGGAAGAAGTCAAAGTATCCCTATTTGCAGATGATATGATAGTATACATCAGTGACCCCAAAAATTCCACCAGGGAACTTCTACAGCTGATTAACTCCTTCAGCAAGGTGGCCGGATACAAAATCAATTCAAAAAAATCAGTAGCCCTTCTTTACACAAAAGATAAATGGGCTGAGAAAGAAATAAGGGAATCAACACCCTTCACAATAGCCACAAATAATATAAAATACCTTGGGGTAACTCTAACCAAGCAAGTGAAAGACCTGTATGATAAGAACTTCAAGACCCTGAAGAAAGAAATTGAAGAAGATATCAGGAGATGGAAAGATCTCCCTTGTTCATGGATAGGTAGGATCAACATAATAAAAATGGCAATCTTACCAAAAGCAATATACAGATTCAATGCAATTCCTATCCAAATACCAACTCAATTTTTTACAGATCTGGAAAAAACAATTCTCAACTTCATATGGAATAACAAAAGACCCAGAATAGCTAAATCAATCATGTACAATAACAGAACATCTGGAGGTATCACCATCCCGGATTTCAAGCTGTACTACAGGGCAAAAGTAATAAAAACAGCATGGTACTGGTATAGAAACAGACCAGTTGACCAATGGAATCGAATTGAAGACCCAGAAATAAACCCACACATCTATGGTCACTTAATTTTTGATAAAGAAGCCAAAAACATACAATGGAAAAAGGAAAGCATCTTCAATAAATGGTGCTGGTCTAACTGGATGTCAACATGTAGAAGAATGCAAATAGATCCACACTTATCACCCTGTACAAAACTTAAGTCTAAGTGGATCAAGGACCTCAACATAAATCCAGACACACTAACATTAATAGAAGAGAAAGTGGGAAAAAGCCTTGAAATCATTGGCACTGGTATCAACTTCCTGAATAGAACACCAATAGCTCAGGCACTAAAACAAACAATCAATAAATGGGACCTTATAAAATTGAAAAGCTTCTGTAAGGCAAAGGACACTGTCCTTAGAACAAAACGGCAGCCTACAGAGTGGGAAAGGATCTTCACCAACCCAACATCCGACAGAGGGCTAATATCCAAAATATATAAAGAACTGAAGAAATTAAACACCAAAAAATCAAATAACCCCATCAATAAATGGGGTACAGAGCTAAACCGAGAATTCACAGAAGAGGAATCTCTAAAGGCTGAGAGGCATTTGAGGAAATGTTCAACATCTTTGGTTATCAGGGAAATGCAACTTAAAACAACTCTGAGATTCCATCTCACACCTGTCAGAATGGCTAAGATCAAAATCTCAAATGATAGCACATGCTGGCGAGGATGTGGAGAAAGGGGAACACTCCCCCATTGCTGGTGGGACTGCAAACTTGTGCAACCACTTTGGAAATCAATCTGGAGATATCTTAGAAAATTGGGAATAAATCTACCTCAAGACCCAGCCATACCCCTCTTGGGCATATATCCAAAAGATCTGAAACGAAACCAAAAGGACATTGCCTCAACAATGTTCATAGCAGCTTTATTTGTAATAGCCAGAAACTGGAAACAACCCAGATGTCCATCAACTGAAGAATGGATAAAAAAACTGTGGTACATATACACAATGGAATACTACACAGCTATCAGAAATGAGAAAATCATGCAATTCAAAACCAAATGGATGGAACTAGAAAAGCTCATCCTAAGTGAGCTGACGCAGTCCCAGAAAGATAAACATGGTATGTATTCCCTTACAAATGGATATTAACCATACATCAGAGGATAACTATCCTACAACCCACACACCCAAATAGACAGGAACCTAGCATATCTATCCTAGGAAAAATTCTACCCACCAGTGAGTCATGGAATCTGCTGCAGGTTAGTGGAACCCCACACCCTAGATGGTGTGCCTTATCAAGCTCCAGTACGAGTGTAAGCTCTTGGGCCTCACATGACGTAAGATCTGAGGGAGTATGATATGTGAGGACCCACCTCATCTGAGGAGAAGGAGAGTACCAAGTAGAGGAACAAGGAGGGAGGGAGGGAGGAAGGGAGGGAGGGAGGGAGGGAGGGAAGGAGAGAGGGAGGGAAGGAGAGAGGAAGGGAGGGGCCAAGAGGGGAGGAGGGAGGAAACTATGTTCTAGAAATAAATATTACTTTTTTAAGAAAAGAATTAATAAGCTTAAAAATATAATAAAAATACAATATAAAATTTTCAAACTATAATTTACCTTACTGGCATGAAAAGAAAATGGCCTTAATTTCAGATTAGAATGTTAGACTGCAGGTGGCTACAGAGATTACACAAACTTGATAGCAGCTTAAAAGTTTTTTTTTGTTTTTTGGTTTTTTTTGTAGAGGTATAGGCTATTTCCATGGTTTGGCATTAAAAAGCAGGTAACAGGTTTAAAACACTGTAAATAAATTAAAGGTGACAGCTGTTCAACCTGGTTTTACAAACCTCCAAGAGTTGAAAAAACTTAGAGCTAAGGTAAAATAATGCATGGTGTTTGCCCATGCCTTTACCTCCAGCAGAGACAGGAGGATCACTATAGAATTAGTTGTCTTATAAATTATAGAGTTACAAGAAACAGGGTGGTGATGGTGCACACCCTTAGTCACATCATTGGGGAAGAATACACCCTTAATCCCAACACACTAGAGACAGAAACAGGCAGATCTCAGAGCTCAAGGCCACCTGATACAAAACAAGCTCTAAACAGAGAAAAACTTTGATCCAGGGGTGGAGGAGCACATCTTTAATCCCATCAGTTGGGAACCACATGTCTTTGATCCCAAAATTTAGAATGCAGAGACAGGCACATAGGATTTGGAAAGATTTAAGTTTAAAAGCTACTTACAAAAGGCAGGCTGCAATTCAAACAAATTGTCCTTTGAGATCTCAAAATATATACACTAAAGGTTTGTTTAGCTCCAAAATATCAAAATAATTTCTTCTTTAATCCGGATTGAAAGGTAATACTTTATATATTATCAAAAAAAACAAATTTGCTCCAGGAAAAATATTACCTGACCCCCCCAAAAAAAGGTAATTGTCCCAGAGTTAGGATTAGGGCAGGGCTCTGTTCTTATCTTTCCAGGAGATTTAAAGCATCCATTCAAGGAATCCAGGGACAACTGGACAATGGAAACCTCAGCAGAACACAGATCAGACACCAAAGAAGACGAGTGGCCCAGATGATCCAGCCTTGCAGACTTCTTCAATAGCAGTTTCCTCAAAAGTCTATAACCACAACAACTCAAAATCGCTAAGATCGTTCAGCTCCACAGTCTACTCCAGCCAGATCTTCAGTAAAGTTCTGAAGATCAGCTTCTGTCTATGAACTTCGTAGGACATCTAAATAGCTGAGCACAAAGGGACTGAACATCAAATGATTCTATTAACATTTTTAACCATTTTTCCATTCTTATTTGGGCCCCAAACAGGTTTACTACGTCCCAAATCAGCAGGAAGTCATTTTAAGAGAACAACGTCCCATCCCCAGAAGGTGGGGAGGGTGTTCTCCCCCTTTGGTTATTTGATAGATAATAGAAAATTTTGTTATTTAGGGGAAAAGACTACAAGCTGTTAAATGCTCTTGTTAAATGGGTTTTGGAGGTTAGACCCAGGGACTTCTCTCTTTTGCTTTTCTGTATCCTCCTTTCTCTCCTATATAGGAGTGAACAGACTTGAGAAAAATGGGACATAGACATAGTATAGGAAAGAACAAGAAAAAAGGACAGATTATTGAATATAGCTTTATACCTTTGTATACTGATACAAAATTAATATTATATTTGGCTAAATTGGTATTGATCATTGTATATTAATGCAAATTTAAGATTGTATAGGGCTACATCGGTATTGATCTTTGTATATTGATACAAAATTAAGATTATATTTGGCCACAATGGTATTGACCCTAGTATATTAATGTAAAATTAAGATTGTATTGGGCTACATCGTTACTGATCTTTGTATATTGATACAAAATTAAGATTATATCTGGCCACATTGGTATTGATCTTTGTATATTGATACAAAATTAAGGGTAACGCTTCTTAAAGGTATTGTTTGTAGTAATACTTAAAAATGAAATGTCAAGTTTTGACCTCTCGCTACCAACCGACATAAACTGTTTAGGATAATTAAGAAACAGAAACTAATAGTCATGAAAACGTGTCATTTTGTTAGTTACTATGACAGTCTATCACAGTTATTTTCTAAGCTACTCAGAAATCAAGTTGCTAAGAGACAAGCAATATTTGCTTATCTAAATATAAGAGACAGAGAGGGCATCTTCAAAAACCTCAAGAGATCTGCAGAACATGGCATTCAAAGATGTTTTCTTAACTTAAGATTTTTTGATATCGAGACATGTCAGCTCCTGACAGCACCCCCTATATTACTCCAAGTAGAAGATGAGCATCGAAGAATCTCCAGTGGGAGATGATTGAATTGGTGGTAAGCCATTCTCTTGGCCAGAAAAACCACTTGCTTCAACTGTAGACAGACTTCTGTCCAAAAAGGACAAAACTTGGAAGCAGGTAAGTTGACAGCCTAGCTCTGCCAAGACAGGGTAGGTAAGTCCTTCATAATTCCTGCTCTACAACCAATGTCTGTCAGAGAAATGGGGCCAAATGGCTGAAGATTGATGCTGTAATGTATGGAGGGAAAATGGGAACTGTCCAGGCAGCCACTGGTATGTCATTTTTTAGTTTTGGAAGCTGCAGGCCCTGCACTTCCTATATAATCAGATATATTTATCCCTCTCAGGTCTCTGAGGTAGTTGAAGAATAGATAGCTAGAGTCTCATAGTTAAATTTTGAGTTGTTTAGGAATCAACAGGGTGTTCTGGATCTAAGAAGATATTTTTAAAATTATGAGGCAAGTTAGTATGAAAGCTGAGTTAGATATAGAACTTTAAACTCATGGAGATGGTTAGATAATAGAATGTTAAAGTCAGGTGCCAAATACATATGGACTGGACATTGGGAATGTATGCTAAGCCATATAACTCTTATAATCGTGGCCTATTTATTTCTGTTGTTTTGTATTGTATTTATAGTTATAAGAAAAAGGACCATTATTTGGACTGAAAGGGAGAGCTGTTGGGGGGAAAAATAAATACCTTAAACTAAAAAAAAAAAAAGAAGGGAAGAGGATGGTGGGGCTGAGGGGGAGGAGGGTGGAAGGGTGGGACTGGAGGGGGGAGTAGGGAGGGGATTGTGATTGAGATGTAACTTGAAGAAATAAAAAATAAATTATTTAAAAAAAAAAAGAAAAGAAAAAGAAAATCCTGTCTGTTTCTCTGATGGCACTGAAGCAGGTACAAGATTGGATACTTTCACTGGCTATATGTTTCTACCACATGGAGAAGACTGTGAGAAATAGAAAAAGCCAATTAGAGGGAAAAAAATCAGGAATAATTAATGCAAAATGACTTCTAGTATGTTTTATTTTCCATTGCCATTGTTTCTGAGGACTTACTGTATTCCTCCATATACTTTCAACAGTCCACGGAGTTCTCATTCATTAGTTTTTGTGGTTCATTCTATCTGGACTCTTTGTGAGCCAGTTGGAAGTATAATTCAGCTCTCAGGCAGAGCACATGAGCCTTTGTTGGAATTGAATACAAAGGGGTTCTAGAGTACATGACTTTGTCTCTGTATTCTTATTTGTTTTCCTAAATGAGTATAGTTAAAATATTAAACAAAATATGAGTCTTCACTATAAAAATACTATCTTATTTTGTCATTTGAAAACTAGACTTTTTAAAAATTAACTTTTGTGTTTCCTTTTAAATCATAGCTGTTGTTATTCATGCATCCCTGGCATCTATGCAGCTGGGAAGAATAAGGGAAGAGTCCTTAAATTATTTCATGCCCATATATATTCCCAGCATGGCCCCATGTAAATAGCTGGACTTTTTAAAACACAATATAGAAAATACAAGAGTGTGTCTCTCAAGGGGCTAGTATAAAGACTCCATGTGCCAATGTTGTGTGGAGTGTTTTTTCATAATTTTGCAAATGACTTGGGTATTGCATGCTCAGGTAGAGTCTAGTGTAACTTTCCAAAGTGAGCTCAGGATATGTTAAGATATGACTTCAGCATCTCCGTGGGGATAGGAGCTGCAGTCACACTAAGCCTCTGGCTAGATGCTCAGAGCAACTGAAGTTAAAATAAAGCCTGGCATGGGCATGCTACCAACCTAAAATCACAATAAGAGTGAAACACGGACTAAAATCTCAAAATGAAAATTTTGAATAGGCATTCACTCCAGAGGCATCCTCTGTTCCTACAAGGATTGCAAAATCAAAATTCTTACATGCTCAGAAGCTTAGAAGAAGTAACTACAGACTGGGGCTGAAGGGACAGGCAAGAATCTCATCCTGTGGGAGTTGATGAAGCTTTAAAACCACAAACAAAGCAGAGTAAAGGGGGCAACAAGAATGCCAGAGACCCCAGGACTAATAGGAAAGATGGGAAATCCCTGGTCAGTGAGGGTCTGACAGAAAGACTGAGCTTGTGATAAAAATTATTTTTGAGTGAAATCCGATTTCATGGCATCATGGATAGTATTTGATTACACTTGTCACTTGTAAGGTGTAAAATGGTAAATAGTATTAGGCTGATTTTGAGCATGGGGATTGGAAACTGGTGAAATGAGTTTGAGCGATTTAAGCTGGGCTGGAGAAGTGGCTCGGTGGTTAAGAGTACTAGATGTTCTTCCAAAGGATCCAAGTTCAGTTCTCAGCCTCCAAGTCAGGTGGTTCACAAAAGCCTGTAACTCCAGCTCCAAAGGAACTGGCTTCCACTTTTGGCCTCTGTGAGCATTGGTGCACATGTGTTACATACTCACACAGGCACTACTTGGAAATTACTGATGTCTGCTCACATGGTACTCTCTTTGACATAAAATATGAATTAAAAATGGTGCCTATCTAATTTGATTCATAATTGACTAAAATAAAAAAAGATACATGACTATAGTTTTTAATACTTATCTTTTATTATATTCCACTATGGCTTTCTTTAATTGAGCATAGATTCTTCTCTCATACAATGCACCCTGACATAGTATCTCCTCCCAGCTTTCCCCCTACCTCCCTTCTACCCAAGATCTACTCCGTCTCTGTTTTCTAAAAAACAGCCAAACAGATTATAAAAGATATAACAAGACAAGGCAAAAGTCCTCCTATCGAGGCTGGACAAGGCAACCCAATAAGAGGAAAAGAGTCCCAAGAACTGGCAAAAGTTCAGAGGAACAGCCACTCCCACTGTTAGGAGTCCCACAACAGCACCAATCTAACAGCTATAACATATATGGAGAGACCTGGTGCAGATCCATGCAGGCTCCATGCTTTCTACTTCATCATCTGTGAGCCCTATCAGCCCTACTTAGTTGATTTAGTGGGCTATGTTTTCCTTGTGTCCTCCATCCTCTCTGACTCCTATAATCTTTTCTCTCCCTACTCCACAGGGTTCCCCCATCTCCAAGGGGAGCAACCAGATGCTGCGGATCTCCAATTTAGACTCTCTCTTTGCATAATGCCTGCACAGGAATCTTTGCGTCTGCCAGAGGAAGACACTCTGATGATGACTGGCCACTCTATAAGTATAGCAGAATATCATTAGGAATCAATTCATCGTTTTGTTTACAGTTTTTAGTTTTGAGTTTGGTTTTGGTTTTTGCCAGTCATATTTGGTTCTATCCTAGGTCTCTGGGCTATCCAGTCTCAAGTTCCTGGTCATCCAGGCAGGGTAAGGCATGACCTTCCTCTCTTGTGGGTCTCAAGTTAAACCATAGGTTACTTGGCCATTTTCACAAGTTCTGCTCCATTGTTGCCTCAGCACAACTTGCAGGCCGGACAGACAATAGGTGGAGGATTTTGTGGCTGGGTTGGAGTTCAAGTTTCGCTTTCCATAGCCTGCAAATTACCTTCTCATGCCAAAGAGACTAAACTATGTATTTAAAGGTTCCAAGCACACAACAGCTTGACCTATCTACATTCAATGAGCAGTGTGGGTTGTCCCCTAAAAATTCTACTATAGTTTTTTTTTTTATTCAAACCTGATTTAGAATAATTTGCTCTTCATTATGAGAAGTAGCCAATACAGGAAGACACTCCTTCACAAATATACTAATCAATTGGATACCCATAGGCAAGAAATTGATCTAAGTTTATATCTTATAAAGCAGTATTTCTAAATATTCCATGGATTTACATATAGAAAATACAGCTGACATAAAAAATAGAGAAAACTTTAAGGATGAAGGACACTTCAGAATTGTTAGATTTGAAATCAAAAATAATAATCCATATATAATATAATATAATATACATATTAGATTTTTATACTGTCAAAAATAACTACTGCTCGGCAAAGAAACTAAAAAGAAAACTGGGAAAAATAAGCACCCCTTCCATGCTTCTTTTTCTTATCTCTCAGCTCTCATTTGTTCTCGATTCTTAGTAATTATGGATCATAATGATATAGGAACAACAAAAGGAGGCCTCTCCTCTAGATTTTTTTCTCCTTAAACACACACATAAATCTTTCCCTCTTGTTAGTAATTAGTGTTCAGATGCATCCTGGTAGAAAAAGAGAAGAAAATTCAGTTCACACTGAACTCAAGGTTTGTTTTCGAGGCCAGTCTGTCCTTGAAGTGCCTGATAGGAAGAGCCTCTATTTACTGTCTCATATGTATGAACAATAATGGATCCATATGCTTAAGATTACTGGATATATGGCCCAGACATGTACATATCATCCAAAGTTGCGTAACAGCTTATGTGTCTATCATTCTAGGTAAGAAATGAGGCTCCATCCATTCCTGCGATTGTTCCTCCTTCTGTGTAGATCCATAAAAAAATAACCTAGAGAAAAGGTCAGGGTTATAGATGCACATGATTGCTGGTCCTTCTGTTGTGTGGGCCTCTCTGTTTTCTCACTTTTAATAAAGCTACACATTCATTGCTGTTCTTTGATTTTTCTCCAATCATTTGCCCAAGACTCTAAGAATAGGGTCTCTGCATCACAGAAGAACTCCAGACACCTCAGTAACAAAGCCACATACTCAATGCAACTCAATCACATTTTCCAGTACTTGCTTATCTGACTACCTCAATTTGACAGGAAAAAAATCAGACTATAATATTACTGATTGCACTTCAAATATATAGACTTCCAATATAAGCAGTGTACATTTCCAGTAAAATTATTCTTTTGTTATTTATTTATCTTTGCTGACCTGTTTTATTTTGAAATATTAATTTGTAAAGACTTTATATACTCAACCTATTAATTAGGCACCTTGCTACCACATTCACAAAAGCAACTCATTTGTCTCTTGTCAGAATTAACTTAAACATCTCACTTCTCTACATCTCAAATCTTGACAATTACTGCTTTGCAAAGCTTCTTAAAATTCCAAGCATATGTGAGGCTCTAAAATATTTTCTTTTTATGTCTGGCTTATTTCACTTAACACAATGTCCTTCAGGCTATGTGTTGTCTTAAATACTAAGATTTCCTTGTTTTTTTATTTTTTTTATTTCACTTAGCACAATATCCTTCAGGCTATGTGTTGTCTTAAATGCTAAGATTTCCTTGTTTTTTAAATGGCTTCTGTATGATTGTTATTTTGAAAAGCTAAAATTTATATTCCAAATATTCTTCATTGTTTCCTGTGAGAGACTAACACAGTCTTTTAAATTTAATTCCATTTGTCATTATTATGTGTTTATGTGTACAAGTGTAGACTTTGGAGAGTTAGTTTTTTTCTTCTACCCTGAGTTCCAAGGATCCAGCTCAAGTAGTAAAGCTTGTAAGGGCAAGCCCTTTTATCTGATGAAACATTGCTTGGGCCCAGGAACCAGAGAAGAGGAGATGATCTTCCAAGGAAGGGTAAATATAACACAGTATTATAAAGAGATAAAGAGGAAACTAGAATAGAATATTAAATGGAGAAAGAAATGGAAGGTCAGGAAAGGAGAGACTATGAAGAGGGACAACCAACAGTAAACGACTACTGAAAATCCATATGGAAACCTACTACTGTAGAAGTTTCCTAAAATATAAACATATATTAAAGGAACTTAAATTGAATCACTTTATAATTGGTAATACAACGTCCCAACAAGACAATTTTTTTAATTAATTTATTTTTTTAGGTTACATCTCGATCAAAGTCCCCTTCCACCTCCCCTCTAGGTCCCAGCCACCCTCCCCTTCCTGTCCCAGTCTCTGTCTTCTTCTTCTCCTTGATTGAGATGAGCCCCCACATATCAAGCACCCTTACTTCTTCAGTCACATGAGGGCTAAGAGCTTCGTCTTGTACTGGAGTTTGAGATGGCTGCCCAGCTAAAGTAAGGCGCTCCACTAACAAACAACAAGGTCCATGACTTGCTGCTGGGTGGAGTTTTTCTTAGGAAAGTTATGCTTGGTTTCTTGTCTGTTTTGATTTGCGTGTTGTAGGACGGTTGTCCTGTGGTATATAGTTAATATCCACTTATAAGAGAGTACATGTCTTTCTGGTTCTCAGTTAGCTCACTCAGGATAAGCTTTGCTAGATGTATCCATTTGGTTGCAAATTGCATAATTTCCTCATTTCTGATAGCTGAGTAGTATTCCATTGTATAAATGTACCACAGATTTTTTTTAATCTGTTCTTCGGTTGAAGGACATCTGGGTTGTTTCCAGTTTCTTACTATTATGAATAAAGCTGCTATGAACATTGTTGAGGTGATGTCCTTGTGATTTGGCGGAGAATCGTTTGATTATATGACCAGGAGGGATATGGCTTAAATAGCTTTCTTAGACCTTTACAACTTGCATTTATAAGCCTTAAAGTACTTTCTTATACCCTCAGAAGTTTCACAAACTTCAACCCCTTTCTGTCCAATCATTTACCATGAAATATAAGTAGTTGATTATTGAAAGCCGTCATTGCAAAGCAAAGTCCTGTAAATAAAGAAATAGTAAAAAGTCATACTGAAACCTGTTTCTGGTTTTATTTCTTTCAGAGTCTGCCAGCAAGGTAACCCGTGTCTGTCTTTTTTCAGCAGGTGACCTAGCTCTAGCTCTTTTCATTTTACATATGAAAAGAATTGAGCTGGCAGCTGCAGTCTTGGGGGAGGAGCTGGTTTGCTTGCTGCTGTTAACATAAAGCCACAATATGATCAGAGATCTGAGAAAGATAAATTATAGAAGGAAGTATAATCTAAACGGCTTCTGTATCAGTTAAAATGACAGAGACTAACTGCTACCTGGCTCCTGTGGTCTCAATAGCTTTGTTGTGGGGCAGAGGTGGTAGGTCTTTGGCTGTCACACAAGACAACATTACATATTCAGCTGCTGTTGCACATGACAGATTAGACCTTTGACTGCCAGACCCAGAAGGTTTGAGACTTTCCTGTGGAGGAGGAACTTGGGAAAATTGGTCTACTTTGACCAGGCAGAGTAGGGCAGCCAACCCAAAAGTATCCACAGTTTGGGCAGGGCTCTAACAGTGGGCAAGGCATGGTTAGCATTAACACAATCCAGGTACAGTGGTCTCTGCCCCATCATCTTCTTTGGAGACCTTAGTGTCGCTGCTAGTAGCTGTCATTTCTGTTTATCAAACATTTAAGTGCCATATTTAGCATATCTCTTAAGAGGTGGAAGATCATATATTAAGTACACCTGATTTTAAACGCTTTACTTATTTTTAGTTATTTGCTTTAGGCTTAACCTTGAAAACATACAGGAGGCTAAATAAAGCTTGTCATTGTTTACAAGTTAGTAGTAGCTTTTATAAGATTAAGATATTTTTATATTAATAATTTAATCCTTGTTAAGTTTGAGCTTTAAAATTTGAGTTGAAGATGTAATTGAGGATCCTGTAGCATCAATATAAATCTTTAAATCCCAAATAGAGAGATGGAAAACCTTTTAAGACCATAAGTTTACATAGACACTGGAAATCTGACTTTTTCATCCTTTCATAGGATTCCATTACAGAATATCAGCTGGGTTTGGTTTGGTCTGGTTTGGTTTGGTTTGGTTTGGTTTGGTTCTGTTTTGTTATGGTTTGGTTTGGTATGACTTAGTTTATCCAAATAGCTAAAATTTAACAAAGTTAGCAAAGACAAAAAGGCCACACATATCTGAAAGTCAGTTACTTCTAAGCTGAATAGGCCTTAGACATATAAACCTTACTTGTTAAATATGTCTTATTCAAACATACGTTGTTCATTATCTCACATTTTCTAGAAGTCTGATATTGAGCAGTTACAGTTAGCAAAGACAAACATTGTTAGATATAAATCTCTAAATTAACTTTTGTTAATCTGAGTAGACTTTTATAACCTTAGAATTTTATCAAATTTATCATCTCACAAAAATCCATTTTACTCCAAAATATTTGAGACCTGCTGTTGTTTCCGTACTCTAAAAGGAGTATCAAAGATAAACCAAGAACTCAGTAAGACTAAGAAGTATCATGATTGTTGCCTTAGTTGATTTATAGCACATGGTCATTTTACTCAAGATGGTGGTAAACTCACATTGCATTTATTCTTTAACCTTAGTAAAGATGGCTCCAACGCACATGTTTGCTTCCATTCTGATGAGGTTATCAGTCAACATGAAGGCAAACCACATGGTTGCTACTTAAAAACATCTATTTTCCTAAATAAGAGTTGCATTCAAGTTACATGTATAGTAAGTAGATCTGTTTTTCTAAATAAGAATTAAATTGTACGTGGCAAATTAAGATTTATCCTTTTTTTACAAGTAGAGGGAAAAGAATTTGAAGAGTAGAAAGTAGAGACTTTTGGGATTGTAGAGGAGAGAATATTAGATATAAAAGACTTAGGGATCATCTGTTTGTGTAGTGGCAGAGGTTGTTACCATATGAAAGTGATGGTGTAGTGTTAAGCATTCTAAATGTTAATTGATTGGTCCTGCTTTCTGTCTATTACTTACTTACTCCGATTGGTTAAATAAAATGCCAAGGCCTGAGATTGGCAAAGACAGAGAAAAGTGGGACTTCCTGAGACTAGAACAGGAAGCCTGTGTTTTAGACAGAGGATTAAAGCATTCCAGCCAGCAGCAGGAGGAAGAAGAAGACACACGCCATGGGTTAGAAAAAAGAACCTCATTCCACATGGCCAGGAACATCAGCATATCGTGGAGAATGGCAGTCCAAGGGGAAGTATGTATATATGGGGTCATATTTGGGTAATAGAATTATGAGCTAGCTTAGGTGGGCCAAGATTGCTCAGTTCAGGCCAAGGCTTGTTAAAATACACGTGTGGTCTCTGGGTGCTCATTTATAATGGCTGCTTAAAGATTAACAGCCCCCAAACCAATTAATGATAATATAAATACTGGTTAAATAATTTAATTAATTATTTGTGCAAATGGTGCCCAATGCAATGTAAATTAATTTTTTTCTACATGAAAGAACTTGAAAATTCAGTGTGGCAATTTTTGGCGAATGATTGACCTGTATGGAGGCCAAGCTGTTTGCAGCAAGACAGCAAGGCTTTAATAAAATCTCTGAGTCTGAGAAGTAAAAGAGAAAGGGTGAATTCCAATAAGCTCCAAAACAGATCTGAGAGATGGAGAACTGTACAGCCATGAGGGACAAAGAATTGTAAATAGGAACTCCACCAGAGGAAGGATTCTAATATCACAGAGGTTATGATAGCATAGAGAAGCTGCAGGACTGCAGCTCCTAGGATAAGGTAAGGAAGCTATAGGAAGGAGCTGAGAACAAATGGAATAGAAGGGAGGCAAGGGTCTTAGGGAGTTGCCCATATGATGGGGCCCTAGAGGGCACAGAAGGTTCCAAGAACTAGAGATAGTACACTTACCAAATAGACAAAGAAGGATAAAGACATATGGTTAGAGCAGGTGGAAGGAAGAAGTGGCTGAAGAGATAAACTATACAATTTGGAGTCAAATTTGTTGGGTGGCAGAAGCCAGAAAAAAACAAATGATCCATACATACCTTAGGAAAGTCAAATCAGTAACTTGGTTCTGAAAGAATGAGTCCTTTACAAGGGAACTCATATGCCAACCCAATGGTTTTGGCACCAGATGAATGAAAATGAGGACATGACCACTCCTAGGTGTGGTTGAGGTGGTTTTCATTGTAGATATAAGGGAGAGAACAGTCATAGACCTCTAGAAGATTCCAGACTGAACATGGCTGGCAGACTGAACTGGGACATGAGAAGAGAAGGGGAGGGAGAGTGAGAGAGGAAGAGAAAAGGGAGAGGACAGAGAACAAATGGAAAAAAGAGGCCTAGGAGTGAAACAAAGAACAGAACCAAGAAAACATGTAACCAAAATTGCTGAGTTATATAGGATCAGAAGTAAGAGGAAGGGAAGCAAAGACCACACATGGGTTGGAGAAGTTTAGAGCGGGGAGGGGTGGTGTAAGAAGTGCTGAGAGGAGCCACAGGTACTGAGTTGAGATTTATCCAAGGTTTCTTTGGGACCTGACACAACCAAAAATACTTTTACACATCTCAGGTTTAAATGACAGAAAGTCTCATTACTCAATAATGAGGAAGGTTTCAGGACCCTAAATGCCACTCTTCCAGGTTTGTGTGCCTGCAGGAGAGCTCAAAGAGCTCAAAGAACAAGAGGCTAAAAGTTGAAAACAAATGCTTTCTGAGATCACCTGACTATTACCCATAGGGATAGATGAAACCATGTGTGAACATCAAATACTTCTGCAGCAGCAAGGAAGAAGCTCTTCCTTGCCTGGGAATGGTGGCTACTTCTGAAATCCCACCACTCTGAAAGTGAAGACAGGAGTTTAAAACCAACCTCAAACACACAAAGAGTTCAAAGCCAACCTGTTCTTTTGGCCCACCTGTGACCCTGTTTCAAAATGCCAAACTAAGCAATAGAAAAGAAAGCAAGTCTTGGAGACTGATGTTGGTTATTGGTGGCAGTGGTGTGATTCCTAACACCCTGGGTAGAAAGACAGTTCGAAACATTTTTTATTTAAGCAACAACACTGGAGATTTTATTCCTAAATCCGAAAATCATCCCAATGGATACATATAAGAGCATTCCTTTATTCCTGCAGCATAGTCTTTGAGACTTCCCACATTGAATTAGGCAGCATACAGGTAGCCTCGGGAATGATCATCATTCAGCCTCTTCAAGTTTTATAGTCTTCACTGAACTCCTGATTCTGACTCCTTGTTTCCTGGTAGTGTTCAGAATCTGGTGAGTGAATATTGTGTCTGCCTAGAAATCCTCATCGACTAGTTACACCTGTCCATTCGTAGTTGTAGATAGTCATGTTTGCCTGCTTAAGTCGGAGACATGCCCTTCCCACTGCTGAACCCTTTGAAAGACTGATAGCTGAAGCCTATTGAGGTAGCTCAGAAAAGCCACTAAGTGGGAGGCCTTCCTCCTGGCTTCTCTGAGCTACCTCAATTGGCTTCTCTTCGGTTTCTATGGAAGACAAATGGGCTACCCAACACTCACTGGTGGTAAGTGTCTCATTTCAATGTCTGCACTGTCACAGCTGGACCTACAAACAAGACAGAGACACTTTCGCCGTTTCTTTTTTGTTTTGGTTTTTGGGGTTTTTTGTTTGTTTTTTGAGACAGGATTTCTCTGTGTATTTCTGGCTATCTTGGGACCCACTTTGTAGACCAGGCTGGCCTCGAACTCACAGAGATCCACCTGCCTCTGCCTCCCGAGTGCTGGGATTAAAGGCGTGCACCACCATGCCTGGCTCACTTTTACCATTTCTAAAGATGCATTATAAGTCGATTATTCTTCTCCCCTGCTTGCTCCCTCCTCTGGACAACACACATTTGCAAAAGTAATCCTAAATAGTATTTAAAACCTGGTAAATACTAAGGTGGTGATCTGACAAAGTCTCTTTACAACTTCAAGTAATATTTTCCTGAGCAATGTATTAGATACAGCAACACTGAAGAAAAGTTGTTTCTTCCACTCTGTCACCAGACTTCACCTCATGAATAAATGACTAAGGTAATGGCACACTGGTTTCCAACATATCCTAGAAATAAAATGAAAGCATATTAACACATCCTATGTTGTGAGAAGAAATGAACTACTGTAATGCTTTTATTTGGTAGCAAATCTTAGCTTGAGTTTTATCACTTTTTTGGCAAAAAATAAGTCTTGTCTTTGGTAGATTGTCATTTGATATCACTGATAATTCTTCTATATTATTTTCTCTCACTCTTTTTCTTATATATTTGGTTGTGAGCCTAGCCTTTAACGGCTGAGCCATCTCTCCAGCCCAACTCTTTTTCTTTATACAACATGAAATCCAATCCTACATTCCATGTGAACTTATTTCTATTTGTCAATATATCTATTGTCAAATGCATATTATTTGACCTGCCCTTCTCAAATGCCAGAATATCTGAGATCCATTTTACAAAATCTCTTTATTCTGCTGAAGGAAACCTGATTTTTGTTCACCATGTCAAATTCAATAAATGACAGTGACCTATATGTTTGCTTAATCTTGCTGTTTTCAGTTTTTTTTTTCTTTTTTGGTTTTTAAAGACAGGGTTTCTCTGTGTAACAATCCCTGAACATCTTGGACTTGCTTTGCGACTTTTATTTGACTGTTAACAATACTACTATTATTACTTCCATCTTCATACATAAATGCTTGAGCAGTTTGTTCATTTATATCCTGAATGGCTGCTTTGAATGTGAACTTTGAACTTCACAGGCCCTGCCATGGAAGTCCTTGTATATTATCTCACAAGAGTTCCTCATGTGCTGATCTGAAAACAAAACCAAATGCATAAAAAGCAAAAAGTACTAATTTTTAAATATACATCATCTAATCTGGTTCATAAATATGGTACCTCCTCTCTGTACTTTGCTACGCAAACTGCATGATCTTCCTCGTAGGTTATTATTACGAATGAACAAATATAACTTCCATTTACTTGAAACACAGTTAATTTTTAGTAATATTATAGTTCAGATGTTATGAGCTTGTCCAATGTCTATCTTATTTTTCCTTCAAGGTAGAATCATTTAGGTCTCATGCTCTGAAATGGTAGATACCACAAAGTTGTACTTAGTGCTCTCTGGAGTGATCCTGGATTATCAGTGTGACAAAGTTACCTATAATAATTTAAAATTTTTGCTGACTCCATCTATAATTATTCTTTCACATTTAATATAATGCCAGGAAGTATTGCTGATGGAGATGGGTAGTATCATGGGTAGAAATTTGAATGCCTAGCTTTGCTTCTGGAAATTTCTAACCATCTGACCTTGGGAAGGCAACATAATGAAACTATACTTCAATCCAAAGATTAAAATGATAAAATGCATTACACTGAAATTCCTACTTTTAACAACTTAGTCAACTAAGGCTCTGTTGTCTGTTACGCACGGAATTACTTCTTGTATTTTGAGTCATGATAATTAGGATAGAAATTTACAGGCTTGTTTTAACTTTCACATTTCAAAATAACATATACATGTATTTTTATAAACAGGGAAAATGTTTGCAATATGCTCATGTTCTTTTGGAAAAATCTGGAAACTAGTCCAGTTAAAAACATAAACATACCAAAGCATGATCCTGAAAAGCAAAACATGTGCACTAAGTCTTTGCTAAGAGACTTTTTTTTTTCATTTTTTTCCTTTTATTTAATGGCAATCAACCAGCACAAACAAAACAAATAAGAAGAACAAAGCCTGGGAGTATACGACTGAGGTACATACTTTTCTACTTGAGGATTCAATACAATTGTAACAGTGGTTCCTGTATGTTGTATATGACTCTCTTATTGTTTTTACATACTGCTTTTATTGTGGGTAAAAATTACCTTGCTGCTGTAGGAAAAAAAGCTACTCCCTTTATTGATCTGCTGATGACTTCATTCTGTTAAAAATAACTTCTGAAGACTACACCCACTGAAAAGAGCACAATTCTATGTCTCGGACGCACCCATATGCACACATGTAGGCAAGCTTCAGACTAATATATATTCAAGACATGTAGTACCCTTTACAATAATCACCTTAAAATCTATAACTGAATTAAAAATTAAGATATACTTCTTAGTCTTTCTGAGGTTGTCACTGTCTCCATATCCTTCATTTGAACACTTACAACATTGCATGCTTTTTTTATATATCAAATTCCAACCCCTCCCCCCCTTTTTTTCTTTTTTTAAACTGAAATGTAGTTGGACTATCAGAAGCCTTACAATTACAGTCTGATTGTTGGAAACATCTGATTGATCTTGCTGCAGTAATCACAATTTTAAAATAACAGTCTTCTAGCCTTCCAACCTTTCTACACTGGGTTTTTTTTTCCTTTATTTTTTATTTCTTCAAGTTACATCTCAATCACAGTCCCTTCCATATTCCCCCTCCAGTCCCACCCTCCCACCCTCAACCCCCCATCCTCTTCCCTTTTTTTTTCTTTTAAGTTTAAGGTATATCTTATTTCCCCCTACAGTTTCCACTTTCAGTCCAACAAATGGCTCTTTCTCTTATAATAATAAATAAAATACAGTACAACAGAGGTAATTAGGCCACAGTTATGAGGGTTATATGGCTTAACGTACATTCCCAGTGACCAGGCCATATGTATTTGGTACTTGACTTTAACATTCTACTATCTAAACATCTCCATGAGTTTAAAGTTCTATATCTGCCTCAACATTCATACTAACTTGCAACACAATTTTAAAGTATCTTCTTAGATGTATAACACTCTCTTGACTCCTAAACAACTCAAAATTAAATTATGAGACTCTAGCTATCTGTTCTTCAACCACCTCAGAGACCTGAGAGGAATAAATATATCTGATTTTATAGGAAGTACAGGGCCTGCAGCTTCCCAAACTAAGAAATGACATACCAGTGGCTGCCTGGACAGTTCCCATTTTCTCTCCATACATTACAGCATCCATTTTCAGTCATTTGGCCCTGTTTCTCTGACAGACATTGATTGTAGAGCAGGGGTTTTGAAGGACTTACCTACCCTGTCTTGGCAGAGCTAGGCTGTCGACTTACCTGCTCCCAGGTTTTGTCCTTTTTGGACAGCATTCTGTCTACAGTTGGAGCAAGGGGCTTTTCCTACCAAGAGATAGGCTTGCGACTAATTCAATCATCTCCCACTGGAGATTCTTCGATGCTCATCTTCTACTTGGAGGAGAATAGGGGTGCTGTCAGGAGTTGATATGTCTTGATATAAAAAAATCTAAAGTTATGAAAACATCTTTGAATGCCATATTCTGCAGATCTCTTGAGGTTTTTGAAGAGGCCCTATCTATCTCTTATATTAGGGTAAGCAGATGTTGCTTGTCTCTTAGCAGGTTTATTTCTGATTAGCTTAGCAATTAACTATAATAGGCTGTCATAGTACCTAACAGAATGACCGGCTTGCATAACCATTAGTTTGCATTTCTTAATTATCCTAAACAGTTTATGACAATTAGTAGTAAAAGGCCGAAACATCCCATTTCATTTTTTTTCTTTACCTCCTAACCCTTCCATCCCATTTCTCTGGGGTGGGGTGTCCTTCTATAACAGTCTCTCATCTCAGTTGAGAGGTCGTATGAGGGCCAAAAGCCTCCTCATTCATTGGGGGTCTACGAAGCAGTACTATCAGTGAAAAGTGTCTTGTTGCCCGGGAGAGAGAACTACTAAACAAACAAACAAATAAGCATACAATAGATAAAAAAGACTAAAAAATAGAAAAAAATATAACTAATATATAAAAAATAAAAAATAAAAATAAGAAGTCTATGTCCAAGTTCCCTTTGGTGTGTTAATTGTAGTATCGATACCTTCTACTATATAGCTAAAATCCTACTATATAGTGAATAGATGCCATATGTGTCCTTCTGAGTCTGGGTTAGTTCACTCAGGATGAGCTTTTCTAGGTCCATCCATTTGGCTGCAAATTGCATAATTTCATTGTTCCTGATAGCTGAATAATATTCCATTGTGTAGATGTACCACAGTTTTTTAACCCATTCTTCGGTTGAGGGACATCTGGGTTGTTTCCAGTTTCTAGCTATTGCAAATAAGGCTGCTATAAACATAGATGAGGAAACTTCCTTATGATTCCATGAAGAGGCATTTGGGTGTATACCCAGAAGTGGTATGGCTGGGTCTTGAGGCAGAGCTATTCCAAGTTTTCTAAGATATTGCCAGACTGACCTCCATAGTGGTTGCACAAGCCTGCATTGTACACTGGGTTTTAACCTTGTAATAGCTAAGCATATATAGCTTTTCCCATCCTCGGATAAAAACCAAAATGCCTACAAAACACAGGCATCCCTAGATTTAACTAAAGTCAATTCCTCATCAGAATTCTGCAGCACCGACATCTTTTCCCAGTGGTAAACATTTTGCAGGTATTTAGTACATATTCTTCCATGCCAAAATATCTCCAGAGCTTTACACTCAAATCTAAGAGGAATCTTCTTTCTCCCAACTGGATCCATTTCATACAGAATAAACCTCCTTCTCTGGGTTCGCCCTACTCTCACTGTTGGATCTGAATGAAAGACAGTCCTGGACAGAAGTGCTAGCACTGTTGAGGCCAGCTCAAGTTGGGACTCAGGAATTTTCCATGCCTGTCTCAGGGAAACTTCTTCAGCATCAGGTCCTTTGACTTGGTCAGTGACTGCTGAATCACACACTTTCTCCTTTGGTATTAAGGGTGTGTTTGTTGGTGGATACCCTTTAATATTGCATAGGAATGATGTTGTGGGTCTTTAAGTATACTAAAACCAACGAACTATATATTTGACCAGTTAATTCGAGAAGTGTCAATTATATATTAGTAAAATGGTTTTTCTTAGCTCTTATGGAAGCTCAGTTTTTATAATAATTCATGTTTATTTTCATATTGAAGTTTTATAATTACTATAAAGAACGATAGTTTTAAAATCTCTTATTTTTCGATTTTCTGCCAACTACAGTCCTAAAATCAGGCACATTGCTCCATAGGTCTATATTGGTATATGCATAAGCATTACTAATTTCTGTTATTCAAACATCTTCCAGCAGTATACAATGCATATTTCCCTTTTTTGATAATCTTTGCATTGTGAAGGATCACATTTTCATTGAGTTGAGTAACAGTTTCTCCCAGTACAGTAATATTTCATTTGGTGTCTTTTCTTTCTCTCTCTTTTTTTTTCATTTCTGTTATGATCATAATGGCACTATATTTTACAGAGATTATCATTGATCTCTTTTTGGCTACTTTTTCCACATCTTCTAAGAAGCAAATGCTGAACTATTCAGATACAGAAGTCTAAACATGAACCAACCTATATGAGAAAATGTAAGGGACTCCTAAAATAGTGGTTCTCAGCCTATGGGCCACAGCCACTTCGGGTAGAACGATCCTTTCACAGGGGTAGCCAAAGACCATCCTGCATATCAGGTATTTGCATTAGGATTCATAACAGCTCTAAAATTATAGTTATTAAGTAACTATGAAAATAGTTTTATTGCAGGGAGTCACCAAAACATGAAGAACTGTATTAAAGGATCACAGCATTAGGAAGTCTGAGACTACTGACCTAGAGGATCTCTAATCTATACTAAAGTAAAGAACAAAGACAATGGAGCGGAGGGTTCTAATTAGTGGTTGAAGCAGAGAAGAGTAAATATATATATCAACCAAAGGCATAAAGGGTATATTCCCATGCTTTCCAGAAAAATGTTACCACCAGTCTTGCAACAGTGGGTCCTTAGCTTAAAGTAGCCCACAGTAAACATGGTTTTAAAACAAATGTATCATTTTCCTCTCATTCCCTTCCCTGCACTCAGTATACTTCATTCATACTCTCTGCATCATTGTGCAACACACTATGTACCACAAGAGATGGCCCTTCTGAAAAAGTCTGGGAGCTTACCACCTTCTTGGCTATCACTCAGTATGACTGGAGAGAAGGGAGCACCCATATTATTGTTCAGGATACAATTAGTCTGTTGCCATCAACTGACCTGCTAATAATTTAAAGATCTACCTAGACCCAGTCTGAAATTTTCAGAGTGAATAGCAGGACTTCTCTCACTTGGACAGTACCTGCTTGCTCAAAGCTTGACCTTTCAAAGCTATTGAAATGAACAAGTAAAGACAAAGAACTAATGTGGGTAAGGGTTACAGCTGAGCAGCAGATCACTTACCTGGTGTTCAACAGACCCTGAATCCTATCCTGGAACCACAGCCCCTGTGCTCTGAAAACTCAGTCTCTCCACACTGCTGTCGTTAGATTTGTGAGGATACATCAAAGCCATCTGATCTCCATGAGGACCTGCCTCAAATGTAAGTTAAGACATGGGAGAAGAGATGGGATGAGAGGGTCAGATACAGGATTCAGACATGCTTTATTCAGTCCCTTGTAAAATGAGCAGATGAAGCTTTGTGACTAAACCCTCAAGTATTATAAGGGCGTTGGTGTGGCTTAAAAAAATTCATTTTTATTTAAAGTTATGGTTTCATGTGACCCTTGAACTTCCTATGCAATGGAAGATGACCTCAAACTCCTGGTCATCCTGTTTTTACCTGTCAAGTGACAGAATTACAGGCACATGCCACCATGCTCAACTCCATTTTTTTTATTAGATTAGTAAATTATTATCCTATACTTTCTATGCTTTTTTGTTTATAGTTAATTTGTAGTCATTGTATACAATAGAGGATCTACTGTGGCATTTCAATATATTTCTACAATATACAATGATCACAACTGGATAATCTATATATACACCACCCAAACATACATAGTTTGTGGTAGAAATCAGCTTTATGTCTGTTTTGTTATTCACTCTAATTATTTTACCATACTTAATACCTCTACCTCCCTTCCAACCCTTATTCCTTCCAACCCCACAACACTAGGTGGGAAAGAAAGAAGGTTAAAGGGAAAAGGGACAGAGTTCTCTTTGTGCTACTTCCTGCTGATTAGGGTCCTCCATACGAATTTCAGTAGTTACAATATCCAGAAGACCAGCAAGCCAGTAGTAACACCACACACAGCAAACCAGGAAACACAGAAGCTGGAAAACCAGCAGCAGTTCAAGAGAGCTCCTGCAGGGAAAGCAGCAACCTCTTCCTTCTTCAGAATGCTCCCTCCACCCCCCCACCCCCCACCCTACCCCACCCCCCATCCTCTTTGCGTTGCCCAGTACTGCCTACTGCTCTTCCGGTGTGTCTCTTACAGGGAGTATGAAGTCCTGGGACCTGACACTGAAAGTGCATGGACCAGGGAGGGGCTGGAATCTGCCTTCCTACCCAGCCTGCTTCCCTTTTCCATCTTGTTTCCTCACTCCAGTACTTTTTTGTTTTTTAAGTGCTTCAATTTCTACTTGCAAACTCTCTAGTTGCGGCCATTGCAATCCTCTCATCATCCATCTTTTTGTTTCTCTGACTCCTCCATATCCACTCGCAACTTTTCACAATGCTCCAGCACTCTCCCAATCATTTTAGAAAAACACCATACAGAAGGAAACACAGCAGCATAAAGAAAATCCCCTCTAGGAACAAAGCAGAAGAGAAGCCAGTGGCAGCAGTCATAATTAACCTTTTGCTGATGTCTTGAAATGCACTATTTATTCCTTCAAATTGTGCTCCCCATAATACTAAGGCCCTTGCTAAGCCCCTCGTCTGGGTGCCACTTATTGAAAATGGCTTTATTATTTCTTGTTTTATTACACACTCTAATTTATTTTATTATACTTAAACCCTCTACCTCCCTTCTAACCCTTGTTCTTTCCAACCTCCCCAAAATTAGGTGGGAGGGAAAGGTTAAAGGACAAAGGAACATAGGTCTCTTGAGCTACTTCCTGTTGTTTGGGATCATTGGGTTTTTTTGGGGGCAATGCCAATCTCAGTAGTCAGGATATCTAGCAGGCCAGCAAACCAGCAACAATTTGTATTGAATTATTCAGAATTCTCTCAAACAAGTGGTTGTTAATCTTGAGTGTCATCTTGGTGGGATTTAGAATCAGCATGGAAACAAATGTGTATTTGTGAGGGATGTCTACATTAAGTAAACTGGGGTGAAGTTGGTAACACTATCCTATCCATTGGTGTTCTAGATACAATAAAAAGAAGTAAGAAAGGTGAGCACAAACTTCCACTGCTCTCTGCTTCTTAATTATAAATGCAATGTGACCAGCTGCCCCCTCTTCCTGCAATGATCCACTGTATCCCTAGAATTGTAAACCACAGCAAAGCATCTGTAGAACTACTTTTATTTTATGTTTGTTTGATCATAGCAACAAGAAAAGTAACTAATACAGTTGTCATCCCCTGAAGCTAGGTAGGGCATTGTCAGGTGTTACTGTTCTCTAATGTACCAGTGTGCTTCTGTCACTCTCCACACCATGTGTGGTATGTGTGTGTGTTTGTGTTTGTGTGTGTGTGTCTGTGTGGTGTGTGTG
>CAJQZJ010000319.1:323673-336975 GCA_907164525.1 Lophiomys imhausi | reverse complement strand
AGTAATAAATAAGTGTTAAATAATAATTTAAAAGTTCGGTTTCAATACATACACAATATTTCTGATGAACATAGTGTTACTAAAATAGCATGGTTTTGTTGATTTATGTAAAATTCACAAACTTAAGATCTAGCTGTGAAAAATGATGGTACACAAATTTCTAGATTGCCATCTTTCCTCCACTAAAATCCAATTTTCTGTTTGTTTTTGGATTGTTTGTTTGTTTGTTTGTTTGTATTAAGAGGTTCTGGTTATGTTTCTTGTAGCTGTCACTGATTGGTTTGTGGGTAAAAAGTTGACTTCTATTAGTGAGCAGTAAATCTGAGAGGAAATGTATCTAAATATCTTTGGATTTCTATTTAAGCATTCATATTAAAATGTTGTTCCGGCATTGGGAGTGAGGAGTTTAGTAAATCTTTCCCTCAAAACTCAGTGGCAAAACTGGACAGTTGGTCAGCAGATAGAGTCTAGAGTTGGTCCAGCATAACACAATGAATCTATTCTGGACTCTGTCACAGTTGTGTGTACATGTTCACAGAGGCCACAAAACACAAAGTTCCCCACCCAAGGCGAGATGGCCACCTCAGGGTCTGAATGCTGTCACAGAAGTCTTTATCTGGGCAGATTTGAGAATGCATATCTAGTCAGCTATGAGTGGATGTCCTAGCAAGGCAACAGCTGACTACAGACAGAAGCAGCATCAATTCACTAGAAGCAAGGTTGAGAGGACCAGTAGACTAGAGGGGAGTGGGTATACTGTCTACCCTTTCTTTATTTATAGTCCCACTGGAAACTAGGAAGACCCACACACCCAAAGATCCCTGTTAAGGGAAGACTGTGTGCATGTGAAGGGAAGGTATGAAGGGGCAGACTGTAAGGCGGGCTGGCATTTTAAAACTCCCAAACAAACAAATGCACAAGACAACCCACAACAAGGACGTCGAAATTCAGAATTCATTCATTGAAATGCTTGTTATCCCAAATTGTAGAAGCAAGTGAGAACAGATACCTAATGTTCACAAAAATAAAGTCCACAAATACTGTCTCTCTCAAGGGATGATGTGGAATTCAAAAAGGAAGGAGAGGCAGGTCTGTTTCAAAGAGGGCAAAACACATCTGAAGAATGAAAGAGCAGTGAATCACAGTGAGTGATTCTTCCAACAATCTCAATGTGTATATATATACTTTGTTAAAAAGAATCAAATGGAAATAATAGAAAAATTAATTAAAATTTAGAGGAAGTTAGCATGAATTTTAATTAATAAACTTCAAAAATAGCAATAAGTAATTATTCAGTCTCAGAAAACAGGAAAAGTTGACGTAAAATCCAACAGAGCTTTCACAACATGTGAGAAAATGTGAAGCACAGCAACATCACAAACAACCAAAGAGAGAGGGAGGAAAAGGTGGAAAGATAAAAATCCATTAAATCTCACTATAGTGTTTCAACTGCAGACAGAAAACGCAAATAAAATATAATTAAAATGAAGAAACTGTACACTCACACACAAATAGTAGAGTTTTTGAAAGCTGAGTGAGAAAGTTCTTAGCAGAAATAGATCATCAGCAATCATATACAACATGGTTGATACCTGACATCACTGAAATAAGACAGACAATACTATGCTCCCAAACTGACAGTAGAAAAGACTCACCCATGAAGAGTTTTATAACCAAGAGAAACAATATAAAGTCCAAGAAACACAGAAGGAATTTGGTAATAGTCAACATACAAGAAGTACAACCTCTTAGAATGAAAGTTAATAATCAGATGACACTTGTTCTTTGATGGAAATTAAGGGTAGTATACCATTAACTTCTTTACAACACATAATATAGTATAAACCAAATTTATAACACCATATTTTAGATTTTTACATTGTATAGATTTTACATTATATAGATATATAGATAATATTGTTATATGTGGCAACATATATACATATATGTGGTTACCACATATAACAATAATATTCCAAATAATGTGGGAGAAAAATAGCCATATTGAAGTATAATTTGTATATTTAACTGAACTTAAGCCCTGATGATTCAGCAGTAGATTGTAACAAGTTAGAGGAAGCCATGGTTCTTAGAACAAACTGGTCTGCAACCTAGTGGAATTTTTTTTTTCTTGGAAAGTGGTAGGAGAGCTTGCTCTTATCTGGTCTGGAGACTTTTTCATACCACAGCCACAGAGTTGATCAGTGGAAACATTCGCAGATGCTCCAAAGTTGAAACTCTATCAATATTCACTTTGTAGAAATGTCTGTCCATTCTCCTTAGATATTAAAGAACCCTAGTCAAAATAACTTCAGTAAGTTAGAAGCAGAGAAATTAAAATGGCACATTAAAAGTGCTGATTTAGTACAAAATGGGGTAGAAATGGAGAAAAAGAGGTACTGGGGAAAATGAGGTTTTAGTTTTGTAAAGTAAGGAGTAAATGGTAGTTAAACATGTTAAAAGGAACATTAAGTTTGAATGAATCAGAGATCTTGTTCATGGGCTGGATGCTGCCATTAGCAGAAAAGCAAGATGTGATTAGATGTCATCAGGGAGAGATACAGCTTATATCAAAGGACATAAATAGATTGAGGATTAAAGATAAAAGGCTGGAAAGTGGTATAGCTGTCTGAGACCAGAAGCAGCTTCATCCATAGCAAATGAGTATTTAAGATAAGAACAAAACAGAACATTTCATCATCATTAACTTGTTAGTGTGACACAGAATACAGGAAAAACTACGGGATTCACAATAAAACCTCAATAAACATTACTAGAAAACTCTCAGTTTCATGGAGCACCATGAATGTACATTGTTTTTGCAAATAACAGTGGTGGGTATTAGAAAAGGAGGTTAGAAGAACAATCTTGCAACATAGCAATCAAGTTACAAAACACCAGAAGAGAAACCCACAGCTGTACATTAAAATACACAAATCTCTGCTGAGACATATCAAGGGAAACTGAAATAAATAAGAAATGTTCTTCTGGTCATGAAGTGTTGCTAATCATATTCCTCTGTGATTGCACCGCAGAATTGATGCAGTTTGTACTCCAAACCCAATGGACACTCACCACAGACAGTGAACTAAAAACTTAGAAGTGAATGCAAAGGAGCAGCCCCTAAAAGCAATTTTGAGGAAAATAAAAGTGGAAAGTCCATCCCCAGTCTTTAAGCTTGCTCTTGCTGCAGCAATGGAGTCTGAGGCCTCTTCTAAAACTGAAAATCAGTAAATAGAATTGAGTTCTCTGTTATTTTTAAAATGAGTTTTGCCAAATGTGTCATGACAATTTCATCAAGTAAGGGAAATCTTTTCAGACAGAAATACATTTATAAGCTATATAACAAAAAATAATAAAAATAAATACAGGCAAGAGTTAACTTTACAAAACTCTTAACAACAACAAAAAATATGTAACACATGCATATAGGGAAAATCACTGTGGTGTTTAACCAGGAAAAGAGTCTTAGATATAAACCAAAGATTTGGTATTATGAGTACAGACTCTCTCTGAATTGGCCTAAGTAAAAATTTAAGATGATCAAGTTAATCTCGATTCTCATTTCAAGAACGTTATTGTAAAGCAATACAAAATTGTTACCGCTACAATGGGTAAATTTTATTTTAAATAAACTATAGTCTAAAGCTGTTTAAATGGCTTCTAGAATAAATACTAAACATTTGTACCTCAGAATGTTCCATGATTTAAGAGTTAACAACTATATGAGGAAAGACCTCAAAGTGTGAGATGGGAAGGAACACTTGCTATTACTCTCCACCAGGGAGAGAACTGCTCCTGTCAACATCTCTGAGGATGGTACTGGAAAACTATGAAGTATTTCATGTTTTATTAATGTTAGTACCAGGAAATTTTAGTTAGGAAATTTGGCTTTATAGTCAATATAGCAAATCAACTCTGGAAGAATCCAGAAAATATTCAAGAATGATTCCATACATGGCTGCTAAATTGTACATTTGCAAACTGTCAATCAGTGAAAGCCAGCAGCATATCAGAAGGCAAATTTAAATCCAGATGTAGGAACAACGCTCATCTCATTTTTACAAAGTTTCAGTACATTTGTGTGTACTGAGCATATCACCTAGTTCCTGTTTTCATCCTTAAGACAAGCACTGAATACTGATAATTTTAATTTAAATATAGTTAAACATTTTAAAGAAAACACAAAAACGTAGTATAGATTTCCTGAATCACACTAATTTAAAATTTAAATGAAGAGTATATCATCACAAATTTGAATAATTTATAGAGATTATTGAAAAATTCTTTTCCAAAGAACCCAGATTATGTACCTTAGAAGTAAATCAGAATTTAATTAGTATAGTTTACAGAAGAAAATAATGTGCCAATAAATATAGATAGGTCTTGGAGCTGCACTTGATGGTCCCAAGGTGGTTGGTTACACACTTGGAAATTTTTAGCAATTTCATCCTGCAATATGTGCGTCTAAACTTAGATATACCATCACTATTCCTTTATTTTTTCCTTATAATTTTTTCACACTGCTTTAATGAAAATTATTGCAAGAGGAAGCTCTTAGTCCTCATATGACTCCTGAACTGACTGGGTCTATATGTAGGGGCATCCTACACACTACATCAGAGGAGTAGGATAGGTGGGAGAAGGGGTAGAGGGTGGGAAGGTAGGACCGGAAGGGGTGGAGGGAGGGGACTGTGATGGAGATGTAACTTGAAGCAATAAATAAACTTTTTTTAAAATACTATAATTTGGTACACAATCTTTAAATCAGCTTAAAGCTGTCTGTCTAGGAATAAATTTAGTTCCTGATTGTTTATATTGCTGACAACACTTTTTGTATATCTTCATTGAAACCATATTTTCTAATATTCAGCATTGAAAAAATATTAATGCATTAAGACACAAAATTCAAGCATTGCAGAGAATTTTGTTTTCTGTATGCTCTTTAAGGAACATTCATTACCAAGTGAGATAACTCGGTTGGCCTGTATTGCTGCCTAGCACAAACTTGGGTTGGTGCCAGCTTTGTGACCTCAGGAGTCAGGGCCATCAGTCAGGCTGCAGTGGTCCAGGACCCTTCCTAGATGAGCATTTATTGATAATTCAGACGGCCAGCTGGGAATCTTTACAGTACCCAAGGATAACTTTTTGAAGGATCACTAGTGCAGTCCAGACAGCTCTGATCTCCCCAAATCCTTTTCAAGGGAATAGTAAACCCAAGAAATCTAAAATGTTTATACAAGTATTAATGGGGTAAAGACAGAATTTTACAATCTTAAATTATCTTTAAGAAGTTTGAGGTTGATAGAAGTTGATGGGGTTGGGGAATTCTATGTGCTTAGGAGCTGAGGTACCATAATGTGTCATGGTGACAGCAGCCATCCAGAGGCTACTGTCCTTGAAGATGAGGTTAGGTAAAAATGGAGAAACACCAGGTGAGGGATTCTCACTGGGTACTTGTTGTCTCCTAATAAGCCTCAACCATCACTATCAGGCCAGGGTACATCAGCCCATACATAGATATGATGTTTATAAAGAAGTTCATGAAAAGGTATGATGAAATCCAACCTGTAGTATTCAAAACTTTTCATTATTTGGAAATAGGAACTTGAATATGGAACCAAGTTAATATGAGGCCATTACCTGGAGTCTTAATCCAATACGACTAGCTAGCTTCTCTGTCATTAAGGGAGAAAGTCCATGTGAAGGTGGAGACACAGAGAGGTATCATGGAGTGGCAGATGTGGAGATTGGAGTGGAGTGGAGTACCTATTTTACTTTGTTTTTCTCAATTCTACAAGCTAAATGTAGCCAGGTTGGGGATATAGAATTCTTTTTAGGGGATGTCCACCCATAGCTTCTCAAGATTCATGTTGTCCTTGGTGAAAACTATCTTCAGTCAGTCTTAACTTCCCTCCAATGTAATGTAAAATCTAAGTCTGAGAAGTCACCTAAATGTACTCAACTCATAAAATATGAAATCAAATATGGTCAAGCATCTTTTAATCAGTTTTGAGAGATACTCAGGATATGCTTTATTCCAGACAAATTCTTCTCTATGCGTGACCCCATAGGGCTAGACCAGGAATTTGCTTGTGAAATAGAATGGTAGGGCTGGCATAGAGTTGATACTCCAAGTGAAATTGATAAAAATAAAACAGGCCATGTATCCCTGACAGCCTAATATTTAATAGCTAAAATTCTTCTACATCTCAAAGCCTGATAATACTAACCTGTTTCAAAATTTAATTATGAGACTCTAGCTATCTATTCTTCAACCACCTCAGAGACCTGAGAGGGATAAATATAATCTGATTATATAGGAAGTGCAGGGCCTGCAGCTTCCAAAACTAAGAAATGACATACCCGTGGCTGCCTGGACAGTTCCCATTTTCGCTCCATACATTACAGCATCGATCTTCAGTCGTTTGGCCCCATTTCTCTGACAGACATTGATTGTAGAGCAGGGGTTATGAAGGACTTACCTACCCTGTCTTGGCAGAGCTAGGCTGTCGACTTACCTGCTTCCAAATTTTGTCCTTTTTGGACAGCATTCTGTCTACAGTTGAAGCAAGGGGTTTTTCCTGCCAAGAGATAGGCTTGCCACTAATTCAATCATCTCCCACTGGAGATTCTTCGATGCTCATCTTCTACTTGGAGTAGAATAGGGGTGCTGTCAGGAGTTGACATGTCTCTGTATCAAATATAAGAGATAGATAGGGCATCTTCAAAAACCTCAAGAGATCTGCAGAATATGGCATTCAAAGATGTTTTCTTAACTTAAGATTTTTTGATATCGAGACATGTCAGCTCCTGACAGCACCCCCTATTCTACTCCAAGTAGAAGATGAGCATTGAAGAATCTCCAGTGGGAGATGACTGAATTGGTGGTAAGCCTTTCTGTTGGCAAGAAAAACCCCTTGCTTCAACTGTAGACAGACTGCTGTCCGAAAAGGACAAAACTTGGAAGCAGGTAAGTCGACAGCCTAGCTCTGCCAAGACAGGGTAGGTAAGTCCTTCATAATTCCTGCTCTACAATCAATGTCTGTCAGAGAAATGGGGCCAAACGGCTGAAGATCGATGCTGGAATGTATGGAGAGAAAGTGGGAACTGTCCAGGCAGCCACTGGTATGTCCTTTCTTAGTTTTGGAAGCTGCTGGCCCTGCACTTCCTATATAATCAGATATATTTATCCCTCTCAGGTCTCTGAGGTGGTTGAAGAATAGATAGCTAGAGTCTCATAGTTAAATTTTGAGTTGTTTAGGAATCAAGAGGGTGTTCTGGATCCAAGAAGATATTTTTAAAATTGCAAGGCAAGTTAGTATGAAAGCTGAGTTAGATATAGAACTTTAAACTCATGGAGATGGTTAGATAGTAGAATGTTAAAGTCAGATGCCAAATACATACAGACTGGACATTGGGAATGTATGCTAAGCCATATAACTCTCATAATTGTGGCCTATTTGTTTCTATTGTTTTGTATTGTATTTATAGTTATAAGAGAAAGAACCATTTGTTGGACTGAAAGGGAGAGCTGTTAGGGGGAAAAAGAAATACATTAAACTAAAAAAAAAGGGTAGAGGATGGGGGATTGAGGGGGAGGAGTGTGGAAGGATAGGACTGGAGGGGGGAGTAGGGAGGAGGTTGTGATTGAGATGTAACTTGAAGAAATAAAAAATAAATTATCAAAAAAATAAGACTTTGAAGAGGAAAAAAAAGAAAACATCTTTGAATGCAATATTCTGCAGATCTCTTGAGGTTTTTGAAGAGGCCCTCTCTATCTCTATATTAGGGTAAGCAGATGTTGCTTGTCTCTTAGCAATTTGATTTCTGATTAGCTTAGAAAATAATTATAATAGACTGTCATAGCACCTAACACAATGACAGGCTTGCATGACTATTAGTTTGCATTTCTTAATTATCCTAAACAGTTTATGACAATTAGTAGCAAAAGGTTGAAACTTCACATATCATTTTTTTTCTTTACCCCCTAACCCTTCCATCCCATTTCTCTGGAGTGGAGTGTCCCTATATAACAGTCCCTCATCCCAGTTCAGAAGTCATATGAGGGCCAAGAGCCTCCTCATATATTGGGGATCTACGAGGCAGTACCATCAGTGAAAAGTGTCTCATTGCCCGGGAGAGGGAACTAAAAAACAAACAAACAAATAAGCAGACAAACAGATAAAAAAAGAATAAAAAATAAATAAATAAAAATAAAAAATAAAAAGTCTATCTCCATGCTCCCTTTGGCATGTTGGTTGTAGTATCGACATCCTCTACTATATAGCTAAAATCCTACTGTAAGTGAATAGATGCCATATGCATCCTTCTGAGTCTAGGTTAGCTCACTCAGGATGAGCTTCTCTAGTTACAACCATTTGTCTGCAAATTGCATGATTTCATTGTTTCTGATAGCTTGAGTTGTTTAGGAATCAAGAGAGTATTATGGATCTAAGAAGTTTTTTTTTAAATTGTGATGCAAGTTAGTATGAAAGCTGAGTTAGATATAGAACTTTAAACTCATGGAGATGGTTAGATAGTAGAATGTTAAAGTCAGGTGCCAAATACATATGGACTAGACATTGGGAATGTATACTAAGCCATATAACTCTCATAAGTGTGGCCTAATTACCTCTGTTATTTTGTATTGTATTTATTATTATAAGAGAAAGAGCCATTTGTTGGACTGAAAGTGGAGCTGTTGGGGGGAAAAATATATACCTTAAACTTAAAAAAAAAGGAAGGGGTTGGGTGGGTTGAGGCAGAAGAGGGTGGAAGGATGGGACTGGAGGGGGGAGTAGGGAGAGTATTGCGATTGAGATGTATCTTGAAGAAATAAAAAATAAAGTAAAAAAAATACCTAGATATTAATAATCCTTTCTACTGAATCTTGGAACTGGATTGCTAAAATTTCATTATATATGTATATATGTGTGTGTGTGTGTGTGTGTGTGTGTGTGTGTAATGATTTTAGGGTTCTAGGAACTCAACCTGGGATCTCTTCAAGAGAAGCAAGTTGAAGTTGTTGGGACCAAAGGCAGAATATTACAAGAAAGGTGACTCAATTTCAATGATGATTCTGATGATTTTTTTTACAACTTTGTGAGTCACCTATAATTTTTATTTTTTGATGACTTACTTCTATTAACTAAAATAATAAAATATTAATAAGCACATATGATTCTACAGAATAAGCTTATCACATTGATAAACAAAAAGAGAGCTATGATGTATAGGGATGTTTTAGAAAACCAAATAAACCCATCTGAACTTTCAAAAAAAATACTAATCTGTTTCATTGCACTCACCAATTCTTCATACATTAGGTCCTGTCTTTATAAACTCTGGAAGTCTCATTTATCCAGATTTTCACATCTGTGGCTTGGATCCAAAATTATTTCCATTTTTTTTACCCTCAAATTTGTATATCTCTCAACGAGGTCAAAATTTTTTTACCTGATTAAAAGTTTCAGAACCGTTTTGCCCCCTGCAATACATTGGAGTTCAACACATCAAAGTGTCATTCTTCTACAGATGATCTCATCTCCCTCCATTCCTGACTTATCAGAAAACTATTGATTAGACCCTAGGCTCACATGTCTAATCTCTTTAGAAAGCCACAGGTCAGCCTCAAGTTTACAACAGCTCCTAGGTGCATGGAGAATTTCTGTGCTGAGAACTCCTCAACTCATATTTGTTGATTACTTTCAAGAGGTTTGAGCCTCAGTTTATCACATTTCTTCTTCTGTCCTATAAGGACCAAGAAATAATGCTCACCTGCCTGAGTTGAAGACATAAGTACATCCTGTAGAAGCTCTGATTTCCACAAAATAGCAGACTATTTTGTCTTTTCCCTAGTATCCAATATAAGTGTCATTTGAGACATCTCCAAGAATAATTCAATAGTCATAACATCATCAGAGTTCCATTCATGATTGCTATGGTTTGTTTGTGAAATGTTCTCCAAAAGTCATGTGCTTCAGGGTTAGTCTCCAGACCATGAGTGTTACTATAATCTTTAGGATATGAGACCTATTTGGAGGAACACACTTTTGTTGGCAAACCTTTTTTTAGGATATTGGGTACCCAGACCCTTCTTTTTCTTGTATCCTGGATACCATGAAGAAGCTATCTCTAACATGATGGCCTGCTAGGTATACAATGTGTCTCAGCTCTAAAATTAATGGAGCCAGGCAATCATGAATGACAAAACATGAGTGATAAAAATGGCTACACAGATGGTCTCCACTTACAATCTCTTTCAAGAGATGCACCCTTAGAGTTCTGATGCTCTACGTAAAATGACCAATATGTGATGTGTAGGGATTTAGAATAATTAAATTAGATTTAGAAAATATATAGGGGTATCTGATACAGTCTCTTAATTCGGGGCATGAAGATCAACTTAGCGTGAGCAATTAGCTTATCAGCTTGTGGAAAAACAAGGATGAAGTCAGGTGAAAACAGGAAACAAACAGGAGACTTAATGGACTGAAAAACAAGGTTGAAGCCAGGTGAAAACAGGAAAGACTTAATGGACTAAGAAACAAAGTATCTGGCCTGGCATTGTTTTCTGCTACTAAGTGGGCGGAGCCCAAATTAAGCTGAAACAGAGTTCCTCCTATTTAAGGACAGTGCATGGAGCCCCATAAAGAAGAAGCCCCTGATGCTAGAGAGCTCCCAGAGTCCTGCTGAAAAAAGTGCTGCCCATCATTTGATGGCCAGATCTCCCTGATACAGAAAGAAGCTGGTGAGCAAAGAAAGCCTGAGCAAGACACCAAAAGGCCAAGGACTAAACCCTGTGGCTCAGCTTTTTCCAAGAGGGGTTTGATCTGTCTGAACAGTGGCCTAAAGGAAACTGTACCTGGCTTTAAGGACTCTGAGGTAGAGTGACAGAGGTGCTGATGCGAAGGGGCTGGGGTCTCCCAGAGAGAAGAAAGCATGAAGCCTTATTTAAGGTGAGACTGCAATAACCAACTTACCCTGACGAACCTGCTTCTAAGAGATCCAGAAAAAGGACTGCTAAGTGCGTTAAAGAATCTACAACAAAGACTGTGTTCCTGACGACTGAGGACCTGCCCCAGAGACTGTATCCTTCTAAAAGGTCATGAAAGTAGTTGTTATAATTATCAATAGGTTTAGTGGATAGGTTAAAGGGGTTGTAGGAATTTGTAGGATTAATAGTTAAGAAATTGTTGGTATTTGTTATAGGTGAATATTGTTAGTAAATAAACAATAATAATTAAAAAGTTGGGTTACAGGGATGTCCAGGTTTTCAATGAGAAGAGAGAGACAGAGACAGAGTGGCATAGAGACATGGAGAGATATGGAGAGACAGAGACTCCAGCCTCTCTAGTAGACCCACATATATGAAAACAATGCTCTTGTACTCTCTCTAGTGAGCCACCAACCTGTCAGATTTTGATCGTACTTAACAAAACAAAGGAGGGGAGAAGTAGACAGCCAATGTCCTACCTGAATTCATGGCCAATCATTTTTCACTAGATGAGGTATAATGAAGGGTTTAGCCTGCAACATGGAAATGTAACTTGTTATACAGCAATACATAACCTGCTTAGGATATTCAAAGGTAATTTGTGTAATGTAATTGAAGATATTGTGCTGTTGGTTTTGGGTTTGTTGTTTTTGCTGTCTGAGAAGCCCTACCCAGTCTGATTTCCTGGGTTCTGGCTGAGGAGACTGCTCACTTGACATGACTAGTTATTTGTGCCTCTATAGATGCTCAGTTGTCTGATCTAGTGGTGTCATTAGTAACAGAAAAAAAGTAGATTGAACTTATGGTTGTGCACGTATGACAGTTTTCAAAACAGAAAAGGAGGGGCAACAAAAAAAGCTGTATTTTTGTTGTTGTTTACAGATGATGTGGACAACAGCAAAAGAATGCTTTTGTTTTCTCATCTCAATTCCTGAAGTGACAGGGGAAAAAAAAATATCAACCCAAGAATTTCTGAAAGTGGCTTTTAACTATTTTATCCTAACTAGATAGTCCTTTATTGATACAAAATATAATTCTTGCTTAAAGTAGGTAAAGGATGATTTATTATGAGCCAAACATGAATGATCATGTAACTCACTCCTATGGCCAGAGGAACATGGGGGCAGGGTACCCTGAGTGACATGTTCCACTGTGGGAAAAAAAAAAATCACAAGAACTTTTACAGTCACAAAATTGTGTCACAGATCAATATATTTTATCAAGTAAACTTTTGGGAATGTTAGAAGGTTAGTTTACATCAAAGCAGGTTTCAGATGCTATCAGAGGACATTCTTAGCTTTTGTGTTTGTAGAACCTATAGTCTGTTGTGTAAACACATCACAGGGGTTTTATCTGACAGTAAGAAGAATTGGGAACTGATGCGGAGGTGGACAACAAAGCCTGTTAAATGAACTGACGCTTGTGTAGTGGAAGAGGGTGGACAAGGAGATGACAGAGACACCAACATGAAAACATCAATGACAGAGGAACCCTGTAACACTCTGACCCCCTCATTGTAGACTACATGTAACAAAACAAAGCACACACACACATACACAAGAAAAGCTCTCTATAATGTATAAATGGCCTAAAGAGGGATAATCTCCTAGAATTTTTGGAGGTTGATTTTTCTCCAGCTCTGGCCCATTTCCAAGCTTGGAAGTATTTCTCTTCCTTAACAAACTCCCTCCTTGTCTGTTACTATCCACATGTCTCTATCAAAACTATTGTTCAAACACATGTCTCTATCAAAACTGTTGTTCAAAGACGTAAGACCTGGCAATCCTACCACGGGCCTTCCACACAGTACTTATGTGAGATCATTTTGATTCTCATATGGTAGTATTTCATCTACATAATCATGAAATTTCTAGTCTGTCAGTGTGCAGAAACATCAGCACGCATGCGGCTTCAGGTCATCAGTATCAATTTTTATATTCCCATTGATGTTTTTTATTAAAAGATAGGCCTAGATGAAGCATTAGCTACTGTAATAAGTGTACTTTTAGAAACATATCTATTAATTGCTCATGATTTTGCCAAGCATTATCAGGCATTCTTTGTATTTTGGATCCTTTACTGGGATTCTGCCTCATGCTTGTCAGTCACAGGGAAAAAACTGACAAGCTGGAAAATAGACACCTGCTTTTCAGCTACAAGTCCTGTTAGGAAAGCAGATCCTGAAACAATTATTCCTCTCTTTCCCATCCTCTCTCTCTCTCTCTCTCTCTCTCTCTCTCTCTCTCTCTCTCTCTCTGTGTGTGTGTGTGTGTGTGTGTGTGTGTGTGTGTGTGTGTGTGTGT
>CAJQZJ010000319.1:288978-306411 GCA_907164525.1 Lophiomys imhausi | reverse complement strand
GAAAATAGATAGGTGGTCTTCAAAAACCTCAAGAGATCTGTAGAATTTGGCATTCAAAGTTTCTTAACTTAAGATATTTTGATATTGAGACATGGCAGCTCCTTACAGCACCCCCTATTCTTCTCCAAGTAGAGGATGAGCATCAAAGAACCTCCATTTGGAGATGGTTGCATTAGTGAACTGAGTTCTTTAAAATAAAAACAAAGCTGAGCTAAAGTAAACATGAGTCATCAGGTAATCTAGCAATCATAAATCATCATGTAATAGAGCAATCACTAATCATCAGGTCATCCAGCAAGTATAAATTAGTAAGTGATCCAACAATTATAAAATATCAGGTAATCCAATGATCACAAATCGAGGAATTGAAAGACAGTGTCTTTTGCCTTACAGAAGCTTTTCAGTTTCATGAGGTCCCATTTATTGATTGTTGGTCTCAGATCCTGAGTTGTTGGTGTTCTGTTCAGGAAGTTGTCACCTGTACGAATGAGTTTGAGGGTTTTCCCCACTTTCTCTTTTAGTAGATTTAGTGTGACCAGCCTTATGTTAAGGTCTTTGATCCACTTGGACTTAAGTTTTTACAAAGTGATCAGTATGGGTCTAATTTCTTTCTTTTACATGTCGACATCCAGTTGGACCAGCATCATTTGTTGAAGATGCTGTCCTTTTTTCATTGTTCAGCCTTGGATTATTTGTCAAAAATTAATTGACCATAGGTATGTGGACTCATTTCTGAGTCTTCAATTCAATTCCATTGATCCACTGGTCTGTTTCTATACCAGTACCATGCTGTTTTTATTACTATTGCTCTGTAGTACAGCTTGAAATCTGGGATGGTGATACCTCCAGATGGTTTTTTGGGGTTTTTTTTTTTTTGTTGTTGTTGTTATTCCATATGAAGTTGAGAATTGCTTTTTCCAGGTCTATAAAGAATTGTGTTATTGGGCTGTTTAAGCTGTTAATCTGATTTTGATAGTTAAGTAAAACAAACTCCTAATCATGCAAACATGTTACTTAGTTAGCTACTATGACAGTCTACCACAGATATTCTCTAAACCACTCAGTAATCAAGTTGTTAAGAGACAAGCAACATTCGCTTATCTAAATACAAGAGATGAATAGGGCATCTTCAAAAACCCCAAGAGATCTGCAGAATATGGCATTCAAAGATGTTATCTTAAATTAAGATTTTCCTTTTTTTTGATATCGAGACATATCAGCTCCCTACAGCACCCCCTATTCTACTCCAAGTAGAAGATAAGCATCAAAGAATCTCCAGTGTGATATGGTTGAATTAGTGGCAAGCCTATCTCTTGGCATGTAAAAACCCCTTGCTCCAACTGCAGACAGACTGCTGTCCAAAAAGGACAAAACTTGGTAGCAGGGAAGTTGACAGCCTAGCTCTGCCAAGACAGGGTAGGTAAGTCCTTCATAATCCCTGCTCTACAACAAATGTCTGTCAGAGAAACAGGACCCAAAGGCTGAAGATTGATGCAGGAATGTATGGAGAGAAAATGGGAACTGTCCAGGCAGTCACTGGTATGTCATTTCTTAGTTTTGGAAGCTGCAGGCCCTGCACTTCCTATATAAGCAGATATATTTATCCCTCTCAGGTCTCTGAGGTGGTTGAAGAATAGACAGCTAGAGTCTCATAGTTAAATTTTGAGTTGTGTAGGAATCAAGAGGGTGTTAGAGATCTAAGAAGATACTCTTAAAATTGTGTTGCAAGTTAGTATGAATGTTGAGTCAGATATAGACCTTTAAACTCATGGAGATGGTTAGATAGTAGAATGTTAATGTCAGGGGCCAAATATGTTTAAACTGGACATTGGGAAGGTATACTGGGCCATTTAATTCTCATAAATGTGGCATATTTATATCTGTTGTTTTGTATAGTATTTGCTGTTATAAGAGAAGGAACCATCTGTTGGACTGAAAGGGGAAACTTCTGGGGGGAAGAGGGTGGAAGGGCGGGATAGGAAGGGGGAATAGGGAAGGGTTTGTGACTGAGATGTAACTTGAAGAAAAAAAAATAAAGTATTTAAAATAAAAAGAATTGTGGTGGTATTTTGATAGGAGTTGCATTGAATCTGTATGTTACTTTTGGTAGGATGGCCATTCTTATTATGTTGATCCTACCGATCCATGAGCATGGGAGATCTTTCCATCTTCTAAAGGCCTCTTCAATTTCTTTCTTCAAGGACTTGAAGTTCTTGTTGTACAGGTCCTTTACTTGCTTGGTTAGAGTTACCCCAATGTATTTTATATTGTTTGTGGCTATTGTGAAGGGTGTCTTTTTAGCAAAACAGCAGCCTACAGATTGGGAAAAAAATCTTCATCAACCCCACATCTGACAGAGGGCTAATATCCAAAATTTACAAACAACTCAAGAAATTAAATGCCAAGAAACCAAATAATCCAATGAAAAAATGGAGAACAGAGCTAAACAGAGAATTCACAAGGGAGGATTCTCTAATGGCTGAGAGACACTTGAAGAAATGCTCAACATCCTTAATCATCAGAGAAATGCAACTCTGAGATTCCATCTCACACCTGTCAGAATGGCTAAGATCAAAAGCTCAAATGACAGCACATGCTGGAGAGGGTGTGGAGAAAGAGGAACACTCCTCCATTGCTGGTGGGAGTGCAGGCTTGTACAACCACTATGGAGGTCAATCTGGCGATATCTTAAAAAACTTGGAATAGCTCTGCCTAGGGACCCAGCCATACCACTTCTGAGTATACATCCAAATGATTCCTCACCAAATCACAAGGAAGTTTCCTCATCTATGTTCATAGCAGCCTTATTTGTAATAGCTAGAAACTGTAAACAACCCAGATGTCCTCACCCGAAGAATGGATTAAAAAACTGTGGTACATCTACATGATGAAATTCTACTCAGCTATCAGAAACAATGAAATCATGCAATTTGCAGCCAAATGGATGGAACTAGCAAATCTCATCCTGAGTGAGGTAACCCAGACTCAGAAGGATGCACATGGCATCTATTCACTTATAGTCAGATTTTAGCCATATAGTACAAGATAACTATACTACAACCAATGCACCAAAGGGAACATGAACATAGACTTTTTTTCCTGTCAATGAGACACTTTTCCCAAGTGGTGCTGCCTTTTAGGCCCCCAATGTATGAGGAGGCTCTTGGCCTTCATATGACTCCTGACCTGGGGCAGGGGACTGATATATAGGAGCACTCCACTCCAGGGGAGTGGGATGGAGGGGATGGGGGTAGAGGGTGGGAGGGCAGGACTGAGAGGGGTGGAAAGAGGACACTGAGATGCAGATGTAACCTGAAGTAATAAATAAATATTAAAAAAACAAATTGAGTAATCTACCACTTATAGTATCAAGCACTTATATCTCCAAATAAAAATTAATTATAAACAAAATTTTGAACAAATGATGATAACAGCTTAATTTATAAAACCTCTCAAGTAGAAATAAACCAAACTCCTTCACAAACAAAATAATTAAATAAACCGTGGTGCACACATGCTGGGACACTGCTCAGAAACAGAGTAATGAACTATCTATATGCACAACAGCTTGGGTGCAACTTGAGGGAATGATGGGGTGAAAATTCCTCTGGAGAAGGGTTATACACTACAGGACTTAATTTATTACCTCAGAAAGAAAGGTGTGATCATGGAGAACAATGCACTATAAAAGGTCAGGACATACATAGAGTGGGAATGGGTGGGGTTGTAAAGCCCAACAGAGAGTAAATAAAGATGAAGATAGACGGTCCCTGCCTCCAGATACAGGGGTTTTCTGTGGCTTTTGCCTTCATAAGCATTGTGTTAAAACCTTGGTCCTTAGGTTGGTGTTATTGGGAGATGTTATTGGGAGGTGTGGGGTCTAGTGAGAGGCTTGAGATTCATATGGAGGCTGCCGTCAAAGGGGATCCTTGGATCCAGTCTTCTTTGATCTTTCACTTGGCCATGAGAGGAGTAAGCACTTGGCTCTGGCACACCCCTAGCAGATTCAACACAGAACCACACCCATCGACTCTACTACTGATGAACTGAAAACTCCAAAACCATGTGTCACGTTCATTTTTTTCTTTTTATAAGTTGATTGTTTCAGGTATTTGCTATAGTGATAGAAAGCTGACAGCACAGTGAGAGACAGGAAGACCATTAGGTCTGTGATAAACTTTACAGTGCCAGACTCTCTCTCTCTCTCTCTCTCTCTCTCTCTCTCTCTCTCTCTCCCTCTCAGTTGTCTATGTGTTTGTCTATCTATCTATATATCTATCTATCTTCTATCTCCACTCTCTCATACACACTCTCTTACACACTCATACACAGATACTCTCAAACACATGCACTCACACACACACTCACATGAACTCATGCACTGTCAGGACATACACTGTCACACAAATGTGCTCACATTCAGGAACTCACACAGACAATATAAGTAAATCTGTGATTCTGTAAGAGGCCAAATGACTGCACCCATGCCACTGTCCTATTTTGGTTTGTTTGTTTGTTTGTTTTTACTGTCAAAGTAAGTTGAACATTTAGGATCTTTGATAAAGGACATAAACATGATACCTATAGAAGCAATAGCGGAATGTGTGTGAACCCATCATTCATAAATTCTATTCTGCATGTATTTATCTATACTGTCTCAAAAACAGCTTCGCCTTTCTGGGCTTCATCATCCCAGATGAATGTGTGGTGAATGTCCATTGGATAGTAAATAATTTTGTCACACATCACTTTTGTAACTGCCCACCACTAGCACAAACACCCGAGCTTATTTACTTATTTAGGATCTATTAATGATGGCTTTCACATTTAAAATGAACAATTCTGTTTATTTCTATGTTCTTGCAGCTTACATAGCTAAGGGCTCCCTTGCTGTACTTCCTCAACCCCTCAGGGCCCACAGTGTACAGTTTGCAAATTCAATAATATATATTATAGGTTGTTTTCATGGGTAGAACTCTGGAGCAGGCCTGTGAATTATAAACTATAAAACCGAATATAAATTCAGACTGTTATGAATAGTTTGTCCATAGCTCACATTTTGCAACATCTGCAAGTGACTAACAAATTGTAAGCTGATTACATCCTATGGGTTAGAAGGCACCAACAGATGTTGCTACCATCTTAGTAACACATCATCAGTCAGAAGAGTTTTGTACGTATTATTTCCTAAACTGGAATAGATCATAGGCTCCTCAACATCCACAAAGTAGAAAGGCACAACCTTTGCTGCTGAGCAAGACAGGATGCCTGGGCACTGTCTCAACTTAAAATAACTTGAGTCTAAAACAGAAGAATAAGAAGTTCATGTTTATAGCACATGGGATGCCCACACTACTGTGAACAGATACTAGAATATACTTTATCACTTAACCTTTTAAGCATTCCTCATCATTCCAGAGCATCCTCATTCCATAGATGCTAACTCAGATACTGGAGCAGTCATATAATTTCCCAGGTAAGTACTATATTTGGGATTTTACTTTCAATCTTTTTCAATGTGATCACAGCACTGTCAACTCAACACTGTAAATTTTCAGAAAAAAAGGGGGAAAATATTGTGTTAGTGAGCAAGTCCAGACCTAGAAAGACAAATGTCACATGTTCTCTCTTACCTGTGTCTCCTAGATCTGAACAGTAAGATATAAGGCTCTAATCCAGAGTAAACTCAACAGTCAGGAAAGAGACCATGGGAGGGTATGCAATATAGAAGGGAACAACAGGGTACCAATGCTATGAAGAAATGGAAAAAATAGTGGAGCGTTAACTAGGGAGGGAGGTTAATATAGAAGGAGAGGAAGAGAGAAAAGAGGAATAAATAAAACACAAGGATGTTTGTAAAACTCATAATGATCATGTTTTTATTTACTTAAAATTACACATTGATTATATAATAAAATTAATATGTGTTTAATCAAAGTTGAGCTACTTGTGCTCGTTATGCTACCCCCAACAGCCATCGATTCTCTAACAAAATTCTCAGTATCACACATGAGAAACCTCACTGCGATTTGTTGGTCAGGACAGTTCAAGCAACTCCAGAAGAAATATAGGCTATTGTTGTTGCCCTTGGTTGATTACCAGAGGCTGAAAGTAAGTCTCTATTGCTAAAGACATTACACGCTTCTGATACAGGACTCTGAGAATTTGAGCTGGAACTTACCTGAAAGCCTCCTCCTTGGGGAATAGTTTCATGGTACTTGATACGGTATGCAAGCAGTCAAAAGAGGAAAGTAATCAATAGTTTTACCCAGCTATAATGCCTATGAGACACAACTATCACCAGCAGGGCAAGATTGAAATAGTGCCATTGGTAACCTATTGGTAACCAATAACTGTCTAAATGACCTTAAGGATTGCTCAATAGGAGGAAAAACATCCCTGGTACTGGAAATCTACCCAACTACTAATGGCTTGAGATTATGAATCTTAGAGGGAAACCTACTACTGTTACTTTCCTAAAAACCATTCTTAACTGTGTTCTAAATATGTATCCTTATGGGTATAAGTTATTGTCGCTCTTCATAAAGCTTCACTTAGCCATAGATAGAGACCATCACAGGAAACCACAGCTGCTCAGAATACAGAGAACAATTCACCTGGGCTGTCAGGCTCTAATGGATACACCTACAACACTACTCCTGTGCCAAAACATCAGTGAGCGTCACAGCAGATGGGCAGAATGGTTGTAAGGGCCAGAGGAAGAGGACGTCTGATACAAGATTGTGTTTTCTAGACATGACAGGAAAACTAGACCAGTGAAATCTCAACACTATGACTTCCTAAATCAGACCTTAACTGACAAAACTACTTGACATGATAATGTTTATGGGGGAGATCACACAGGGACCCATTCCTAGATGAAGAGCTATGAGCTATAGGCAATTAATGACTTTTGAGAAGAGAAACTGGTCTTTCTAAGGGATAAGCCCCCTAATTGGTTGTCTAATACCAAGTGATCAGCCCCACACATATAAACAACATTAAAATGGGCTCAAAATATTGTGTTTATACATTTATTCATATTGTGTATAAGTGTATGCAACTATAATAGTTAGAGAAAAACAGTCCATGAATTTTAGAATGGGTAGGGGACATGGGAAGAGTTTTTTGGAGGAAAGGGGGGAAGATATGCTGTAAGTACATTTTAATTAAAAAGTAACCACCAAACCCTTCAAAACTTCAAAAATAGAAAAATAATAAATACTGTACAAGTATCCCTTACAAAGATCTTCACAAGATCCTTTCACCATGTCTTAACCTGAGTGTTTTCAGATGTTCTGGCTGGATGAGTCTGGAGGACTGAGGATAATCTGACAAATACCATAGGAAACTAATCTGTACATGAACTGATGTCCTAGAATGCAAAGCATCACATTCTAAGCAAACCAATTCCTCCAAAAATGCACACACACACACACACACACACACACACACACACACACACACGGGGCGGGGGAGTCAGAAAGAGAGAGACAGAGACAGAAACAGAGAGAGCTATTACAGTCACCTCATAGTCTGCTTCTTAGTAGCCATCATAATCCTACATGTTTTTTTCTAAATTATGCTTGCTGTATCACCACAGAAGTCAGGGACACATGGTAAAATACAACCATGTGTTATTTCCTATGACATTATCTCTTATTACATTACTTCTTATGACAAGCTATTTAGGTTAGATATAATAAACCAGAAGATATGTTTAAAGTGAAATGGAGGTGAAATGTTTTCCTGTCTGCAAACTTAAGCCTGGAAGCTCATTTGGGAAGATGCCCGCTTGGTCATTACTTTGTCATAAATTGCAACTAATCTTGATCATCATGTGGACTGTCTAGTACACTGTTGTGTGGCAATCCCAGACCCCTCCATGAGGCAAACATACTCATTTGTCTTACTTGACTTTGTTGGGCTGGGGGAGGGAAGCTGATAACAATAACAGAAATTGATTGTTCCAGCCAATGTCTTACAGACAACTTTCTGTACTAGAGCATACTTCAAGGAAGGTCCTTGCATTGTTGTCCTCCTCCCTATAGGATGTCATGAGTACATAACCCTTGTGTGCATGCAGTAGTACATAGATTGGTATGTATTTGAATATGGTGTGGTTCCCGACTGATAACATCACCATTAACCTCAGCTTTCCTGCTGTGTCATTTGACCAGCTGGTATATTTGAAAAATAAATGAGAAAAGCTACATAGTAATAGGAGGTAGTTTATATAGTCTCAAGTAAGGTAAATTCTTTGTATAAATAAAGTGCCTAAGCCTAGTTGTAGGTCCAATATCACCGTTCCTGTACAGATTTGACCTTCACAACAGAACTGGTATCTTATCTGCATTGTAGGATATTCAGTCTTCTATTACATTTCTCTAACTCTACTAAGATTTTAGGCAAGGACAAAGAATCCTTACACTTGAGCAGGTGTACTGAGTAAATCAAGAAGGTCACGAGGCTTGTGGAAATCCATGGTTGAGCTATTGTGGAATAAAACAATGTAGGTCTATTTTCAAAACCACTTTGACAATCTGAGATGCATATATGAGAAGCTGATGATTCATTTCCCTGCCCTTGGAAGAGATTCCAAGCTCTTGAGAACAGAAAGGACAAGATGAGGTCAAAGAAAATTGCATGGCATAGTGCATAATTCATTGTTCTTAATAAAAATATGGTCAAGAATATTTTCTAAGGAAAATAAAAAGACCCAATCCAATATATAAAAATAATTTTTTAAATGACAGAATATATCATTATTACTTTTATAACTTTTCTTACAAAGAACACAAATGGATCATTCCCCTATGGGAACAAATTTTGAGTTAAGACACACTGGAAATACCATTTGTTAAGGGACTAGCCTGGGAGAGGAGAGTCATTGAGCAGAGGCAGGAGAAAAGAGCTGCCCACTAAATTAATGTTTTATACAACATTTTTTTTTTTACCTTACACACACCTTCTCTATTACCGTGCCTTCTACAGATAGGAAAGTGGAGATCCAGATACACTTCTCAACCTGCTAACGAGGGCACGTTCTGTTCTCCCTGTTCTCACTCTCTCCTGTGCTATGGAGCCTTGTGCCATGAGCTCCAGTGAAGAAACTGTAAGATCGGAATGGACAACAGCAGTAACATATTTCTGTTTACTGATGTCTAGAAAACATCTTTTAGATGAGCGTCTGTTGGATCAATCTCAAATGTTACTGTGTAGCATCTTATATTCACAAGAAGGTATTATGTAACAAGAGTCATTCCTACTCCACAGATTTGACTGACTAGAGGAACTAAAAAAAGTAGAACACATGGTGACTGAAAAAACAGCATTTTACATATTTCCTGCAGCAAAATAGGAGACCTCTAATCTATCCACTTCAGGCTAACTTCCATCTATATCTGATTATTTTGTTGTTGTCAATATGGTTACTGCAGTGAATGGCAAGCTGTGTCTTAATGTACTTTCTATTTCTATATAAGAGGACAATGGTGATCATAAGTAATTTTCATCTATTCATGGTTCTTTGTCATATCAAATTTAAATAATTATCCATTCAAACCTCTTTGTTTCCAAAGTTGGATTATCTTTTGATTGTAGATTTTAAAAACTTCCATTACACCCTTGATAACTCTATCTGGTAGATATTTTCTTTAATTTTATACATTTCTTTTTCCATTTTCCTCCTATAATAACTGTAATTCATTAAATATAGTTTTTTTTCAAATAACTGTTTGCTAATCTACTGAGTTTTTTCCTTATTGATTTCTGGTTTTCAATTTAATTGATTTCTTTAATTGATATTATTTTTATCTATCTTTATTTTGGATTTAGTTAATTCCTCTTGTTCTGGTCCTTTTTTCTTTTTCTTTTCTTTTCTTTTTTTTGGTTTTTTGAGACTTGTTCTGGTTCTTAAGGTGAGAATTTAGAAACTAAATTTATATATTTCTTTTTCTTTAGTACATAAATTAATTGATTTAAGTTTCCATCTAGGTCCTATTAGCTTAATCTCAAAGATTTTTACAAGTAATATTTTCATTTTCATTTAATACAAAATGTCTTTAAAATTCTCCAAGACATCCTATTTGGCCCATTTTTAATAAAGTTGACTAACCTCCAATTTTTTTTTGAGTGTTCTGGCTTTCTGTTACTGATCTTTATTTGATTTTCCTGTGGCCTGAAAGTATTCTTTGCATGGCTTTACTACTTCATGTTTCTTAAGATGTGCTTCGTGGCCCAGAGCGCAATCAGTTTTAGAGAACAGTCCATGTGAGCTAAAGTTTTATTGGCTGAAGCCCTTATGGAAGTAAGTTTGCCGCATGAGACTGCAGCCGCTGCTTACTTCCAGTTCCAATGCCTCATTGTCTGTATTGTACATTTTGATGTGGCAAGGATGAGCTGCCAAAAACAATAATGAATTTATCACAATAGTTCTTCATTGTTGTCTCAAGTATTTTTCTGATCTACTTTTAAGAGCATCTACATAAAAAATCATCATGTCTTCTGAGTGATCAGTCCCTTTATCATATAATAAGTTATCACTTCAACAAACCTTTGATTAGTTTTACCGTACTATATCTTCCTGCATTCATTTAGGTGTGTTCGTCAGTAACACTAAATTAGGATTTGATTTTTTATCTATTCTGATTGTTTCTGCCTTGTTTTATTTGTCTAAGACTCATCCTGGCAGGGATGCTGGTGTGGATGCCTCTGTGGTTGGTTGGGAGTAAGTAAACAGGTGTGTATCTGCATGGTGCATGCGCTGTAGAGACTTAGAGGTAACTTTCCTCAAAATCTGTCTATCTTGAAATGCTTCAGATTAATTTTTTATCTTTAATTGTGTGGTGGGGGGGGGCTATGTGTATTTAAGTGCAGGTGACTACATAGGTCAGAAAAGGGCACTGGATCCCCTGGAGCTGGGTTACAGGTGGTTATGAACCTCTCAAGTGGGTGCTGTGAACTAAACTTTGGTCTTTGTAAGAGTAGTGTGCCCTTTTTTATCACTAAACCATCTCGGCAACCTCACATCCTGTTTTGTTTTGTTTCTGTGTAGCCTTGGCTGTCCTGGAACTCACTCTGTAGACCACGCTGGCCATGAACCCAGATCTGCCTGCCTCCACCTCCCGAATGCAGGACCTCAACCTGTTTTTCAGGCAGGGTCTTTAATTTTGAGTGTTCTGGCTTTCTGCTACTGACCTTTATTTGATTTTCCTGTGGCCTGAAAGTATTATTTGCATGGCTTTACTACTTCATGTTTCTTAAGATATGTTTTGTGGCCCAGAACATAATCAGTTTTAGAGAACATTCCATGTGAGCTAAAGGCTTATTGGCTGAAGCCCTTTTGGAAGTAAGTTTGCCCCATGACCAGTGAGATCACTGGGAATCTGTAGGTTTCTTTCTCCTTAGTGCCAAATTGCAAATGTGTACCACCTTTACTTAATGTTTATGAGGATTGTGGGATCAAAATCATGTGTTTATGATTACACGGAAAACATATCATTGCCTGAGGAGTCTCCATGGGCCTGTCTCTGACATTTAATTGATGTTTGTAGTACACTGACAAGTAATCATTGATAATCATTCAGTAAGTAGCTTTTATATTTGTTATTCTTTATTATTTGATTCTTGGTTTTAGTTTTTGGTTTTTTGTTTGTTTTTTGGGTGGGAGTTGTCTGTGTTCTAAATCCAGTGTCTTGGTTTAAACTGAGCAGTTTGCTAAGTTTAGCACTACAAACTCTCACTGGTGAGAGTGAGGAAAAGTATGTAGGTATATAAACCCATTAATCCCATCATGAGACCTTCCTCTCTTGACCTTAACTTAACCCTTCTTCTCAAAGCCTCCCTTATGATGTCATTGATTTATGGATTTGGGGATTGAGTTTTGAACATATGATCTTTTGGGAGATATATTCACATTATCAGGGCCTTCATAAAAGAAGTGATGCCAGTGAGAATGAATCACCAAACTGCAGTGTAAGGAATAGTCATCCCACAAAAGTTTAAAAAAAAAAAAAGGAAGCCAGCAAAATATAAAAGTCAAGCACAAAATGCTGGATATACTATTCTGTCCATGTTTATTTAATTTTATGTTGACACACAAAAACACATGGCAAAAATTCAATGCTGATGTTTTAACAAAGTAAAATTTCATTGTTTCCATTTTATAATGATTGATGTGTTTATTAGCAGCAAATGTATTTTCTGTTTTATGAAAATATAGTGCTAAAAAGGAAATAATAACACCTGGAAAGGTCTAATTATCTAATGAGCATTATTTTATTTTAAAGTGAGATTTTTGTTTGCTTGTTTGTTTTCTTAGTTTTTTGAGAGTTTTGAACATGTGTTTTCTTCAAATTTACCCCCTCCCTCAACTCCTCCCAACTCTATCTCCCTCTTGTACCTTCGCAACTTTGTTCCTTCTTTTCCCCTGAAAGTATTTGAGACCAGTATGTGCTATCCAAATATTCTTGGATGTGTGGCTGTTGCCTGGATTGTGGTCAATTTACCACAGGCTCCATTTTTAGACAAAACTCTTTCTCCTTTCCAGCACCTAACAATCGCCAAAAGTTCCACATTAAGGGGCCAGATTGTGCTCCCAACTTCCATCTTTTTGATAGGATTTGGTCTGGCTTAGGTCCACAGAGGTTCTGTCCATGTGTTCAAAGCCATTATGAGTTCATATGTACAATTGCCCTGCTGTGTCCAGAGAATAATGCTTCCTTGTAGTCCTCTATCACTTCTGGTTCTTATATTCCTCTAGTACTTTCTTCCACAACGATCCCTGAGCTTTAGAAGGGAAGGTAACGCACACAAGTTCAATTTACAGCTAAACACTGTGCAGCATCTTCTTTTCTACACCTTGTCCAGTTGTGAGTCACTGTGTTAATCACTATCCACTAAAAATAGAAGCTTCTCGGATAAAGGTTGAAAGATGTGTTGCTTGTGGGTAAAATAATAACTCATTAGAAGTCCTTTTAATATCATGTCTTAATAGACATGATATTAAAAGTATATATACACAAGAGTAGTAGGTCCTCTCCTAGGACTCATGATATGTCTAGCCACAGGTTCTTAGCCAAGTTATGGTTTCATCTTGAAGAGTGGGACTTAAATCTAATGAGAAAGTTGCTGGTTACTCTCAAAATATTTGTACTACTATTGCACAAATGGGCATGTATTACCAGGCAGTCAGTTTCATAGCTATGTATGACTGATGATTACTTTTCTCTTCCAATGGCATGCATAGGTCCCTTCCAGCACTTTGAAAGCTAGCCAGTATGAATGAAGATTCCATTTCAATACCAGCTCATTTCACCATGTTATATGACTCAACTATATGGTGTCTTTAACAATATGGCCTCACTCTCAAGTTCTGGAGGTGCCTAAGAACATTGTCAATAGCCTGTAATAATTTGGGTTCATGTAACTTCATTGTCAAACAAATCCAAAAGAAGTAACTCATTTCAGGATTTTTATTTGTTAACTTCTGTTGTCAGATAGGGGTACTCTTCCCAGATATAGGATAGCTTCATTTTAACACAACACAACACACACACACACACACACACACACACACACACACACACACACACACGCTTCTATAGTAGTCATTTTCATTGTGTTTTTGAAAAGCCTTCGATGCTATATATCTCTCCCTGTACTCTCTCATCTACCCAACTCCTGCTCTCCACTTCCCTACCCTAGTTTAATCTTTTCTGTTCCATGATTAACTTTTAACCCTTTATACAAGTGTGGTTTGCTTCCCTTCACTTGAAAATAATTTTCTTACCTCTATGGGTATTCCAAATTAAACACTTATCTGGAGATTCAAAGAAAACATTCACAGATGAAAGAACAGTTGACACTTGTTTTTTTGATCCTGGCTAACCTCACTCAAAAATGATTCTTTGCAGCTTCATCCATTTGCTTACAAACTTCAAATTTTCATTTTTTCTTAGTAGTGGAATAATAGTTCATTCTTTAACTATATCACATTTTTACAAATACAATTTTTTGGTTTTTCTTTTTTCTTTTCCTTTTATTGTTTATTTTATTTTTTGTTATAATGTTTATTTATTACATCAAGTTACATCTCCACCATAGTGCCCTCTTTCCACCCCTCCCAGTTCCACCCTCCCACCCTCCTCTCCCTCTCCCACCCATCCCACTCCTCTGATGTGGAGTGTCCCTACAAATCAGCCCCTCTCAGTTCAACAGTCTTATGAGGGCTAAGCTTCCTCTTGCACTGGGGGCCTACATGGTAGCTCCCCTAGGGCAAATTGACCCATTGATAGGTAACAAAGTCTATGTTCCTGATCTTTTTGGAGTGTTGGTTGTAGGATAGTTATCCTGTATTATATGGCTAACCAGAACCCTGGCTGTACTGGGCTCACTTTATAGATCAGACTGGCCTTGAATTCACAGAAATCTGCCTGCCTCTGTCTCCCGAGTGCTGGGATCAAAGGCATGAGGCACCACGCCCAGCTTTGACATTTTAAAATATCCATTCATAAAGCATGCTAATCAACTGATTGACATCTAGCCTGCTTCCATTTCTTAGTTACTATGAGAAGAGCAGCAATGAAGATGGATAAATAGATAGCTCTACAGCAAGATATAGAATCCTTTGGGTATATACCCAAGAGTGGTACAGCTCAATCTATTCTAGCTTTTTGAGGAACTTCCACACTGATTTCCATGATGGTTGCCATCAGTGTGCATTCCCACCAGCAGTAAATGAGGGTTTCTCTCTCATATCCACAGCAATTTTTTTTTCATTTATTTAAAACTTAGGCATTCTGACTGGGGCAAAATGGAATCTCAAAGAACTTATAATTTGCATGTCTGTGATAGCTCAAAAATGTTTCTTAGTCATTTGCCATTATCTTTTGAGAACTCTCTATTTAGTTTTATGCACTGTGTCTTAATTGAGTTGTTTGTTTTCTTGTTCATTTTTTTGAATTCTTTATATATTCTAGATACTAATCCTCTGTTAAATATATAGCTGCTAATTTTTCCCCTTTCCTTTGGCTACTTTCTCCTGTCCCCTCTTTCATCTGCCACATTACCTCTGTCATTGTCCTTAAGAAATATGGTTGACCAATTATTCTCAACTCTTTCTATGAAGGTTAATTGTAAGGTTGACCAGTTGTTTATTGTTTCAACTCATGGAATTTAAACCTTTCTTATTTGGTGGTATATTTCATCTTATTTTGCATTATTTTATTTTAAGAATAGAAAGATAGTGAGTAGCTACACTATAATGAATGAGTATTCTGTGAGGCAAAACACAGTTCAAGTACATGCAGATAATGCTGCACATCCTGCCCTGAATATCCTGCACTCTTTCTTTCCCATGTGGTTAGTTGGTAGCAATCAGTAAACAAAGAGATGGGATTTGGGACTCTTATTTTGTGTAGTGTACTAGAGAACTATGAATTTGAACAGATTTTGGTTTTTGTAGCCCATATATTTTCTTTTACCCTCTCTTCCTTATTATCTTAGTTTAATTATCTCTGAGACTTCAAGTTTTCCCTAATATAATTTTTCTTTGTCTATTTTAACCTCTTAGTTATATGAAGAACAAAATACAATCAAGGATATTTAATAAACTTATCTGAAGTTTTTTGCCTGATTGTTTCAGATAAATAGTTTTATCTAACAGATAAAGACTATGCATTTGCAATATATCTTCAATACCTTCCTTTTCTGTGAGTGCTACTTTCATTTAAAACATTTTATCATATTATTATATTCATTAGGACCATAGTTTATAGGGTTTTTTTTTCTGTTCTAGTTTCTGAATTAAAATCACTTGGTATGCATTTTCATTTGATCCTCTCAATGTTGTGGGCATGACAGTCTAGCTTAAAAAATAAAACTCCGGTATTTTGCTCTTTGCTACTGAGATAGGAATTCCTATACTTTTCTGCTAAGTATTGACCGTCAACTCCAAGGATCTTCATGTACATCTTTCAAGGTTTAACAAATGCACATTTATGTCCCCAGAGCCTCTGGGCTGGAGGTTTGTGAAATACAAAATAAGTTCTATGGCCACCAGTACATGGAGTAAGAAGAAGAAGATATTTATGTCTTCTAAGAAGAGTGTGACAGATATGTGATATTTGTCCTTCTAAATACATATTTTAAAAATAGCTATTTTATTAAAAAAATAGGATTAAAATATTTGATAAAATAACAATAACTGCCTTGTTTGTTTGTTCTTTGTGGCACTAGGGATGGAACCTAGCATGCTACGCAAATGTTCTTTCATTGACCTACATCCCCAGAAAAAAAAAAAAATCAATGATTCCCACCATCAGTTTCTCAGAGAAAATACTCTGTGCATGTGACTATAAATGTGTATTTTTGCAACTAAAATAGCTTTTTAAATTACCTAACATCCAATAGTTTTGACTATTAGATCTAACTTCTATTAATCTCATAGTGTACAATTTATTTTTCACTTAATTTTTGTAAATGATAAATTTCTATGCATTACTGTGCACATCTATAATCCCAGCATTTGAGAGACAGAGGCAAGAAGATAGAGAGCTTAGAGCCAGCCTGTCCTACATTGTGAAAACAAATCTTGGTGAATGAAACCAGGGGCTGTGTACATAGCTCAGAGGTAGAATAGTCCCTTAGGAAGTACGGGAAAACATCCTCATGATTTTGAATATATATGAATATATAAGTTCAGGAGTAAATGGGAAACAAGAAAAATTGCTGAACATGAACAAAATCGAACAAGTGAGAAAATGTCATATTAGATTACTTGACAATCTAACTAAAAATAGATTTGGAATTTCATTTTGAGCTTTAGTTTTAGCAGTTTATAAGATAGCCTAAGAAATTCCCATAAATGTTAAAATGAATAAAATCTGTAGTTTAGTAAATTAAAAATAAATTCCTCCCTGATGTCCCTCAACCAATGAATGGAAATGTCAAGTTTTGACCTCTCGCTACCAACCGACATAAACTGTTTAGGATAATTAAGAAACGGAAACTAATAGTCATGAAAACGTGTCATTTTGTTAGTTACTATGACAGTCTATCACAGTTATTTTCTAAGCTACTCAGATATCAAGTTGCTAAGAGACAAGCAATATTTGCTTATCTAAATATAAGAGATAGATGGGGCATCTTCAAAAACCTCAAGAGATCTGCAGAATATGGCATTCAAAGATGTTTTCTTAACTTAAGATTTTTTGATATCGAGACATGTCAGCTCCTGACAGCACCCCCTATTCTACTCCAAGTAGAAGATGAGCATTGAAGAATCTCCAGTGGGAGATGATTGAATTGGTGGTAAGCCATTCTCTTGGCAAGAAAAACCACTTGCTTCAACTGTAGACAGACTTCTGTCCAAAAAGGACAAAACTTGGAAGCAGGTAAGTCGACAGCCTAGCTCTGCCAAGACAGGGTAGG
>CAJQZJ010000319.1:254453-288578 GCA_907164525.1 Lophiomys imhausi | reverse complement strand
GTTGTTTTGTATTGTATTTATAGTTATAAGAAAAAGAACCATTTTTTGGACTGAAAGGGAGAGCTGTTGGGGGGAAAAATAAATACCTTAAACTAAAAAAAAAAAAAAAACTGTGGTACATCTACACAATGGAATACTACTCAGCCATCAGAAACAACGAAATCATGCAATTTACAGCTAAGTGGATGGAACTAGAGAAGTTCATCCTGAGTGAGCTAACCCAGACTCAGAAGGATGCACATGGCATCTATTCACTTATAATCGGATTTTAGCCATATAGCACAAGATAACTATACTACAGCCAATGCACCAAAGGGAACAGGAACACAGAATTTGTTACCTGTCCATGAGACACTTTGCTCTAGTGGTGCTGCCTTGTAGGTCCCCAGTGTATGAGGAGGCTCTTGGCCCTCATATGACTGCTGAACTGGGGTAGGGGACTGATATGCAGGGACACTCCACTCCAGAGGAGTGGGATGGAAGGGATAGGGGTTAGAGGGTGGGAAGGTGGGACTGAGAGGGGTGAAAAGAGGGTACTGTGATAGAGATGTAACTGAAGTAATAAACATAAAAAATTAAATAAATAAATAAGTTCCTTATTCTAACATAAAGACACTTCAAGTTTCTTTGGAATAGTGAAGTAAGTCTAGCTAAAAAAAAAGCTAACAATGATAAAGTATTATGAAAATTATTATTATTATATAAAGATAACACTCTGATTAGTAAATCAACTTCTTTTCCATAAACACTAAATAAAGACATCAATATAATAAATGTGAAATGACATAAATTTGAATAAATATAATTTGTGAAAATAGAAAAGCATTCTACCTGCTTACATAAAAACACAAACATGGCCAAAGAAAGCCTGTGATTCTGGCCTTTGATGGTTGTGTAAATTACATTAATTTTTACTATTTAATTGAATTTGGCTTAATAAAAATTTACTTTTGTCCTAAGCTTTAGTGATCTTTGATATTCACTCTATTGTGAGTTTGATTATGCTTATGAATATTTTTCAAGAAAGAGCACTAATTGCCTAATGAGTGTGTAGGAGTTAAATAGAAGATGAATGTGTCTCTTGGAGGTCTATTGCCCTGGGGAAACTTTTATCTTGCAAGTATCAAGTGTTTTTCAGAAAAAATACAAGAGAGAGATATACAAAACATTGAAGTAGTCACAGAACCAGGAAACTGGTCAAAGAACAGTCAGAACAGAATTGAGAACTCAAGAATATAAGGAATGTTGGAAATAATCTACTTCAGTTAAGCAAACTTCAGTTTCAACACCAAATGGAGCTTATTGTCTATTTTATTCATGGCCTGCAAGGGAAGAAATGGTTTTTGATTTTGTTTTTATGTGTGTTTTTTATTTCTATATTAATGATAAATACAAGCAAATACCATTTAATGAAAATAAATATTGTATACATTTCAGCATTCATTTATCCAGTTCTTTGAACCTAGAATGCTGGTTTTCTTATTCCTGGAGTGGTAAATTAAACTTACTGCAACAAATTTTGTGTGTTACCCAAAACACGGATACTTGGATCTATGGCTGAAGTTTTTGCTAATTCCTTATATTTCAGAGATGTGTTGACTGTCCAACATCCTGCAAACAACTGCTACAGGATTTTGCCAATCTGTGTGAGAGGACTTTCTATCATTCTGTGACGACCCTTCACCTCTTTAATCCTGATGAGATTACATAGCAACGGAACTTTGTGACAGAAGGTGTTCTTGAATTCTGCTCGGCATCTACCCTACTGCGAGGGTCACTCTGCGGCAGAAGGTGTTCTTGAATTCTGCTCAGCATCTACCCTACTGCGAGGGTCACTCTCTGAAGTATGTCTCTTACCTTCTTTGGCCACTGCAACATACATTGTGGTCATCTTCATATTCTGTGATTTAGTAATAATAATGAAACCAAGCCTCGAGCTGCACAGGGCGCTTAGCTTGACGGCAATCATGTCTTCTCATGTCTAACACTTTTGCACATTTAGTCTCCACCTATGAGGACTGCTTCAGGCAAACAGCCCAAAAAAAAAGCTACATATTACATCTAGATTTTATCACCAGACTGTGAATATCTACCTTTTTCTATCGTCTGTCTGTCTATCTTTGTACCTTTCCCTCATCTATCAATGTAGCCAGGACAATACTATCTATGTTTTTGACAGTATTCTGTTTCACAAGCATAATCTTGTTTAATCCACTGATCAATTATGAATGTCTTTTATGATCATAGAAACAGTTATATTATTACATGACTATCCACATGAAAATTCAGTAGTTTTTTCTGTCCTTATAAGGTCAAGTGTTGTAATGGCTAATTTGATGAAATAATATGTTAATTGTATTTTAAAATCATATACATCAATATATAGATATGGTTATTGTAACAGTAGTAGAAAATATAAAACTTCTAATTCTAGACCTTTATATAAATCTATGTTACTCAGCTAAGAATACATTTTGGCTTATTTCAAAGCTATTAAGAAGTACAGGCTCTGGGCTGCTTCCCAGAGTCCCTGAATCATGGGTGATTCTGGGTGAGGTCATAGAAGGCATTATTCAAAGCAACAGAAAAACTCATAGACTCCAGTAGCAAATTATCAGTCTAAATCCTATTTGTTAGATCACTGCATCATTAGAGAACATCAATATAATTCTGTTATATGCTTTCCAAACAGGGAAATATTGTTTGTTTGTTTTTGAGACTGATTCTTACTTGACATCCCTGGAATTCACTATGTAGATCAGGTGAACCTGAAACTCTTAGATAGATCTTCCTGCTTCGACATCATGAGTGTTAGGATTGAAAGTATGCTCTATAATACCCAATTATGATTGGAGATTTTTATCTGGAAAATGTAGCAGTCAGTGATTATAATTATCCCTAAAATGTAACTGGAAGAATTTTTGCATTGCTATTAGATAAACATGTTGACAGTCTCATGAATTCTCAAATTGCTTGCTTTAAAATTCTATGGGCATTTCAACTTAGGGACTCATTTCCAATTTAATGAATTGAATGAATTAACACTGAACTTGATTTAATCTTGCAACCATTTCTTTCCCTAATGGGGGAGATATGCAAACTTTTTCCTCCTTTGTTCTGCCTCATATTTTCAAACTAACTATTTAAAAAGACTGTTCAGTGTTTGTTAGTGGTGGCAGTGCTTGGGGAAGCATGCAGGGGAAGAGAAAATTAACCTTGGCTAAAGTTGTACTAAATGCTGTCTCTTCCCTAGGCCTGGGAAGTATTGAGAGCCTCTGCCTGGGAGGGCTCTTCATGAATTCTCCCTGAGCAAGACTTCCTGGACCTACACTACTGTATAAAACCCACCTTCCTTAAGAGGATGCCCTCTCCTCTCAGGTTGGTCTCTGGAGAATGTGCTCGTGTGTATTCTGGGAACAGAGAGGTGCTTAATGCCAACTATAGTGGTCTTAGTCTATAAGCACTCTACTGTGAGGTCCATAGCAGCCTCAAGACTGCTGTTGATGAGATATTTATAAGTCAGTTTGGAGAGCATCTGCGGAATGAATTGCAGGGATATATAATAGATTTTGGAAATTTTGCAAAGGTCACTTGAAATAGTTAAGAAAAAAAGAAAAAAAATCACACTTCACTCCAGTCACTCTGTGATGTAACACAACCTTGGAAAAATCATTTAATAAAATTATTTTATTAACTTCACATAAGTAAGTGCCCAAAACAGTGTGAAGAGTTTTCAGCTATTCTCTTCTTTTTATATTTTTTTCTTTGCTATGGCGGTATTCTATGGTAAAAATTTGTGTATTCACATGTTTTTCAAAAACAGCTTAAATTAAATTTTCTAGCATAGTGTATCACAGATACTTTCTAAGTTAATCAGAAATCAAGTTGCCAAGAGACAAGCAAAATATGCTTATCCAAATATAAGGTGATAGATAGGTGGTCTTCAAAAATCTCAAGAATATGGCATGCAAAGATGTTTTCTTAACTTAAGATTTTTAAATATGAGACATGTCGCCTCCTGACAGCACCCCTATTCAACTACAAGTAGATGATGAACACTGAAGAACTTTCATTTAGAGATGGCTGCATTAGTGGCAAGCATGTCATTGGGCAAGAGAAAGCCCTTGCTTCTACTGCAGACAGAATGCTATCCGAAAAGGGCAAAACTTGGAAGCAGGTAAGTTGACAGCCTAACTCTGCCAAGACAGGGTGAGCAAGTCCTTCATAATTCCTGCTTTACAATTAATGTCTGTCAGAGATACTGGGTCAGAAGGAGGAAGATAGATGCTCCAATGTTATAGAAAGAAATTGGGGACTCTCCAGGGATACAGTTGTCTGCCATTTCTTAGTTTTGGAAGCTGCTGGTTCTGCACTTCCTGTTTATTCAGATATATTTATCTTTCTCAGATCTCTGATGTGGTTAAAGACTAGATAGTTAAATTTTAAGTTGTTTAGAAATTAAGAGGATGTTCTAGGTCTAAGAAGGTGTTCTTAAGTTGGTAATGCAAGTTAGGATGGAAAATGAGTTAGGTATAGAATTTTAACATATGGAGATAGATAATAGAATATTAATATCAGCTGCCAAATACGTATGGACTGGACATTGGGAATGTATGTTATACCTTATAATTTTCATAATCGTTGCCTAATTGTTCTTATTGTTTTGTATTGTATTTATTATTATAAGAAAAAGAGCCTTTTATTGGACAAAAAGGGGAAACTGTTGTGGGGGAGGATATACTTTAAATTAAAAAGAAAAAGAAGCGGATATGAGGGTGAGGGAGAAGAGAGCAGGAGAGTGGGACCGAGAGGGTGAGGAGGGAGGGGACTGTGACTGAGATGTAACTTGAGGAAATAAATAAATGTTGGGAAAAACAAACAAAAAAATTCCTAATATTCAATACATAACTGTAGAAGGCTTTAGGATAGTGGGCTCTGGATAAGAACATGAACTATCATCATCACTTCCAGTGTTCAAAAAACTATCCAAATCCTGGTTTTATTCTAGGTTAACTAAGCTAGACTTTACTGATAACACATACTTTTTATTTTTACTGGCGGTTTACAAATTGTTATTTTGCATGCTAAAATTTGATAAAGTGCATAAAATTTGACTATCTCTATTTTTAGAGTAAGGAGAATAAAAGTAATATTGTATTTAACTGTTGTACATTGGAAGCTAAGAGAGATGACTATCAAGAGCCTATACCCCATAGAAAGATTGGTAAGAAAAATAAATCTAGAAGCCAGAAATATAGGAAAAACCTGGAAAGCATAACAGGACAGTGTTTAGGTATAGCTAAGAATCTGACAGACACTTCTTCTAGGTACTGTCCCCAGGAGGGGCAGATCATTTCATTTTACACATAAACAACCTCATTATGAGGATCAGTGGACTTTACCCAGCTTCAGAAAGCCATCAACTGCTAAATCTAGAAACTAGTTTCAGACAAACAGGAATGATGTGGGGGCAGTGTCCCTTCAGCTAAGGCATGCAGGATCTCTGCAGTTCTTCTCAAGGGACCAGAAATGATGAAATTTCCCTGAGATGCTCAAATAAAAGAAAAACTCATAAGCTATAAAAAAATGTGTCCACATTACAAAGTAGTGATGGTGCCTTTTAACCAGAAGTCATTAGCTTGATAAAATTAAATAGTTAAAACTATTAATAATATCCCCATTAATCAATTATACATAGTTTTTTCAAAAATCACACAATAAATTGAGCTGGTGACCACCTGCCTTATTCCCATGATTTCTCCATATTTCTATCAACTTCCTTCCTTCTCCAACAATGTCTATTAAATTTTAAAGTAGTGCAGTAATGTTACTGTTTCTAAAATAGAAACCTCCCGGTTTGTGTCTAGATGAAACAACCACAGTGTGATGAAATCCCTAATAAAATCAGCAACAGTTGTTTAATACCATCAAATACCCAGTTCATCTGTAATCTTTTCCTAATCTCTCAGATCTTTTTTTAAAATTATTTCTTAATTGGAAATCTAAATAATGTCTATGTATTTTGTTTATTTACAATGTCACTTAGAAACCTTTTGATAATCATCATCGTCCCTCTTTTTATAAATAGTTTAACATTTACTTACTTATATAATGTATATGAGAGAGAGGGAGGGGAGGAAGAAAGGGAGAAAGACAGAGAGATAGAAATAGAAAGGGATGCATCATGCATATGTGAAGGTCAGAGGACAACTTGCAGGAGACAGTTCTCACCTTCCAGAGCCACTGGGCTCTGGAGATCTGACTCGGCTCAACAGGGTTAGTAGCAAGTGAGTTATCTCACAGGCCAAACTTTCCCTTTTATCTTGCTGCCATGTGTTATTTGAAAAAGTCATGCTGTTTGTCCATTAGCATAACTCACAATGCATATTTCCAGAGTGGAACACTTGGCACTCTCTGTGATCTCTGTGTAAGTTCACACTACTCCTCTAACATTACAATTTCAATTTTGTAAATTTAAAACATTTCAACTGATGATTACCAAATAAAAACCTGTACTGTAATATTAACCTTTGCTAATTAAGAAAGATAATGACCAATAACTAATATATATATTTATAACATAATATATAATATATTTTATAACTTATATATGTGTATATTATATAACTAATAATAGTAATAATAACTAATATAGTGATTAATTAGTTAATATATATTGGTTATTGTTTATATGTTTATGCATAAATATATATTAGTTATTGGTTATATATGCTTTATATATATAATTACATATATATATGCTTTAGAAAGCTTCATAACAAAAAAAGATTTCTTTTTTTTAACATTTTAAATGGAATTTATTCATACCTCTACCTTTTTCCAAAAATTCCTTGAATACATATCAATAGGAAATAGAAATAAACAGAGGGCGTTCTGTTTAAATCCCAGGTTAGTATCCTAATGATAGACAACACAGTTCAAGGTCATTTGTGTTCACCCTTAGTTGTTACATATTTAAACTAATTTTAATGTTAGATCAATCTAAAATGTTAGGAAGATAAATACTGAAGATCACCACAAGGAAACTCAAAATCAAAATTTAATAATCTGTTTGGGTATATACCCATAAACAGTCAGTTTGGGTTCTTACTCACTGTAATGTTAGACTCAAATGTTGTATTCGATTCACTAGGCTCTAAGACCATATATTTCTTAAAAGTCATAGCACTTTCTCCACCCATCTTCATCATCTGTCAAATGTGAGACCTATCTAGATTCTCTTTTTTTTTTTTTTTTAATTGTGCATTCTAAGATGTTGCCTAAGTGCTGGCTCCCAGGTGTAAATGCCATTTAAGCCCAAGAGTTGCTAAAGGCCGTTAGACAATGGAGTCACAGCTCTTAGAACAGTATATAGTCTGCAGAGGGTCTACAGGGTCAAACGTTTGTTTGTTTAGATTTATTTATTTATTATGTATACAGCGTTCTGACTGCAGGTACGCCTGCATGCCAGAAGAGGGCACCTTTCTTTTTTTCCTTTTTTTTTCCTTTAACAAGTATCATTCTGTAAAGAACAAATATATGAACTAGTGTACACTGGGCTTCAATGTTTGGTGTAAAAGACCACAGCCTGTTCACAGCTCTAGGAAAGGCGAGAAGCACTACTTACCTGAGGCAAGGGTGAGATATCAGTGCAGACAGCCACTGACCCTGAGCAACACAGAAGACATAGATTCTCTTCCAGTGATGGTTGCACACACCCCTGTTCTTCGTGAGGATCCTAACAGTCACTGTGTTTGCCACTTGACTCCATCCTCACAGGCATCCCAAGATCGCACTCTGAAATCTGTCAGCAAAGGCCAAGGCCAAATCTATCTACGCACCTCCAGTTTACAAAGAAAAGCAAGAGTGATGCCTTTTAAACAGGGCATATTGACCCGCAATTTACCCCAGGTCCATTGTCACAATGGGCTGATGGTCAGATTGAGAGACACAAGTGTCCCTTTAGAAGATCTTAATTTCTGCCAGACTGGTTACACTTACACTGCCCATGTGAGTAGAAAAGGTATATTATCACGGCTGTAGAGATTGATCATCAGTTGAGAGCAAGTACTGTTCTTGCGTACTACTTGACTTTGGTTTTAATTAGGTTCCTACTACCTATGTCAGGTGGCCAACAACCACTTGAATCTTGAGCTCCAGGAAATATATCACCCCCATATGTCCTCTGCTGGTACCTGAACACACATGTACACAACCCCACACAAACACACATGTGTAAACATAACTAAAGATAAAAAAGAAAGATAGGTCATAGAACATAGCCAATTAAGCTAAAATACAAGCAAAGAAACCCAAAAAGTTTTGTCTGTAGAAATATACAGGAGACTCCAATGACAGAAACTGTCATGGTTAATAGGGAATATATTGATTATTTTATTAATTAATAAGAATTAAAAATCACTAAAAAAATAACCAGGGAAGATGGCCTGTGCTATGACTTAAATATGTTTTTGGAATTATGTATGTTGTAAACCTAATCCTCAAATTCATAGGTTAATGTTATGCAGAGGTGGGTCATCTGATTGGGTGATGAGGTTGAATTGCCTTGAATTGATTAAGTAAGCCATTCATAACTGATGAGACCTTGAGAGAGCATCATCTCTAACTGCCTATGCCAATTCACCAGTGCCTGGAGACTGCAAACACTCCTCACCAGGGAAGAATCCCTTGTTTAATGTGGCTTCTGAACCATCTACTTCCCAAGCCCCATAAATAGAAACTATAATTTTTTTCCTAAAAAACAGCCCAGTCTTTGATGCTCTAACAACAGAGAATGAAGGCAACGTGATCATTTGATTAAACATGGATAAAATGATCAGTTAATATGCCCTAATTACAGGGTCCCATGTGTGCCAATCATACTTTAGACAAGGGAATGATGGGCTTCTAATTGTGCTGAATTTTTATTCCAAGAATAGTTTGTTAAATAAAATAATCATATCCATCTGGAGACTAAGATAAATACACAGAACAGCTGAGCCCATTTTAAGCTCATGGCACAGATTTTCATTAAGTTTAACACCAAAGTCCGGACGATCCCAGAAACCATGGGACTCAAGCTGCTAAGAATGTTTGTCTTCCCAGAGTACTTAGATGCTTGTGCCAGGTTCTACATGATTTCTATGAAATCTGAAAAGTCATGATCAGGCTAGGCAGGAGACCAGCACTTTGAGTAACCCAAATCAAGTGTTCAGTGAACAGTCTCGTCAGGTGTACTTCAGTTAACATAAAGCCCTACTGTAACTTGCGTCGTGTTAAGATGGTATCCAGGGAGCTGCGAATTCAGAATTCATTGTTGGTGGTAGAACCACCCTCATACAACAGCTACTTTCTCCCACTGGGCTTCATCCTCCCACTCACTGTCTTTCTGGGCTTTACTTACTTATGAGTTTGGGACAGTAAGCAACAAGGTTTCAGTCAACTACTGTGATCTCCTGACGCAAAAATAGGCCTAATTGTCAGAACATTGTACAGAAGAAGCAGTCAGTCTCTGAGTTTTTGGTATTGCCCAGGATATGAAGTCAATACATATTTTAGGCTCTCCTCTCAATTGTTTGCAAGCACCACAGGGTGAACAGGGTTGTACACATGATTTCAAAGAACAAGATTATGTAGGCCCTCAGTGCAGCTCTTCCAGCTTTCTAACTAATTTTACTAAGGCAGTCTTAAATTTAGTGCCTAATTCCCTTCCTTGACCAGTTAAAAGTAGTATTAAAGTCTGAGGTTGTAGTCACAGACTAGTTGCCTTGTATGTGCAAGACTCTCTATTATATTGTAACAACATGAGGATTAGGAGTGATTAGCAAGGCCTTTGTGTACACACCTTCAATTTTAGCACCTGGGATTAGGATGGCAAGGCAAAGGGATGGTGAATTTAAGGAAAAGGAAAGCCTGACCTACATATCAAAACACTTCTGGAGAAAAAGAAAAGGAGGAAGGGGAAGAAGGAGAAATAGAGGAGGAGAAAGATAAAGGAGGACAAGGATAAGACAGAGGGTTAGTCAAAGTACTTCAAAAATATCATATAGTAAAATCAAACATTTGGAAAGGTAACTTTAAAAAGCTACCAACTAGCCAACTAGTTAAACTAAAAAATATACAAAATGGTAATTTTCTAACCTTAGAAAATAAACAAGATAGCTGTCCTAGCTAATTGTCATATGTACTAACTATAAAAGGGAATCTGAACCACTCATGATGTAAGGCAAGAATTAAAAAGCATCATGAAATGTGGAGGATGAAGAAGACCCCAGTGTCCAGTAACTTGTGAACTTGTGTCATTCACATTACAAAGAAACATGTGACCCAAGGTTGCAGGTTACATAACCTTTACTTTTCTTATGTAAGCTTTTGTGTATTTTGTAAGGGTGTAGTCTCATAATAATCTATTGTTAGAGCACAATTTCAGCGAAAATAAAAGATCATCTAAGGAGAGAAAGAAACCACAGTCTTTCTAAACTTGTAACATATTTTGGGTTGACTAAAGAAAATAAGCTTGGGTGTAGCCTGTTTACATATAAAGATACATATGCACACACACAATGTCTTCAGAGATGCCACCCATCTTCAACAGCACTACATTGTTCAAGAATGGCGAGCTGGAGATGCCCAGCAAGTGAGTTTCTATCCCCTCGCACTGTGACTTCTCAACCAGAGAATAAACAGACACAGAAAACATCGGGAAGATGATGATTGTAACTTTTCTGAGAACAGCTTGCTGCAGAGTGATGACACCATGAAGAAAAGCAAGTCTTTGATGGAGCTGAGCTAATGAATGAGAGTGAGCATGTTTTATCAGTGTTGTGGCAAGACCTGTGAGATCTAACTTCTGAATTTATTTGGACTAAGAAGGAAAATTATGGTCATATATTTTGGAGTCCTGATAAAGAAGAGAAGTACTTGACTACTGGAGATTTTTATTCTGTCTGTTGTATGGACAGAAGAAAACTTTCTACTCCCAGTTTGCCCTCTTTGTTGGTTTCTGGCCCCTGCAATGAAAGAATATGATAAACTTTCCACTATTATTTCTGAAAACAGAATTTCCCTTCTTTCTGTTTATCTTTTTCATGTGTGACTTTTTAAGGAATCAATGAAAGAAGCAACAAAAACAAACAAACAAAGGCAAACTCTAGTTTTTAACAACACAGGGAAAAGTTAAGAGGTTCAGTTTGTCAATGGAAGTGTCAAAAAGAGAAAACAGATGACATTCCCTCTGTATGCCGATCAAACAGTAGCTCCAAAGTGTATGAAGACTGAATCCAATAGACAGGCTGCCATTATATCTATGTTTGAAGACAATCACACAGATTTTCATCAGCTTGCCACGTCACAGAATGTGATCAATATGTGCAGCAGAATCGGTCAGATTTCCTCATTACACAGTCATGTAAGGGCTTATGAAAGATATACCAAAGTAGATCACATTTAAAAATTTAAAGATCATAAATTTGGAAGTGTTATAATATTGGGCAGCATGTTATATGATCAGTGTGGATTCAAATTTTTAAAAAATCCAGAACAAAAAGACAGGAGGAAAATCTCTAAATACTAAGAAATCAAGCATACTTCAAATAATTCAGTGATTAAATAGAAGAAAAACTAACACTAACATGAAATTTGTGAGGAATAGCTAAGGAAGTACTGAGAAGTAAATTTGTAGCACTAAATGTTTCAGTTTCAAAAGGAGAAAACATCATAAATTCATGACCTGAACTTCTGGTACAAGTAATAAAAAAAAAGAGCAGTAGGCACTACCCTGGCCACAATACAATAAAACTGTTAAAAAGTAAACAAAAATAATACAAAGTAAATTTAAACCTATTCTTCAGAAATATCAGTAAAATTTCATATATAGTGAGAGTGATCAAAAAGAAGAAAAGAACAAAGAGCTGTTGACATTTGATAAAGTTCATGCATACCTCACTTTCTAAGATATAACCATTAAGGTAAATGAGGGAAAGCTATGGAAGCCATATATACTATTTTTGTAACTTTCTCTTACTTTATATTTATATCTGAATAAAATATGGAATATTAACTAGTTAACTGATTAGATGAATTAGGAGAGTAGGGAATAGAAGAATAACATTTAATTATATACTTCTGAGAAGTGGTATACAGAGCTATATTTGTCTATTCTCACAAAGACCACAAACCAATTACTTAAAATAAAAGAAAATCATATTCTCTTAAGATCTATTATTTCATTGCTAATTACAGAATACCTACTTTGACCTTCCAAATTCAAAGGGCTATGTTTCATGATGACATTTTAGACCTCAAGATCTTCATGAAGCATAGCAGCATAAGGCAGGAGACAAGGAATTTGAATATGTATGTGTCTACATACCAGCCTTTTTCTTAAAAGTCCTACAAGATTCAGTGATGAGGATCCCATCATGAAGATCTTGACTAACACCATTCACTTCCTAAACATCTTACCTCTGAACAGCCTTTAAAGTTCCCACTATTTCAATAGTTGACTATTGGATTCAGCTTCAATACAGAAACCTTATAAAACTCAAGAGAACCGTATCACATTGTAGCTCTTCCAGAAAAAAATGGAGGCTAACAGTCTAGAATCAGCAAGGCATAGCAGCCCACCACTCTCTTTCTCTCAGGATAACCACTCTTTACCTTTTTCAGAATCTGGCATTAGACAAAAATCCTTGACTTTTCTTGGCTTATAGTTATTTCACACCATCCTCTGTATCTGTTATTACAAGCTCTTCTATGTATCTGTGTGTATCTTTGTTTAGGTTGTATGGCACACCCTAATGATTGTGGTCTCAGCCTAACTAGATCTGTCTGTGAACTTTATATCTGAACAGGACCATATTGGGAGATTCTAGGTGGACAGAGACTTTTGAAGGGCACTATTGGAGCCACTACAATTAGACAACAAATGTATACGATGTATCTAGATATGACTACTGCCCACCCTTACTTACCAAATGAAGAGGAAATCATGGCAAGAGAAATGTGTAAACAAAACCTTGGGCCCAGAACAAGGAACATGGTTCCATAATTTGAGCTTACACTTTGCTATGAAAATGATCTTTTATTGGTTCCTTACACTACAAAAACATACTAACCCATTTTTGTATTCTTTAAATATGTAAACAATACAATCAATGTTCCAATATTTGTTTAGACTTGTTTTGTATCTACAGCCGACTTGATCACAAAGGAATAAATATCAACAATAGAAACATGAGCAAACACAAAATCATGTCTGTAAAAGAACACATCAATAAATTAAAACTGAATGAAGGGAATAAAAACTTATTAAAATGAAAAGACAATATGGCTCAATCTCCAGGATATAATAAAGGCAGTTTTAAGAAGAATGAGTGTTCCCCCCCTCCTTTGGTTATTCGATGGATAACAGAAAATTTTGTCATTTAGGGGAAGAGACTACATGCTGTTAAATGGTCTTGTTAAATGGGTTTTGGAGGTTAGACCTAGGGACTTCTCTCTTTTTCTTTTCCGTATCCTTTCTCTCCTATGTAGGAGTGAATAGACTTGAGAAAAAATGGGACATAGACATAGTATAGGAAAGATCAAGAAAAAGGACAGATTATTGAATATGCCCTTATACCTTTGTATACTGATACAAAATTAATATTACATTTGGCTAAATTGGTATTGATCATTGTATATTAATGCAAAATTAAGATTGTATAGGGCTACATCGGTATTGTTCTTTGTATATTGATACAAAATTAAGATTATATTTGGCCACAATGGTATTGACCCTTGTATATTAATGTAAAATTAAGATTGTATTGGGCTACATCGGTACTGATCTTTGTATATTGATACAAAATTAAGATTATATTTGGCCACATTGGTATTGATCTTTGTATATTGATACAAAATTAAGGGTAACGCTTCTTAAAGGTATTGTTCGTAGCAATACTTAAAAATGAAATGTCAAGTTTTGACCTCTCGCTACCAACTGATATAAACTGTTTAGGATAATTAAGAAACGGAAACTAATAGTCATGAAAACATGTCATTTTGTTAGTTACTATGACAGTCTATCACAGTTATTTTCTAAGCTACTCATATATCAAGTTGCTAAGAGACAAGTAATATTTGCTTATCTAAATATAAGAGATAGATAGGGCATCTTCAAAAACCTCAAGAGATCTGCAGAATATGGCATTCAAAGATGTTTTCTTAACTTAAGATTTTTTGATATCGAGACATGTCAGCTCCTGACAGCACCCACTATATTACTCCAAGTAGAAGATGAGCATCGACGAATCTCCAGTGGGAGATGATTAAATTGGTGGTAAGCCATTCTCTTGGCAAGAAAAACCACTTGCTTCAACTGTAGACAGACTTCTGTCCAAAAAGGACAAAACTTGGAAGCAGATAAGTCGACAGCCTAGCTCTGCCAAGACAGGGTAGGTAAGTCCTTCATAATTCCTGCTCTGCAATCAATGTCTGTCAGAGAAATGGGGCCAAATGGCTGAAGATTGATGCTGTAATGGATGGAGAGAAAATGGGAACTGTCCAGGCAGCCACTGGTATGTCATCCTTTAGTTTTGGAAGCTGCAGGCCCTGCACTTCCTATATAATCAGATATATTTATCCCTCTCAGGTCTCTGAGGTGGTTGAAGAATAGATAGCTAGAGTCTCATAGTTAAATTTTGAGTTGTTTAGGAATCAAGAGGGTGTTCTGGATCTAAGAAGATATTTTTAAAAATATGAGGCAAGTTAGTATGAAAGCTGAGTTAGATATAGAACTTTAAACTCATGCAGATGGTTAGATAGTAGAATGTTAAAGTCAGGTGCCAAATACATATGGACTGGACATTGGGAATGTATGCTAAGCCATATAACTCTTATAATCGTGGCCTATTTATTTCTGTTGTTTTGTATTGTATTTATAGTTATAAGAAAAAGAACCATTATTTGGACTGAAAGGGAGAGCTGTTGGGGGGAAAAATAAATACCTTAAACTAAAAAAAAAAAAAAAAGAAGGGAAGAGGATGGTGGGGCTGAGGGGGAGGAGGGTGACTGGAGGGGGGTGTAGGGAGGGGATTGTGATTGAGATGTAACTTGAAGAAATAAAAAATAAATTATTTAAAAAAATCTGTATTCTTGGGGCAGGTGAGGCTCACTAGAGAGAGGAATGAGAGTATACAAGTGATATGAAGAGAAAAATGGAAAAAGTGAGGGAAGGAGCTGGAAAGAAGGATCTGCTGTTTAGAGCAAGCACTGACTGCTCTTCAAGAGGGCCTGAGTTCAACTCCTCGCACCCACATTACATCTTTCAACCATCTTCAGTTTTATGGTTAGAATGTCGCCTTTGGGACAAGCTCCACACATGTGAAGTTTACAGGACAGACATGCATGTCACAGTTAGAGAAGGAAAACATGCCAAGTTCTTTTGCACATATACATAACAGGAAGTCTAAGAAACTGCAGAATTAAAATAGAATATGTCTCCCCAGAGAAAAGAGACAGAAAATCAGTGCTAGAATTCACTGCACAAACCATTTTTAAAAATCCTACACATAAGACAAAACCATCTTGATAAAATATGCACATATCAAAATATAAAAGAAATCATCAGACTTGGAAGAATGTAATGGAGCTTTTATATTAGCCCATAGTAAGATTCAAGCCGATGGAAAATGACACAGAGTGATCAAATAAAACACCAGAATAAATATGTGAACTTTGGTGCAGTTCAACTTTAGGCAATTTATATTCTGAAACTCATTTGTATTCTATTCTAAATATATAGCAGCCTAAACTTTAAGAAGATCTGGGCCACAAACCTAAATACAGAGTTCTGGGGAGGAATCCAGGCTGCCTGCAATTCACTTACATAAGCACTGGTCCACCATTTTGCCAATGGGTGAGATGGAGAAAGCGGCCTCAGTGGAGCCAGTGCCATGCCCTTTGCCCAGCACAACATGGAATCTATGAATAGGAATGAGGGCCGCGTATCACTGAGAGAAGAGCATACAGCATGCTGAAATTGGCATAAAATTTTTAATATGGCATGATTTACAAAGATACAGTGTTTTCCAAACTATTAGCAAACTTCAATTGCTGATCAAGATTTCAAAACTACCAGGATAGCTTTATCCTGATGTAGGAGAGTTTATTTTACAATACATGTATTACTTTGCTCATCTACTTTTCCCCAAGATCCTCATTTAACAGCTCTCTGTTTTAATATATTTTATGTATATGAGTGTAATTAGTAAAGTAAAACACACTTCTTGCAAAGAACTAAATATTTCACAGAACTAAATATTTTACTTTCTACCAATTTTAACAGAGTTTAGTCAACTTCTGAGCTAATTAGTAGCTTGACAGACACAGACAAATTCAAAGTAAAATAAGTACTGGAAAATTATACCTAGGAATTAGAAGTTTACATGAATTAGGATTAAGATAAATGATAAACTGAGATATAAAATAGATTCACAAATACACCCTCTTTAATGTGAGACTGCTTTCAGGGAAGGTCAAGAATTAGTGTCCTTTTATATTTTAAAATACTCATAAAGATGTTTCCATTTGGCTTTTTGCATCTTTTTGGACTGTTTGCTTCAAAGATACACATAAATATCACATATCAAGAAAAATTTATGAAATATTACATTTCAGTACTGAAAACTTGCTTTGTTAGTTGCTTTGGTATCTTTTTGTTTCTCACAGCACCTTAAGCATGGTGAAAGAGACAAAAAGAAAGAAGTTTCCCAGTGGGTGTGAGATTCCTTTTGCAATGACATAAAGACGAAATGTGCAATCTTCAGCAATGTCTATGCCTCGTATATACAAGTTACAGTGGGTAAGCAAAGGAAATGCCAGTAGCTTGGGTTATTTGGAGACCTCTGGAGCCTCCCTGACCAATAACACCTAGGGAGGTATTTCATCCCTTGTACTCCAATTTTTAACTAATAGCCCAATTCTAGAAGTGTCATTGTTCACCTGTGCAAAGTAATTCTCCTCAAACCCTTTTGGGGTGGGATATGTGAAGAGATGGTATGTGTATTTTGAAGTTAATTTAATAACTGATGCATTTATACAAAACCTTTTCAGATATGAAGATGATCTGACTGCAATATCCATCACCCCATATATTTGCCTGCTCAGGCTGGAAAGAAAGGTACACCCTTCTTCCCTCACCATACCAAGTAACAGTTTTAGGTCCAAAGTCTGTCCACATTGACATGCCTATCCATAAAACTCCTGATTATGTCCAGTTTTCTTTATTTTATTGTCTTAGAAAAATATAGCATATACTTGGAATGTTTTATAGAATTCAATAAAAATGCCATTTAAAAAGTTGTATTTCCCTGATTTGTCCTGAGAATTATTTTGACAAAATTTATGATGGTGCATACATTTACTCTATTCTGAAGGTTGTACATTTACTAAAACAAAAAAAATTACAAACTAAAAAAAGATCAGAAAAGTTCAAAGAAGTCAGCCAAATATTCTCAAAGAATTTTTCTGACAGACTATTCCAGCCAGGACTTCAGTAAAGCCCTTAAGAAATGCAAACTAATAATCATTCAAACATCATTTTTAAGGTACTAGTTTAGTGTATCAGAAATTAAGTTGCTAAGAGACAAGCAACATTTGTTTATTCAAATATATGGAGATAGATAGATGGTCTTGAAAACCTCAGATCTGCAGAATATGGCATTTAAAGATGTTTTCTTAACTGAAGATTTTTTGATACTGAGACATACCAGCTTCTGACAGCACCCCCCTTCTACTTCAAGTAGATGATGAGCATCAAAGAATCTCCATTTGGAGACAGCTGCATTAGTGGCAAGTTAGCCACTGAGCAAGAGAAAGCCCTTGCTTTTATTGTAGACAGAAAATTATCTGAGAAAGACAAAACTTGGAAGCAGGTAAGTCGACAACCTAGCCCTGCCAAGACAGGTTGGAGAAATCTTTCATAATTCCTGCTTTACAATTAATGTCTGTCAGAGACCCTGGGCCAAAAGGCTGAAGATAGATGCTCCAATGTTGCAGAGAGAAAATGGGAACTGTCCAGGCAGCCAATTGTCTGTAATTTCTAGTTTTGGAAGCTGTTGGCACTGCGCTTCCTGTTTTTTCACGTATATTTATCCTTCTCAGGTCTCTGATGTGGTTGAAGACTAGATAGTTATAGTCTCACAGTTAAGTTTTAAGTTTAGCAATCAAAAGGATGTTTTAAGTCTAAGAAGATGCTTTTAAGTTGGTAATGCAAGTTAGGATGGAAATTGAATTAGGTATAGAACTTTAAACTCATAGAGATAAATAGATAAAAGGATGTTCTAGGTCTAAAAAGATGTTTTTAAGTTTGTAGGGCAAGTTAGGATGGAAGCTCAGTTAGGTATAGAACTTTAAACTCATTGAGATTGATAAATAATAGAATATTAATATCAGTTGCCAAATAAGTATGGACTGGACATTGGAAATATATGTTATACCTTATAATTTTCATAATTGCTGCCTTATTGCTCTTATTGTTTTATATTATATTTATTGTTATAAGAAAAAGAGCCTTTTATTGGTGTAAAGAGGGAAGATGTTGGGGGGAAAAGGTACACCTTAAATATAAAATAAAAATTAAATAAATAAAAAAGAACTGACCAACACCATTGAGGCAAAGGCTTCAAGAAAGTGTTATCTCAGCATCAGCTCCCAACAGCTGTGGTCCAGAGAGGTACCAAAGTTTCATCTCATGCTGGTAGCTGAACTTGGTAATGTATAAATGTTGTCCATGTGATAAGTTATTTTGAAGGCATAAAAGGGTCATGAAAGGCAGCTAAAGGTTGGTGCAACAAGACACCAGGAGAGACCATGGAGAGAGGTTCTGCCTCAGTTGTAATGTCAACCTTAGAATCCATGGGGTCATGAAGAAAGACTGAGGCTTGAAACTATGACAGGTTTGTAGCCCCTGAAAAGAAGTTAGGAGGAGTCATGTGGGAAAGTGTAGGTTCAGTTTCAGTGGATACTCCAGATGATACAGATGTTAGGACCATGGGATGTCCATCAAGAGCAGCAGCAATTGTTTCTTGGTATTAGCTGGAGCCTGCCTGACAAGCTATATGTGATGTAGTTAGAAAAGTGGTGCTGCCCAATTTGAACTTTTACAGAATATGGATATTTTAAAGATCCTGAACTTTTTTTTTGTTGTTTGTTTGTTTGTTTTGGCTTTTTCGAGATAGGGTTTCTCTGTGTAACAGCCCTGGCTATCCTGAACTCACTTTGTAGACCAGGCTGGCCTCAAACTCACAGAGATCCACCTGCCTCTAAGATCCTGAACTTTTAAAGTGTTTGAATCTCATTTTTTGGTGTCCTTTTCACATTTATTATGCATTACTTTATGCACTATTTAATAATTTACTACAAATTTAAGTTGCCATTTTCTATAAATTCACAGATTTGCATTTGCTTCAGATAAACAATTTAAAAACACTCTTTTGAATGGGACTCTAATTTTCTAACATATTTAAAGAAAATATGGATATCAAATGGAATGCTATAGGACTTTAGGTTCTTTTTCCAACATAATATTTCTATTGATTATTTGGGGAATCTTTTAAAGATGGCAAAAATGCTAAAGCTACTCTATGTTTCATGTTTTGATATCAATATTAACATGACATATTGGGAACAAACAAAAAAGGAAAATTTATAGTTTGATAGTGCTATGTTTGTGTGACAAGATGATGATGGCTCAATTGTGTTGGTTAGTTGAGTTTTTGTTTGTTTGGTTTTGTTTTTGGGGTTTTTTTATTATTTTCTTTTGTCAACTTGACATATTTGAGAAGAGGGGCTCTCAATTGAGTAAATGCCTTTATCAGACTTCCCTTTAGGCAAGTATGTCTAGTATTTTTCCTTTTTTGATTAATGATTGATATGGGAGGGCCCATCCCACTATGAGTTACAGTCCCTGGACATGTAGTCCTTGGTTGTTAGACTTGAATGGGGAGATGTTGGGGGAGGGCTAACAAGGGCTGATTTGAATGCTGATATCTGGTTCCCGCCCCTTCTGAGGCATTCTCTCATTGGTTGAATAAATGCCGAGGCCCGAGATTAGGCAAAAACACAGGTAGGTGGGACTAAGGTGTGCGGGTTTCTGAAGCAGAGAGGTTGATAGGTAAGAGAAGCCTCCAAGAAACAAGGCACAGGAATGAAGACACATGCCATGGGTTAGAGAAAAGAACCTCATTCCACAGCATAGCATGGAGAAAAACAGCCCAGGAAACATATATATATACACACACACACACACACACACACACACACACACACACACACACACATACACACACTATATGGGGCTTTATTCGGAAACAGAATTAAGAGCTAGCTTAGATAGGCCAAGATTGCTCAATTCAGGCAGGCCAAGGCTTGCTAAAATCCGTGTGGTGTCTGTGTGCTCATTTGTAATGGTGGGTTAAGTATTAACAACTGTTGAACCAATTAAATATAATGCAAATACAGGTAAATAATTTTAACTAATTTTTTTCTACAAATGATGCCCAATGCAACGTAATTAGCCATTTTTCTACAGATGGCACCCAATGTGGGGTGCCACTTGGTTGTACAGAAAAACAGGCTGAGAAAGCCATGTGGAGCAAATAAGTATGCATAGTTCTTCCATTATCCCTGCTTCAGTTTCTGCCTCCACATTCCTGCCCTGACTTCCTTTTCTGAGAGACCATAAGCTGTAAATTGGAGTAAATCCTTTCCTCCCCAAGTTATGTTGTGATAATAATGTCTTATAAAAGTAATAGAAAACAAATTAAGGAATTTATATCCACAGAATTTCAATCTTACCCTAGAGACACCTGCTCATTCATGTTCACGGCTGCCCTCTTCACAATAGCCAGGAAATAACAACAGCCTAGATGCCTATCAACTGATAGATGGATAATGAAAATGTATATTTATATAATATACTATTATTACTAATATATTAAGAAAAGATAAATTATTAAATTTGTGGGTAAATGGATGGAGTTAGAAACAAATTCTGAGTGTGGTAACTCAGAAACCCATATATTGCATGTATACTCTCATTTTGTGAATGTTAGCATTGGATCTTCAGTTGTGTTGTACATCTGAAATACCTATAAGGGTAAGAAAATTAGTAAGGAGCCATGTATGGGGATTTGGAGGCAAGGCACACATAATATAGTGATATAAAGTGTTAAAGAGGAACAATAGAACAGAAAGGAATAAATTGGGGTAGAGCATGGGAAGGTAGGGTAGAGGGAATATGGGGACATATAACTCAATCTAAAGACCTTTTGGCAAAGCCATATGGAATCCCACTACTGAGAAGCTTCCTAAAATTTATTCATATACATATACATCATATACACATGCACATACACATACATATAAAAAAGTTTAATTAAGTTACCCTGCAATATGGGAACAATACTCCAATTAGAAATTGTATGCTAGCAAATAAAAATCCCAGTGCCAGGAACGGGTTACCTCTTTGTTAGTTGCTGGCTAATGGGATTCCATAGAATCCCAAACAGTACTGGATGTTGTTAATGATGTTAGGCTGTTGGTTATCCTCCAGAATTTGAAGGTAAGACCTAATTGTTGAAGACACCACATAATGAATTTATTAAACATGGAGAAACCAAGCTGATACTCATCTGGAAGTTTCATCCCTACTAACTAGATATTATAGTACAAGAACTTACCATGGATGCTACAGAAGAGGGAAATACACATCAGTTTTTATCAATCATTGAACCCTACAAGATATAACAATTACCTTCCTGCAAAGATATGACCACTGGTAGAATAGTGGTACTAACAATAAGGGAGTACCAACTACTATCCAACTGATTATAAGACCTGCTCCATGATGTTTAACCTATTCCTAGCAGTGTTAATGGAGACAAGAATGTGTGTCTAGACAGGTCATTAGCCTAGTGGATAACATAATATTGTTATTTTGTTAAGTGTACATGATATTAAAATGATTTCTAATTGCATATTTCTATATCCACAAATAAGTATGTCCCTGAACCTTCAAAAAGGGTTTCTTCCAGTAGATTGCAACTAACAAAGAAACCCTCTTCTGCTTAATATGTAGAAAATAAGAGACTTCAGAGTGCTATCCCTAAATGGCACTCTTCTCCACAGGTCTCAGTGAACTTTCTTGAAGAGAGGTGGAAAGACTGTAAGAGACAGCAAATCATTATAAAGGAAACAGTTTTTTTTTCTGTATGTAACTGGACAGTTGCATGTGTGAACTCACAATGATTATGACAGTATCTACCATACCTGCACAACTCAAACCAGACAAAATCCCAGCATGGAGTGGGCAAGGTAGTCAAGAAAGCTTCCAAACAGTTGAATATCTATTGATGAGAGAGGAGGAGTTGGATTTCTTTAATGCCATGATCTCTGATAGGTTGAGCACACTCCAGGGCAAGCTCCACTCTAGAGAATATTTGGGAACAACTGTACTCCATGGACATAGGTTGGGGAAAAGAAGAAAACTAAAAGTTTTTGGTTGGGTAGAAAGGTGAGGGTGCAGAGTATAGAAAACTGGAAAGTGGGAGAATGAATATGATCAAACTACCTTATATAAAATTCTCAGAATATTAATAAAATAATAATAAAATTACAGAAAATGCCATAAAATATAGACTTAGCTGGGAAAACTTGATTTAAAAAGAAGATATAAGAAAAGGACCAGAAATATAAAACAGCTTCCAGGTGCTACACATACTCTTATTTTTAAAGCAATGACTAGCACACTGTAGCACATTTTTGTGGTAGGCTAAAATAATATTTTGTTAATGTTTTAATATTAGATAAAACAAACAGGTGTTCACATGGATTTTCTAGGTAAATGTATACAACTACAAAGGCCACGATGATGGCTCAGCGGTAGCACTTGACAGCACACACATAAATGCTGGGTAAGCATGGTGACTGCCTGTAATCTCAATGTTCAGAAGGTAAATAAAGAGCTTCCTTAGGGCAGGCTGGTTATCCAAAGCAACTGTACTAACAAGCTTTAGATTCAAACATAAGACTTTGCCTCAGTCAGTAACTAAAGTAGTAAGTGATCAAGGAAGACTGATTTAATTTTCTGCCTATGGATATGTACTTAATTTGAAATTGTAACTACCTACATATAGTGTGCATTTGAGCAATACATACACATAAACCTTAGCATAATTATCTTAAAATCCTATAAGAGATACAATGTATTGTTCTGACTAATCAGCTATATGGCAATACAAGTGGTTGAAATATGATTTCATTTACTGAAATAAGATTAGATAAAACTAAAGAAACAAAGAATTTTTTAAAAATCATCTACTGTAAAACTGATAGAATGTTTCAGTATCCATCCATCCATCCATCCAACCATCCAATCATCCATCTACCTGGTCACCCACCCCAGAAGCCCTCAGATACGGCTTTATATTTAAAAAAAAACAAAGGAAATCGCTTTCTCCTACAGGATATATCTAATAGAAATACACCAATCATCAGATTTTACTCAGAATTTTGCATTAAAGCATTAGAAAAGCTGGCCTCACTATCCAGAGTGAGCTGGATAACAGCTATCAGAAGAGGTAGGTGATGGACAAAAATCTCTAGTCTGTTACTGCAGCAAGGGAACTTCATAAATTAAAAATGTATTTGATTTATAAAATATTTTATAAATGAAAAAATTCAGTGTCCACCTACAAGTCTGGAGCACTCCAGCTCCCAAGCCAGTAGAGCCTTGCTGAAGACATTTTTCAGCACTAGACAGGAACAATGGTGAGATGCCGCCATGTCAGAATGACCCCTGTTGAGGCAGTAACTTGGTGGCCTAGACACTATATAGATAGTACTCTTGGGAAACTCAGAGCAGGTGGCATGGGCCTATCTACAAAACTCTAGCTGGTGGAATATCTTTAGACAGCAGGGAAAGAAACTTTGCAACAGAATGCTGCAGTACTCAGCAAGGTGAAAACCTGGGCAGAGAAAGAGTCTGTATAATATGAATACAGCTTCCAAGCAAAACATGTAGAATCAGAAACCACTGTCCAAGTGCCTGGACACTATTTGCATCAGGCCCTGAAGGACTGCCTAGAGTTGTGACCAGCATCCATAACTTGACTCTTGAAGGACTATCCATGAATGGGACCCATACCAAAAGTGACAAATGGGAGGTTGATGGAAGTGTTCTTAACATATAATAAATACCTGTATAAAAACAACCTTGTTTAACATATTACTATTACAACAAATATACATAAACAAAAATTTTCAATTGTAATAAAGAAATGTGAACACATTGGCCCATTTAATCACCCAGGCACCCCTTGAGGCAGATGTGTGTGTGAGCTCATCTTCATGCAAAGAAGCTGAAGGGCTTAGTAAAATCCTTCATGTCACCAGGTACTGGGAGACGAATGTGCATTGTTGTAATCCAGGAAACTTCACCCTCCTCTTGCTTTTAATAACAAATTACTGCTTTCTCCATTAAAAAATAAATAAATAAATAAATAAAATAAAAAAAGGTCACTGTTGTTTCATACAACCTATGAAAATCTTTTTTATTTCTCTGCATGTCTTCCAGTAGTAATGAATATCTTCAAGAAAACATCATCCTGCCTCTTGTAGCTCACTGTTAACATTTCTCCTTCCCAAACTTTTGCACAACCTATCCCTATAATCACTGGGGACTATCACAGTTGGTGCTCAGCACACCAGGCTCTTGAAACTATCCCAGAGCCCATATGTATGCATTGCACAGTGTCTGCTTTCCTTTTACATTTTGTCTAACAGAGTTTCAGAATGTGGGGCTCCCAAGTCTTATCATTTATTTTATTTTCCCTTTAGGGAATACAATATTGCTAAAGTTTAAGGGGAACAACAATGCTGAAAAATCAGTAAGAAATTCCACTCCAGGCAATATGGTAATTTTGACTAGCCCTCCCTGAACCTACCTACCAGCTCAACTGCAGACCCTGCAGAAAAGGGGGCAGTAGGTACAGGACATGTTGAGTAAGGTAGAAGGAAAGTTTCATATCCCATTACTCAACAGGGGAAGGATGCCCAGGTCTAACATCGTCCAACCCTCAAACTAAAACAGAGAGCAGATGAGCCAGGCTCGCATCACCACTGGGTGGAGACAGAGCCACACAGCGCCAAGCAAGTTGAGAGCAACCAATAAATGGCACTAAACAGAAAAGTCATGAAGTCATGACATTAAGTGACTCTTGTAGTGAAGTTCTCTCTCTTTTTTTTTTTTTTTTGCGTTGCTCCCCTGACCAAAAATAAATAAATAAAAATTTAAAAAGGCACCATTGTTCAGCAACACCTGCACCTAGATGCCACTGAAATCACAAAGAAGTCACGTAGTTGGCGCAGCCCAAGTGAGTACGTGCACACATATGTACATGTTAATTGTAGCACAGAGTGCTGTATCACAATAAGTACAAAGAAAAGAGCCAACAGAATGTGTGGTTTACTGAAAACTAGGAAAGCTACAATGTGAAAGAAAAAAAGGTGCTCATCTAACAATTGTTAGAATCACACATTGCAATTGTCAGAAAAAATGCTTAAAGAACTATCATAAAACATACTTCAGGTTATTTTGTGTTCTCTTAAAACAGAACATTTCAGCTAAGGAGATAAGTTATAAAATGCACAACTTTGAAATTAAGAATGAACGGTGGAAATGTACATACCATGTACATGGATTGGCTCAGTTTTAGAGTGAGCTAGCAGGAGGCAGGAAGGAGTTGGAGGCCTCCCTCGGCCAGGCAGAGACATATCTCTATGTACACAGTGTATACAGAGTCAGCAAACCCAAGGGTACTAACGTCAACCACCCAAGGAGCAAGCCAATGTCCACCACCCAGGTTGTTTTGTACTGAAGGCCAAGAAGTTACCATGTGGTGTTGAACTAAGGACCTGTGAACATAGACAGCACTCTCATTACACTTCCGAGATGATGCCATAAGGAGAACGATGCATTTGGGTCATATTTCATACTGTGCAATATGCATTTATTTTGAATGAAAATACATTGGATTAATATTTAACAAGTGTGACAGCTAATCCTGGCTGTCAACTTGACTACACCTGGGATTAACTAAAACCCAAGCAGCCAGAAACACTAGTGAGGGATTTTCTTGATTGGAACATTTGAGGTGGGAAGGTCCACCCTAATTCTGGGCCACACCTTTTGGTGGTAGCCTATATAACAGAAAATGGAAAAATATCATTTGCTTTTTGTCTCCTTGCCCTCACTCTCCCTGGATCTTCCAGATGCTTGGCCTTTCTGTCAGGAGATAGCCTTTGTTGAACTACTCAGACTACAGCCTGTCCACTCTAATAAATCCCCTTTATACATACATACATACATACATACATACATACATACATACATACATACATACATATACATTCAGTCTATCACTTTTGTTCCTTCAAAGCACCGGTTCTCAACTTGTGGGTCATGACCCCTTTGGGAGTTGAATGACCCTTTCATAAGGGTCACATGTCAGATATCTTACCTATCAGATATTTACATTATGATTTATAACAGTAGCAAAATTATAGTTACAAAGTAGCAACAAAAATAATTTTATGGTTGGGGGTTACCACAACATGAGGGACTGTATTAAAACATCACAGAATTTGGAAGATTGAGAACCACTGCTTTAGAGAATCCTAATACAAGTATATACTCTACTGTAATTCATCATCAAATGATCAATTTTCATTGCACTGCACTCTTTAACCATGTGTTCCTTATAACAAGATGAAAAACAGAAAAAAAAACTCTTCTTAAGGAAATTCAGTTAAAGGTGATATATATGTCTCAGCATAAAGATCAATTTTTTTATGCTTAGCATGAAACACTGCATTTTCCAAGATAAAATAAGATGACTGCGTTTATCCCTGAAACAATCACAGCAAGGGTACATTTCACTCTGCATTCATTGGCTCTCAAGTTTAGAGTGAGCTTCTAACTTAAGTGCATTTTTACGACTCATCACCAATATAATCAAGTAATAAAGTGTAGCCCTTTACTAAGCAATATGGCAGTATCCGAGATATTAAACCATATATCACTCTTAATTCTATCTCAATATATTTGTGGTTACAGAAACAAAATAAAGTGGAATTCATGCTAGTCTATGTAATGAAGGGATTACCTTCTGATGTTGCAAATGACCTGCAGGAAGTGGGCTTGTATGGTTTAACGTAGGGTACAATGAGGCATGAACACTTTTTAATCTGTGCCTTGGCTTCCATAGTCACTCATCCCAGGATTGGCCTCTCTTCGTTCTCAGCAGACATAGGGCTGCTTGTTAATTGAATATGTCTTCTGAAACTTATTTAAGAGACTAAATGAAGTTTATGATTTCACCTATGGGCCCCAGAAATCTCTCTGCAACAATTATTGGGCCATGTTGAATTCATATGCAAATAGCTACATTAACAAATACCAGCAATGCAGCAGACAGTATACCTAAGCAGTGCCACGTCCTCTGTAGTCAATGTGCATTATAAGAAGCCAGTAAGTGGGCAGGGAAGGTGTGAAGGACTAACCAAAGAAAGGCAAAGAGAAACTGGGCAGAGCTGCAATAGGATCAACTCCCAGAACTCTGAAAACTTTAATTGTCCTGTGAACCCAGCTTGTCTTTCCTCTTTGGAATTTGGAAAGGTCTATTTTTTTTTTTTCATGTAACAATTTTATGTGAGTGTGTTCCCAAAGATCGCTAGGAATTTCAGACACCTTTCGACCTTTGAGATGTGATTTATGTGGTATGAGGTTGACTGGATAGAATCTAACTCTTCGTCTCCCCCAAGACAAAAGGTGCCAAGGCTTCTGGTACATTTTGGTTTTTCAACCTTAAAAATATTTACTAGTAGCTTCATTGTATATCCACCAACTGAGCAGCATTCCCACGATGACACAACAGAGCTTCTTCCTGACACCAGTGGACTCAAAGCTCACCCAACACCATCTGCATCATTCCACAAATCTCCAAGATCAAAATAAGAACAAAAGTCCAAATTTTATTTTGACTCTTTGGCAAAATGCCTGAGCTGGACCAATAACTGGAGGCTAACCATAGTGAAATTCATTACCCCCATACACTGTCCCTGAGTTCTGGGTCCTGGCCAGCTTCCAGCGACAAGCAGACACCTGGAAGCATGACTTAATTATAACAGCCAGTGCCAAGTGAGCAAGCAGTTTCATGTCATGTTTTTCAGAAAGAAAATGGCCAAATCATCTTTATTCCTTCAAAACACATTAACACAGTGTTTAAATACATACACAGACAGCTCCTCTTGAAAAAAAAAAAAATCCATCAATTACAGTCGTAAAATAGAGTTTTTCTCCTCAGAGATTCTTTAGGGAAATTGTCGATTTCCTACTATAATATCGCCTTTTAATTAAAAGCAACCAACAAAACTCAATTAAAGTGAAATGAAATATTTTAATTACATCAATGTTTGAGATATATTAACCAATCTTTGAATGTAAAACTATAATTTAACTAAAATGCACATTTGGCTTGGACAATTAATTAAAAATCAACACTGGGTAGGCCCTGTGAGGTTTTCCTAAACGACATCTATTTCCCAAAAGATCCAGACATCTGCTTAGAGTAATGTTGTCTTTATTTGTTTGTGTTTGTATTTCATTTATATTTGTAAATAACAACAAACAGCAATTTTCTTGCCCTTTAAACAAATACTTAACATAATGATCTTTTTTGAATGTCAGAGTTGTAATTAAAATACCATTAAGCTGAGAGAACATTGTGTAGCTATCACTACCACTTAATCCCAGAAAATTTTCATCATCCCAAACAAGCAATAATCCCCCACAAACAACCAACAGCCACATCCCATACCCCCATCCTTCCAGCACAGGCTGAACATAAATCCACATGTGGTCTTCCTGGATTTGTCTGTTCCTAGCACTATATACAAATGGACTTTACAGCATGTCGTCCTTGATGACTTATTTCTTTCACCCAACATACTGCTGTTAAGGTTTATAAGTACTGTAGCATGTATCAACTCCTTGCATTTTCATGGTTTATTATATATATACATATATATCATATATATGATAGATATGCTACATTTGCTTATGCACTATATATTGATGGACATTGGTTTGTTTTAATGACTATTGTGATTTGTGCTGTTATACTATTTTTGCACAAGGTTTTTTACAAGTTTTTGTATGGATATATTTTTATTTTTTTTCTTAGATATATGTAATCAGGAGTGAACTTTCTGGGCTGTATTATATGCTTATTATAGAAGCTATGCTCAATTCTACCTAATTGGTAGGCAATATTGTAATTATTAAGCTAAAAATTTATATTTCACAATATTGGTAGGTAAATAGCCCTGGAGAGAAGTTGCTACTCCTAAAATTTTAATAAAAATGTGCATAAATTCATAATGATAACATACAAAGAAATATAACCTATATATTCCAGATTTCAAAATACTTAGGGAAGCAGCAGAGAGGGGAGGGGGGAGAATAACTACATAGGCTGAACAGAACTGACACTGTAGTTCTGGGTTCAGAGGAGGAAGAAAAGATCTGAACTTGAATCTTTGAAAAACATTTTTTTGTCGTGTATCTCTGCTGCAACTATGTAACTGCACGCAACTTGCCAGAAGCTTTCCAGTAGCTTCCCGACATCATTCAGTGACAGCAGCTTTAACTAAGACTAACCCCATCTAAGGATGGAGAAGCCAAGCACAGGATGAGCCTGATGGGTTATGATGCCAAGTTGGAAACAGCTATGACCCACGAAACCTAGATTTTATCCCCATAGATGTACCCTCTTAAGGACCTTGGCTCCTTTGCCAAACCCTTTGCCTTGCCAAGCTCTTGCTTTGAATTCAGTGATCATTCTTTTCTATAAAAAACACACTCCTGTCCTCTGCCTTTGTCCCAGAAAGCTTGCTTAAGTCACATACACTGATGCCTGCAAAGTGACTTTATAAACCATACGTTTAGCTGCCGTTCAACTTTGAGAACAGTTGTGCTGTGCAGTGGGGCGGGGGTGGGGTGAAGACTGAATTTCCATAAGAAGTAAGGGATTTGCAGAAGTTGGTACACTGAGAGGATTTACTATAGGAGTCTTGCAGCCTGCTAGCTCTTAGCTCCAGGAGACCTGTCTTCTTGTTCAAAGGACTTGTCAGAAATTGCAGAAAATGCAGGCCAGGTAGCTCCTCAGTGGAAGTGGAAAGCAGAAAATGTCAAAAATACTTGATGGAACGTGACACCAATTGCCCCTGACCAATTACCAGCCAAGCCCTGCTAGGTGTGAAGAATTTCTCTGTGGTAGGAGCTCATGGCCCAGTCTCCTCTTGTGACAGATTCAGAAGGTGACAAAGCAGGCCAGAAATATAAACTCAGATACCCTTCAAAGGCCTGCTCCTAGTGTGAACTGCTGCCACCAATCAGGCCCCATCTCTGAAAGCCTCCACAGCCTTCATGAAAGAGCCACTGGCTGAGATCAAATGTTCAAAGCATGAGTTCATGGGCCATAGTCCAGATTCAAGCCATAACCTAGTCCTTCCTACTGCTTTGTTTGAGTACATTTTCATGTCCCTAATTCTGTAGCTTAGTGGATCTGCTTGGAATTTAAGACTTGGTCCTCAGTCTGTGGTACTGTGAGAAAGTGATGAACCTTTTAAGATGTGGAGCTCAGGGGTAAAAAGTAATTCATGGGATATATGCTCTTGAAGAGTTTCATGAGATATCCAACCCCTTTCTCTGTTTCTTACCTACCATAAGGCTGGACAATTCTTTGGGAGGGCACGTGTTCTCACTGTGAGTCAATGTGATGCTGTGTTCTCACTGTGAGTCAATGTGATGCTCAACTCAATATACGAAATGGCAGTGAACAATGGCAATAGAACCTTATGAAACTGAATCAAAATAAATCCTTCCTCCCACTAAGTTGATTTGTCTCAGCTTTTTTTTTCTTTTTTCTTTTCTTTTCTTTTCTTTTTTTTTTTTTTAACAGTAGTTGGAAGTTGACACACACAATTGACTGCCCTGAACCCCTTCTGGCTGCATTCCTATTCCTGCATCATCACTACACAATTTGAGAATGGGTTCAGTAGTGAATAATATGCCACTCATTAAAATCTGATTCCACTTCTTACAGAGTTCTGTTCTTACTTCTGATAAAAGTTTCTTGGAAATAAAACCAGAGGCAAAATGAGAGTTCTGGTGCCAGTATGGCTCAGGAAACTCCGATGATTCTAAAGGGCAGGATGTTCAGATGTGGCTGAACGCTATCACTTGTTCACCTGAAATAAATCTGCCTGACATTGGTATGAAGGCAAATCTTGGGTCCATATCTACTGGGCTCTAACAAAACACAATGAAAGGCATTTCATTAGCAGCAAATGCAGGTAGTGAGAGCTATTTGCAGAGTATGCTCTCTGTTCTCTCGTGTGATATTTAGGGGCAGAAAAAAAAATCAAAGCTCATTTCATTGGCACCAAGGACAAAATTTGAGACTGCTCATGAGAAGCAGCCCACTGTCTATAATGTCTGCATTGTGAGCTGGCTTCTCTCAGGTCAGGCTCAACACCAAGTTTAGTAATCTTTGCTAAAAGGAAAGTATCTTCTTCCTCAAGCTTTCACAATATCTGAAAGAGGCATATCTGGAAATAGGCCTGCAGACAGAAATCCTAACGTAATAAGAAGGGAAACCGCTGTGGGTTAACAGGGAAGAACAGGCAGTACACACAGGGGCTCCTGGCATTTCATCACTGCATTGATTTAAAAGCCTGGGGAAACGGGAAACATTTTAGATACAGATGTGGTAAATTTGTCCTTAAGCCTGGACAAGGAATAGGCCCTAGAAAAGGGCTCCCGTGCTTTCCTCCAACACTAACTCTGGGAGCCAGGCAATTGGTCATTTCAGCACAAATGGCAGGAATCAAGAACAGAAGCAGTTCACTGAGCTCAGTGCACGAACAGACAGCAGCCCGCACTCAACAAACCAGACATCAGGTGAAAGCACAGATGCTCTGGGCACCACAGGAGAAGGCCTCACTGTTTCAGCACAAGGAATGACTAAAAGTTAATCCAGCTATGATCATTCAAGCAAGAGAATGGATCTTGGGATACAGCTGAGAACAAAACACAGTGGACCTTCATTAACAGTGTATTTATAGACTTGGTCAACAGCAGATAAACAACAAAAAAAAAAAAAACGAACTCACTTAAAATACATATGGACATTTTTGTCATTGTTTTATAAGCAGAAAAGTATAATTATTTACCATCTGGGCTGGCTAGTTTTACGCCAGCTTGAAACAAGCTAGAGTCATCTGGAAAAGAGGAAGCCCCAGTTGGAAAAATGTCTCCATAAGTTCCTGATATGAGTCGTTTTCTAAATTAGTGATTGATGGGGGAGATGATCATGGTTTTTATCACAGCAATAGAAACCCTAACTAGGTCGGAAGTATTGGCATCATGTGGGGTGGAAGGGGATCTTGGGTTGATTCCAATTATTCAAGAAGGTAACATGGCTATATGCAAACAGAACACTTGGCATATCTGACAGTGCCTTGTCCTGCAGCTCAGCTGCAGCCCTGTGTTTCCTGCACAGTGACCTGAGAACAAGTCATTCCAGATCTTTGGCAACTTGTATTCTACTAGGAGAGTTACCGTTAAAATTGAGCAAAATATTTAGTGTTGCTACTGTACAAAGTAACAATTAGTGCAAAGAAGAAAATAGAACACAATATGGGAATGGTATAGCACAGTGTGGCAGGGAAGTGAAGCTCAGTTTCGGCAACGATGCTGTGTAGTCATGGCTGTATAGGCGGCGTGGAAGTCTGCCTGAGAATAGGGAGGGACAACCATGTAGAGGTCAGAGCAAAGTGCCAAGTGGGAAGTGATAGTAAGTTCAAAGCGCCACATAGAGAGATCATACTGCTACACAGGAAGGACATAGGGTTCTGGGCAAAAGTGTGTCTAGAATGCAGGGGAGAAGCAGCCAGACTCATTAGAGGCCATGGCAGAAGCTGTCTTCTCTGAAAAGTGCAAAGATACCAAATGGTAGGAAGAGATGAGTAAGGACCTAGACAAGAACAACACTGGGCCTCTAGCCAGGAGGATCTAGTATTGACCAGGCCCAGGCCAATTTGGATAGTGAGCAATCTGAGCAGTGAGCCATTACATTTGCAGTCTGCTAGAGCAGAGGATGAGCTGATCTCTCAATGGCCAAAAGGAGATGGGTAGAGGGGGTATGGTGGGAGGACAGGACTGGGAGGGATGGAAAGAGGACACTGTGATGGAGATGTAACCTGAAGTAATTTTACCCATCCTCATTAGTAAAATTGGGGCAAAAAATCAAAGCATGAAGAAACTAGAAATAAGTCACAGGCTTTTCTCAATGGCAATCCCCTGCACAGATGAGGGGAGGGGGGAGGGAGCAGAGAGCGAAGTACTCACTTACAGTAAACAATTTAGCGTGTACCTTCTAATTTATAACAGTTCTTGAGTCCCTGTGGTCCCCACTGCTGCTCTTATGATTTCTACGTGACTTGTCACCCCCATCTATCTGCTCAATAACCTTGGGCAAAGACTTTGTAGAATCAAGAAATTGAAGATATTTTTTTTCTTTTTAAGGATATAAGCTTTTAAACTTAAAACAATTAGTAGTAGTAGTAGTAGTAGTAGTAGTAGTAGTAGTAGTAGTAGTAGTGTAGAAAAATGTTGCTCCTCAATTATAAGGACCTGAATATAAGCAAAATTAATTATGATGTTTTTGGAGCAGTGATTAGGCAATACCTGAGCGTAAGTGGTGGTGTGGATCACTCACCCCACCCTGAGTCTAGAGTTGGGTCTTCATTCTTTCTTCACTAGCTCTGGATTCCTCTGTTGACCTCACTTATATCATGATATATATGCTAAAGTGCATTTCATTTACATTGACCTGGTGCTGTGTATTAAGTAAATTAGATTTTTCTTTGAATTCTGAAACTATTTTAAACTGATTATTATTCCCAGAAACAACTCTCTCTCTCTCTCTCTCTCTCTCTCTCTCTCTCTCTCTCTCTCTC
>CAJQZJ010000319.1:239960-254443 GCA_907164525.1 Lophiomys imhausi | reverse complement strand
TCTCTCTCTCTCTCTCTCTCTCTCTCTCTCTCTCTCTCTCTCTCTCTGGTTGATGGACTGTAGCCTCATGATTGTGAACAGTTGGAAGTTACAGATTTAGAGATACAGTAGTTCAGTCCACCCTCAATCCTTTTGGTGACCATTCATTGCCCACTGGTTTCTGACTTAACATCCTATGGCTATCAAGCAAAAACTTCTGGACTGTACAAACTTAGCAGACCACTGGACCTACCAAAATAAAAGCTAAGACTGTTACCACTTAACATCGGAGACCTGCCCATTCCTATTTGACTGAAAAATAAATTATCATGCTGATATCTCTACAGAAGAAGCAAGTAACCACACACATCAGTGACACCATAACTTCGGGTGTCTTAAATGCATCAAGTTCTCTAGTTAGCCCAGTACCCCTGTGTAAGAACCATTTCTGGTCTGCCTCAGTCAACTTTCTACCTGTGTCAGTCCTCTATCTGTCTGCCTCAGTGAACGATCCAGTACTTTTCAACAACCTGCCTGTCTCCTTTAGTGGACTCTCCGGTCTTGTGTGAGTATATTTACTAGACCTTTCTTGGCCATCTCTCCAGTCTTGGATCCACATTCTCTCTAGGTTTCCTCCGCAGTTCTATTTGCCAATTTTCTAGTCTTTCCAAACTTCTTGCCCTGTGTATATAGATCTGTTTTTCTCAAATAACCTCTCCAATTTTTCTTCTTTAAAAGTCACCTAAATAAGATACCAAAATCAGATACCCCAAATCTAACAAACGGCTCACAGGTACATCTTTCAACCCTCTGCACTTTGGTCTTCCTGCTATTTGAAAGAACTCATGAGCATTCTAGATCTTTTTTACTAAAGAACTTTGGAAATTTCTTTCCACTCATTTTGTTCTTCTCTCATTATGTTAATTTCTCCCCTTTCATTGACCTTTTTCAATCTCTGGGATATTCTATCCTAAAACAGAGAATCAGATTTGAATTATCTTAACACAAACCCTGAATGTTCTTATTTAAATTATGAAGTGATTTTCATAGCCAATCATAGTACATCATACCACTTAATATTCTTTATAATATTAATTATCGGAATCACAAGATCACCAAGGTTATAATCTGTTATTCTAATATTTCAGTTTAATATTTGTGATATTCTTAATGAAAAAAACATAATCATCATCTTTAATACACAACTTTTGAGGTTCCTGGTCTCCAATTCATTGTTTTATGTTCTTGCTTTTTTCATCATAAAGTATTGTCATTTTCATCTTCCTAGACTGTCCAGCTTCCCTAGCGTCAGAGAAAAATGAGCAATAATATCCACAACAGATAAGACTAAATAGTTCTTTCAACTATGAAAGTAACTTACTTCACTGACTTGTGCCAATTTCATATACAGCTACATTCCTTAGTAAGAAAAGGGAACTCTATTGAACTATACCCCATTTTTAATTGGATTATTAGGTTTGATGATGTCTAATTTCTTGATTTTTTTTAACAGTTTGGATATCAGTTCTCTGTCAGATGTGGGTTTGGTGTAGATCTTTTCCCTTCCATAGGCTGTCATTTTGTCTTTTGATGGTGTCCTTTGCCTTACAGAAGTTTTCAGTTTCATGAGCTCCCATTTATCAGTTGTTAACCTTAGTGTCTGAGTTGTTGGTGTTCTGCTCAGGAAGTTGTCTCCTGCATCAACACATTCAAAGCTATTCCTTCATTTTCTCTTCTCTCAGGTTCTGTGTATCTCGTTTTATTTTGAGGTCTTTGATACATTTGGACTTGGGTTTTGTGTAGAGTGATAGATATGGATCTATTTTCATTCTTCTATATGCAGACATCCAGTTAAGCCAGCACCATTTGTTGAAGATGCTTTCTTTTTCCATTGTGTGGTTTAGATAGTCACTAACTGTGGCCTCATAAAATGAATTTGGCAATGTTCCTTCTGCTTCTATATTGTGGAATAATTTAAGGAATATTGGTACTAGCTCTTCCTTGAAAGTCTGGTGGAATTCTATGAAAAAACAAGCTGGCTTTGGGCTTTTTTTTTTTTTTTATAGGAAACTTTCAATCACTGCTTCTATTTCCTTAGATGTTATAAGTCTATTTAAATTATTTATCTGATTTTGATTTAACTTTAGTAAGTGGTATCTGTCAAGAAAATTGTCCATCTCTTTTAGATTTTCTAATTTTGTGGAGTACAAGTTTTTGCAGTAAGACCTAATGATTCCATGGAACACCTTGGTGCCTGTTGTTGTGTCACCATTTTCATTTCTGATTTTGTTAATTTGGATCTTCTTTCTCTGCCACTTAGTTTGGATAAGGGCTTGTCTATCTTGTATGTTTTCTCAAATAACCAACTCTTTGTTTCATTGATTCTTTGTACTATTTTCTTTGTTTCTATTTTATTGATTTCAGTCCTGAGTTAGATTATTTCCTGCCATCTACTTCTCTTGGGTTTGTTTGCTTCTTTTTGTTCTAGAGCTTTCAGGTGTGCTGTTAAGTTGCTAGTATGAGGTCTCAATAATTTTCTTCATAAAGGCACTTCATGCTGTCAACTTTACTCTTGCACCTAACAGAATTCTCAACAGAGGAATTCCTAATTCTAAGCAAATGTCCAACATCCTTAATCATCATGAAAATGCAAATCAAAATGACTAAAATTCCACCTTATACCTGTCAGAATGGCTAAGATCAATAAAAAAAGTGACCACTCATTGGCGAGGATGTGGAGCAAGAAGACTCCTCCATTGCTGATGGTAAGGCAAACTTCATCAGTCACTTTGGAAATCAATATGGCAGTTTCTCAGAAACTTGGGGATCCATCTACCTCAAGACCCAGCTATACCACTCTTGAGCATATATCTAAAAGATGTTCCACCATACCACAAGGACACTTGCTCAACTCTGTTCATAGAAGCTTTATTTGTAATAGGCAGAAAATTTAAACAACCTAAATGTTTCTGAATTGAAGAATGGATAAAGAAAATGTAGTATATTTACACAATGAAGAGTTACTTGACTACTAAAAATAATGACATCATGAAATTTGTACAGAAATGAGTGGAACTAGAAAATATCATCTCTGAGTGAGGTAACCCAGACCCAGAAAGACAAACATGGTTTGTACTCACTTATAAGTGGATATTAGCTGTAAAGTAAAAGATAATCATACTATAATCCACAGTCGCAAAAAAAGCTATGTAATAAGCAGTGCTCAAAGGCAAACATGGGAATCTTACTGAGAAGGGGTGTGGTAGAAGTTAGGCCTCTTTAGTGGATTAGTATGGAGTTCAATTTAACATGTGACAACACATTAGGAGGAGCTCGGTGTCCCTTTTACTTGCTGAAATGGACAAAGTCCAGTTGAGGCCAACAGGAAATACTGTGTTGAAGGGGTATGGCTAAGAAATCTTTTAGATTTTAAAATATCTTTTTAAGAAAGTTAAAATAGTGTTAGTTAGGTATTGGGGTGTTCTTAAGTAGGTTTTAGGTATTAGGTTATAGAATATAGGTGTTTTGTAGGTATTTGATAAGTACTAATAATTATAAGTGCTTTAAAGAAAATTTTTCTTTTACGAAGGGGACAGAGAACAGACATCGTGGATGGACTGAGGGAAGGGACTGGATGAAGGTGAGGTGGAGATGGGAATGGGGAGCTGGGGAGTAGATCAGATGGTGGGAGGACAGAAAGAGAGAGTACTGGGAGAGACAACTGGATTGGGGGCATCTCTGGGATGAGCTAGCACCTAAGGCAATGGAAACTCCCAAGAATCTATGTGGGTGAACTTAGCTAAGACTCCTGGCAATGGTGGATATAGAACTTGAAACAGCCATCTCCTATAATCAGGATATGACTTCCAGTAGAGAGACTGAGGCACCAACCCAGCCACAAAACCTTCGGTCTACAATTTGTCCTGCACATATAAGATGTGCTGGGGTAAAGATAATGCAGAAATTGAGGGAGTGGCCAATGACTGGTCCAGCTTGAAGGAACCTACCTCTGATACTGCCCAGAGGGATAGGAACCAGAGGTTGGATGACCCAAAGACCTAAGATAGAACCAAACACAGATAGCAAAGAAAAGTTAATGAAGTGACTCTAAATGATATTCTACTATACTCATAGATGGGTGTCTTGCCCAACTATCATCAGAGAGGCTTCACTCGGCAACTGATGGAAACAGATACAGAGACCCGCAGCCAAACATTAGGGGGAGTTCATGGAATCCTGCCAAAGAAGGGGAGGAAAGATTATAGGAGCCAGAGGGGTCAAGGACACCACAGAAGAACCCACAGAACTAACTAACCCGGGCTCACAGGGACTCACAGAGACTAGATTGTCAACCAATTAGCCTACATTGGACTGACCTGGGCTCTCTGCACATATGTTACAGTTATATAACTTGATCTTCATGTGGGACTCCTAATAGTGGGAGCAGGGACTGTCTCTGACTCTGTTGCCTGCTTTTGGGACCCTTTTCTTTTACTGGGTTGCTTCATCTAGCCTTGATAGGAGAGGATGTACCTTGTTGTACTGCAACTTGATATGCCAGGGCTGGTTGATGGGAGGCCTAACCTTTTCCGAAGAGAAATGGAGAAGTAAATGGGTGGGGGAGAAGGACTGGGAGGACAGGCGGGAGAGAAAACTGCAGTCTGAATGTAAAATAATTAATTAATCAATCTAATTAATTAGTTAATTACACAACAGAAAAAAAGAAAAATGTATCTTGTAGATTTTACCCATACAGCCAGACAATTAAAAAGTACTTGTCTGTGTGCCTTAATTATCCTAAGAGAAAGTATATAAAGTGTATTTATATTATATAATTTAATATGCACACAAATACACATATAAGACCACTATGGAATACTAGATAACACTAAAGACAGGTAGTAAGCTCCAGTAAGCTCCAGAGTGGTCAATGGGTATGCTAGGGCACATGAACCTAACATATTAATAGAGGAAAAACTGTATATAAGTCAATTTCCTCACATTTTCTCATGTATAAAAGTGCACAGGTTCTCACTAAGACCAGGGACTCACCAGCAGTCACCCTGTCATCATCTTCATTCTCCTCAACCAAAGCCCAGGGTATCCTTACCTTCACAGTGACAAAGGCTCTACACTTCATGTTCTTTGGTTTTTAAAAACCATAACTGTGAAGTTTAAGTGACTGTAAGAGCACTCATGCACAGACAAACACACACACACATATACATACATACATATATATACTAATGCATGCAATAACTAGTGTTTTTTCAGGAATCTAGAGATTTCTAGCATGTAAATATTACACATGGACATTTTTGTAGAAATATCACTTCATTTTCAACTCTCCAGTGTGTAGTTAACCACTGGCCAGGGAAATGAGTAAATGCAAAACAATAATGTAAACATCACCAGCTGCATTTATATAAATCAGGCTGAACTATTTCTATGGGACTTTTATTCACTAAGAATATATGTTTTACAACTATATCTTAGACTATGTATGTAAATTGATAGCTAAAGAAGTAAGCAAAACTTAACTGTTCTTAAGGGGTTTAGGACTAGATAAAATCCCATTTTACCCCATCAGGGATGAAAACCTATTGAGATCAGGGGAAATTACTACTTAGAATTCCAGTTTTCTGATGATAGTGAGTACTTCCATAAAACCAATTCAAACTCCTTCTGACTACTGACTATTTGCCAGTGCAAGCATATGGAATCAGCTTCCCATTAACAAGCTTTCTGAGATTGTGTTTGCCTGTCTTTTCCTCACTAAAATTTACTTAAGTGTTCAAGGCCTCAAAAAAATCACATTAAGGTGGGAGGAAGCCAGATTAGCTTAGGGGATTAAGAATAGAGTAACAACTGCTCAGTTCTTGTGCTGTGAGGCTTGTTTAACAAATAACATAGTACAGTCTCAATTATTTGGATGCTAGCCACTTGCCAGGTTAACTATGAAACAAACACAATTATATAAAGTTACACTAACAATACACTTCAATGACCACCATAAAATGCTGCAATCTATTAATATAGAGTGGCAAATATGTCACTCTTTGATTTAAGTGCACTTCATCCATTCAGAAAGAAGCTCAGCTCAATACCCATTGGGAACTGACTTCGGCACTTCCTCTGAACCTTGCCAATCTCTGATTTTTCGGTTTGTGTGAAGTACTGAGTGAATGTCTATTGTTGACATGGTGTGGTCAGGACAAGGATACCAATGCTTTAGACCCATGAGAATGGCAAGGCCTTCTCCTGCTCTGAATATGGATGTTGTCAGTTAATACTCAGCTAAAACCAGTACATTACTTTCAGGAAGTACCAACTGCAGCCTAAGTCTGCTCTCCTACAGAGACTAGATACTGAAATGTATTGAGTTTTCAGGTTACTGATGATGCATCTCAATCCAAGCACATGATTCACCCAACCCCAGCCTTATGTTACTTCTGTCTGTCATATATTCATTCCCCATCACCCCAGTCAGGTCAGCTCCTGTACAATTCACAGCAAAGGGGTCCAGAACAAGGACCCTAACTATGCAGAACTTGCTTTGGTAAAGCATGGTGACAGCCAAGTGAGAAGCATCAGATGAATGTAAGGGGAAAACATTTCTATGCATTGGTTTACGTTCATTATTTGGAGGTTATTTTGTGGAATTATGGAAGAAAATGAACATCACAGTTTCCTCAGTTCTTAGATTGTTCAGGAGGCTTTCTGAAAAAAAGAACATTCAGTTTTTTTGGGTTTTTTTAATATTTGAGCAAGGGAACACACCTATGAGAATTGCTCAAATAAGAGTAAGGGGATATGTGTCATATTTCTATTCTTCAGATGAAAACCATGGGCCAAGGAGAAGCTGGAGACAGGTAGTTATATGATTGTACTTTGAATGAGAGGTCAAAGAACCATGGAAGTAAGGGGAGAAACTTAAAGCTTCTTCAGTTCTTACACTATGTTTAGGAGACAAGCCCTTGGTGTCCAGAAGAAGGTCAGGAAGTATGGCTGCTTGGGAGGAACTGAAGAAAATTAAGGGATCAATCCATGGCTGAAGGATCCAAACATATTCTGACTTTTTTTTTATTTTTGGTTTATGGAGACTGTATATTATTCTATAGATCTGCAACCATTTTCTCATAAAGGGGCTCTGTCAAATTGGGTCCAGGGGGAGTCTGACTCCATACTTCTTGCCCCTTAAGTACAAATGACTGACCCCTTGTCTTCAAGAGACAATCACTATAGTGATCAAGAAAGGAGGGACAGCTGCAGTTCTGATAGTGCCCATGGAACCTGCAGAGACAAGATGCAATTTGGATTGCCCTGACCTGCCTGATACCTTGGACACAGATACATTGTCACCAAACTGATGGCCAATTTGTACCTTGACTTTGGTCTGCCATGATATTTAAAGGTAAATAAATTTACTCTGTACAGTTAACAATATTTAGGGTGAGAGATTTGGGGGGAAGACATTAATGGTTTTAACTGACCTTTTGTATTTGAGTAATCTGATCCACAGAATCTAAACCAAATGGAAGAGGAAAAACATGAGGCTCTGGGTTAAAGTATGTCTTAGTTAGGGTTTTTATTGATATAATAAAACATAAGCAACTTGGTAAGGAACGTGTTTATTTTAGCATATAATTCTCAGATGACAGTTCATCACTGAGGGTAATAAGGATGGGAACTCAAATCAGAAACATAAAGGCAAGAACTGAAGCAGAGACTAGCCATAGAGGAAGGCTGCTTATTAATATGCTCCCAGTGGTCTGCTCAGCCTACTTTCTTACACAAGCCAGTACTAGTCTCCCAGAGAGGGGAAACTAGTTGGTTGTCTAGTGCCACATGGTCAGCCTTGAAAGCATACATATAAGTAACATTTTATGGACTCAACAGGTTATATTTAGGAATATATGTGCATATACATATATGTGTGTGTGATAACAAATTAGTAAAAGTGAGTTTGAAGGAATTTGGGGAGAGGTATATTGGAAAATATAGAGGGAGCAAAAGAAGGGAAGACAAAATGTACCACAGGCTTGCCCACAAGCCAATATGGTAAGGGTATTCTATAAATTAAGATTCCCTCTTCACAAGTGACTCTAGCCAGTGTTAAGTTGACATGAAACTAGCAAGAACAAAGAATAACATAGTGAATGTATTTCTGATGTGTCTTTTAGCTATATCCATGCCGGCAAATCTAGTCTGGGGAGAAGCCTATGAGACTCACATTTCCAGACCATCATTTTTCCTTATAGTAATTTGGTTGTATCTTTCCATGCCTGTATATACTAATAACTCCCTCCATTTTAGTGAGCAATTCTCTAACCATTTGAATTTCCAATGGGCTCCATTTAACAATTTGGAGTAGGTTATGGCTTTATACATGTATCTTTCTCTTTTCTCATAAGCTTGATATTTAACTCTTAAAAAGGAGCCCTGAAAAAGTGAACCTGCTACAGAACATGTCAAAGATTTAAAAATAGAACTAATAGAGTTTGCAGTCTCTGCAGTATATAAATGCCTCCCACAACACCCTCTTCTCATTGGAGAAATGCAGAACACATCTGGTGATTTAAATGAGAAGATCCATAAGCTCATATGCTTGAATATTTGAATGTCTAGTTTTCAGTTGGTAGAAGTCTTTGGGAATGATTAGAAGGTGTGGCCTTGTTGGAATAGGTCTATTACTTGGGGGTGGGCTTTGAGATTTCAAAAGACTTGTACCATTCCCAGCCACCAACTCCTCCTCTCTTTGCCTCCAACTTGCAGATCAAGTTATAAGCTTTCATCTGTTCCTGCTGCCAAGCCTTAAAGGACTCAACTCTCTGAAACTGTAAACTCCAAATCATACTCTACTCTGTGTACCAACTTCTGTCTTACTTGCTATTTACTTTTCTATTCCTGTGCCAAAACATCATGACCAAGTCAGCTTATAAAAGAAAGCATTTCATCTTAGATTGATCACTCTATTATACAAAGAAAAATTCCCTGGGCATCAATTACTTCATCACTTATTCCAACTGAAATTGGAAAGGCATAGATTTTTTTATTGGTGCATATTAATTATACAAACAAATTGATTTCATTGTGACATTTTCATATATGCTTACTTTGAACAAATCAGCAGCAGTAGTTTTTTTTTTAGGCAACATTTCCACATTATTTGACCCAGGCAAGTCCTTCTGAGTCTTTAGTTCTCTTTGTTTCAAGTAACACAGACTCTAGCTTTCTGTCCTGATCTCTATTTAATTGCTTGCAACTAACGTCTTCATACTTTTCAGCAACCTAAAATTCATACTCCCAATTTTGTTATCAAGATGTGGCAAACTTCTTAAATGTTTCTTCATTGGCTTTATGGCATTTACTATAATTTCCAGATATTCTTAACTTCTTATTTATTCTGTTTGTTTTTTTTATTACTCCCCCTATTTAAGTATTTTATGGTGCCATTGGAAGTCATTGTTAATTCGTATGCACATTTCACACACACACACATATATAATCACACAAAGATTTCTTGGATAAAATGGAGTCACTAGTAGAAGTGATTCAGAACTATACATAACACTATATCTGCAAAATTATTTCTAGACATCTACCAGTACACTGGTGTTTCAAAACTTCTTCATGTGTTTTAGAACATAAAATAGCAGGCTGTACCCAGACCCCAAATAAGGTTCACCTTAGTAACTGTAAATGATTCTAGATCAATTACCAATTCTAGATCAATTAACAATGTAACTTTTTTCTGATGGAGTCAGTCCTTGTTATTAAAATGAATAATTTTAATGAATTTCATAGGTATTTTTATCATAAAAATGCAAACTTTTATAACAGATTGTCTCAGACTTAGGGGTATTAATATTACATTCAGAAGGGAGAAATGTCTAACAAGGAGCTGCCTATGAATTCATTTAGTAAATAATCTCATGAAGATGTCAGTCCTGGAGTGGGAGCTAAGCCACTGTTAACTGGAGGGCAGCACTCCTTCTGGGTGGTGATCAGAAATAGTTGATTTACTTTGTCAAAAACTGCTATTCCTGAGTGTGTTCATTCATTACTTTATTCTGTTATATAACTTATATGAATATTTTGAGATATTAGCTACTCAACTTTTAAGTGTAAGGATAAAATTTTCTTTTCTTCAGTTAAAATAACATTTATGATTGATAATCGGAATTGTACCTTTGATGTTTGTATTACTAGAACAAAACACTGGTTGCTTCCACTTTCATATTTAATTGGGTATATGCCAGCAATCTGTGCCTCTGTAACTTCCATCCTCCGTTCGTTATTCTTGGGTTTTTATAACCTTGGAAATCTCATCCCGTATAAGCAGAGGAAAAGTTGATTAGTTAGAATTCAATCAAAAATGCCTTTGAGACAATTTCCATTTTGGAAATAAGGAAAGGCAAGAGTCAGGAAGGATGCTCAACAAGATGCTAGATTTCTTGGAGCTAAGTATGCTAAAGAGGTTAAGTCTACAGAGGCAACTAAACATTGGTAGCACACCTCCAGCCAAATATTCTTAATGGTATCTTGTGGGAAATGTGTCATTTCATTAAGGAAATCAGCTAGGCAGGGATTTCTTCAAGTTGCACTCTATCTAGAATGAGACCCTGTCCCTGGTACAAAGTTTCAGTTCTTCAGTTTACTTCCATTGAATATCATGATGGTGTTGGAAGAAGAGAACTAATCACATGGTAACTGAGTAATACATATTATGCATGGAGATCTGAGGCATTACTGAGAATTTCAATCTTAGTCATTCATTTGATATTGCTAGAAATGATTCATATCGGATCTCCCTCCCATCCAAGAGAAATATTGTTGTATAGAAACAATGCAATAAGGATCGATCACAGGAGGAATTCTACTCCTTTTACACGTTTATACATTACTTCAAGTCAGCTTTTCAATTTACCATCTAAAAGCTAAAATGTCCCCCAAAGGAAACTGGCAACACAAAGTGTAAGAAACAGTGTAGAAGAAACTGGGGTAGAACTGGTCAAACCATAGACTCCACATGCCGCAAAGTCAAACTTTATCAGCATCAGGAGACCACAGTCCCACCCCATCTACCTGAAGAACACTTGGATGAATAAGATTAATCATAGAGACCTGGTGTTAGTAGAGCAGTGTTTGTTGTTTTCTTTAGAGAGGGACAAAGAAATGGGGTGTTCTCAACTCCAGCTCTTCTCTACCCTGCTGTCCTGCAAACTTATAAAAGCCTTAAACTAACCACATGAAGGGACTGGAGCACCCACACCAGGCAGCTGTGGCTTTAAATCAAAGTTGATGTTGTCCTCCTTTAGAAACAGCAAGAAGACACCGAGTTCCTGGACATTCAGGCCCTGCACTCAGTTCTCTAATATATGTACATTATCTCATTGGGTTACTTATGTTCATCTATCTCATAAATTTCCAGTAAAAGGGGTAAATAAGGTTATTTTTTAAAGTATTAGAAAAATAAACAAAACTTTAAAGGAATCTTTAAACATGTAGCATTCATTCACTCTCACTATATTAAAGACTGAGTCCAATCCTTTAAACTAACCACAAAATAAGTAGTATCATCTATATGGAGTCACACTCTAGGTGTAATTTTGTAGAGTGGTTCTTTCACTTTAAAATATATAAAAATATTTTATTTTATTGAAGCCATCTGAAATTTATTTGGTGCATAGACAACCATCCTTTTACAAAGATTAATCAGAAGCTTCTCCTTTAAATGTTTCCCTTGTCAGTTAGAGTTAAGTTCCCATAAAGGAAAATTATCCATCACAGACAGTGGCCAAGTCTCAGAGTGATGGCAGAGCCGTTGAGCTACTGAAGGCTTTATGGCCCATGAAACAGTGTGGCATAAATCCTCCTTTTCTGGCACCATCCTCTGGCTAAGGAGAGGGATCTGTGTCTATGACGTACCTTTAAACAGGCTCTTTTGCCTTTAAGATGTCATCAAATGGTACATATTGTTCAATGTTTTCTTTTTAATTAATTTAAACCACACCAATGATGCTATATTTCCTTGTCTTACTATTTCACAGTGACTGAAGTAGCAGAATCTGAATAATTATGAGAAATTTGGAGGCACAGTGTTTCCAGATGAGTATCCATTTGATTGCTTTAATAAAACTTACCATCAAATTTCTTAAGGCAAATAGAGGCTAGGGTAACACACATACAGTTTTATATTTACAAACACAAGCAATATTTTGTGAATATGTGTACATAATATTTTGCAATGGGAAATATTTGAATGTTTACAGTTATAACATCAATATTATAGAACAATCAGGGTTTAATTTTTATTTTCCCTTTCATAAAACTTTGAAGGGGGCTTAGCAATTACCAAATAAGTAGAAAATATACTAAAAAATAAACTCCCTTTAATCTACAATATAATATAGTATATAGCATATAATCTATAATATAATAATATCAACTGCTGAGCAGATGAACACCAGGAAGCACTGGGGATTTTCATTCGCTCACACACCTGTTAGAACTAAAAACATTAAATGTTCATCACACAACTCTCTGGAGCACAGACACGCTTTCACTGCTATAAATTATTTCATGCAGAACTGGGCAGCTAGTACACTTTTCACAAGAAACGTATTTTAATTGAACCAAGGCGTTCTAAAGTCATTCACTTTTCTAAAGATTATTTCTGAAGTGACTGTTTTCTCTGGTGATTACAATGTCTATTTCTTATCTTCTTTCCAATGATATGTAGTAAAAAAACGTAAGCACTGTCTACATCCAACAATAGACACACTGTTATAGCAACAATAGAGACACCTTGAAGGTGGAACTTCATTTTTGGTATTATTATTTCACCACAGAAATATTTAGAAATTCCGTGTCCTAAAAAGTATTACGTTTCATTTATGTTGAATGTCTTTGTTAGGGTTTCTATTGTTGTGATGAAATACCGTGACCAAAAGCAACTTGGGGGTGGGGGAAGGGTTTGTTTGTCATGGACTACCATATAGCTGCTCATCATGGAAGGAAGTTAGGGCAGGAATGTAGAGGCCAGAGCTGATGCAGAGGCCATTGAGGGGTGCTGCTTACTGGCTTGCTCCTCAAGGCTTTCTCAGCCTGCTTTGTTACAGAACCACCCGCCCAGGGGTGGCACTACCCAAAATGGTTTTCCTCGCTCCCATCAATCACCAATTAAGAGAATGTCTTACAGGCCTGCCTACAAGTCCCTCTTAGGGAGGGATTTTCTTAACTGAGGTTCTGTCCTCTCAGATAACTTCAGCTTTGGTCAAGTTGACATACAGCTAGCCAGGAAAGTGTATTTAATCTTTTACTTGAAAGCAAATATTGTACTATAAATTGAAAAAAACAAGATATATACATATAAATGTGCATAATATTATTTCAACTACTAATGATCACTCCCAAATTTACTTTAAGATACAGCAATACTTTATTCATATTATTTTTCTTGAGGTGCTGTTTGATACAGTTGGCAACAACCTATATAAATAAGTGAGGCAAGGCTAACTTAACCAAATTAAATTGTATTGATCCAACTCTTTGTCCCGCTCTAATCAATAATACTCTTAAACACAACCCTTTAGCACTGTAACCCTACACGGCACAGCATGCTGACTCTCCATGATGCTAGGGTAGCTGCCTCCAACATAAGAACAACCACTCCTAAGGTACGACAAAGGAATGGACAAAATTCTGGAGCTCAAATCCTGTGGGATGAAAATTTGAGCTTAGAGACAAGGTTCTGTGTTTTCATTTGTGTCACTTGGCACCTCCAGTTCTGCGCAGGGGACTCTGCTGATTGAACTTCTCTGCTGGTTGGTTTTTTTTTTTTTCTTAATTTTTAGAATTTTTACTAACTGTACTTCAAGTGCTGGTGTCTGCCTTGGTACAAGAACACATGAAACTCAATTCAATGTTTAGCAGGAGTCTAGCTTATTTAGATACTGGATAGGGAGCTGACATCAGAATTTAGGTGTTTCTAACTAAAAGATATAGGAACATAACCTGCTATAAGATCTTTTATTGACTCTTCACCTTTTGGTGTGAACTACACAGTTATGTTATATTCAAAAATACCTGAAATTAATGCCATTTCAACCACATGCAGGTATGAATAATAACTTCCGAGAGAGCTTGGTGTCAGTTTTAGTTTTACTGAGAACAATATGGTGCATTTGCAGGAACAATACGTGCTTACTGAGTCCAGCTGCCCAGAATAGGCAGCACAGATATAGACCAAGAGCTTGTATCATCATGTGCTGTCTGGGACAAGAGAAGCCCAGAAAAAGTGGGCAAAGCATAAAACCTGAAGAAGCTGGGGGCTTGGAGGGTTTACCAAGGCGGCAAGAACTTAGGTTGTTGTAGCGTAAGCAACTACAAGTTTTGTAGTGGTGCCTGGAATACAGTCGCTTATTGGAGAATGGTTGCTTGGCCAAATGAAGTCACACACATGAAGGGGCTGATAGGTTAATATAAGTTAGATTTAGTGA
>CAJQZJ010000319.1:227429-239560 GCA_907164525.1 Lophiomys imhausi | reverse complement strand
TTCACTAAATCTAACTTATATTAACCTATCAGCCCCTTCACACACACATTATAATGAAAGCATAAAGTACTATCTACAGGAATAAATACATAAAGACAAAAAGCAGAACTGCAATTTCTAGATGCTTATTGGGAACAGGTAAGAGAGAAATTGATGCTTCGTTGTGCCCCATTTCGTTTTTGTGAGATAATGGACCATGGAAATCTGCTGTATGGTAACTGGAATATAATCATACCATGTAACTGGACACTTAAAATGGTGAAGATGGTAAATTTTATTTTGTATGTGCTTTTCACATGTATTTTAACAAAACTTATTAAAGATAAAATGAGGAACATGATTTAAGTTCTAACATAATGGTCTAGATTCAAAACAACAAAGAAGTTACAAATTTAAGGAGATTAGAAGATTTAATTGAAAATACTTTTGTCTAGGTTACTCCATTCAGAATAATTGTTTCTGGTCCCATCAACTAACTTCCAAAGTACATATTTTGTTTTTCTTAATAGGTGAATAATATCCCGTGGTTAAATATACATTGCTCTCATTTCTCATTCTTCAGTTGGCGAGCATCTAAACTGTTTCCATTTCCTGGTTATTGTGAACAGAGCAGCAATGAACAGGATGAGCAGGTATCTCTGTAGGAAGATACAAAATTCTTTGGATGTATGCCCAGGAGCATTATAGTTGAGTCATGTGGTAGAATTATTTTCAGTTTTTTGAGGAACCTCCACAGTGATTTCCATAGTGCCTGCACCAGTTTTCACTCCCACCAGCAGTTGAATAACTATCCATGACAACATTTGTCTTCAGTTGATGTGGTTTTTGTTGGTTTTGTTTTTGTTTTTGTTTTTCTTTATTTTAACCATTCTGATTGGGATAAAATGAAATCTTATAGTAGTTTTCATTTGCATTTTGCCAATGGGTAAGGATGCCGAACATTTAAAAAAATGGTTTTTATCTATTTGTATTTCATCTTCTGAGAACTCTGTTTATAGTTCTGTACTGTATTTTTAATTGAATTGTTTAATTTACTGACCATTATTTGTAAATTTCATAGTCCTCTGCCATGAACCCTTTAAGCCAAAATAGTGAAGAGTCTGGCAAGACATTTCCACTGGTGCAATACTGCTATAAACATCATGTGGTTTATCATTACATTCATAGACTGATACATCTCTCAGTCCTCATCAGAGAAGTTTCTGTTTGTAGCATATCAACATAGAGGCTTACAACTGGCCAAATCCAGAGAATAAGAGACTGTGGAATGTTCAATCATAAATGGGCCGTCTATATCTCATCTCCCCATCCCAAGGCTCACAGGTAACTGTGGAAGAGAAGCTGGAACATTGGTTGTAAGAGCCAAAGGTGGTAGGTAGATGACTACAAGAAAGCAGTATCCTCCAATCAGAACAGGGAAGTTTACACTAGGACACATGTGAGTTTTTCAGGGCCATTTTCCACTCACACAGGGGTGACATCAGGTACAAGGCCTGTGTAAGTTCAACCTAAACCAAATCTTATTATGAATAAGGAAAGTAGACATGACATCTCACCTTAATCAAAGCGTTACTGATAAGTGACAGGTGATGGAAGAAGGAGAATCAGAATTGAGTGTGGCCCTGGAGTAGAACGCACTCCATTGGCAAGCCAAACACTTGGCACTACAAGTTGATTTTTGATGGATTTACAAAAAAGAGGGCACAGAATTGAGTGGATAGGGAAAAAGGACATCTGGGTGAGTTTGGGGGAGGGTGTGACTATGATCAGAACAAAATATATGAAATTCTCAAAGAAATAATAGGACAAAAAAGAAAAAATATTTTTGCCTAAACAACTGAAGTATAATACCAAAAGTTCCTGCTCTGTGTTTTTCCCTTTATTGGCTCTGGTCCCTTTTGCATGTCAAAGTGGCTTCTGCCTCCTTTTAACCTGACAATAAGACATATAATTACCCAACAATACCCAGTGACTTTTATGACTTCTAGACGGGGACAGTGATTATTTTCAACAGCTGGCTCCATTACCAGTAGAGAATTTACCCACAGAAGTAATGTGAAAATATATAAAAATAGCCAAATGCATTTGCCCAGCTGTAGATATCTATACCGACAAACATACAAATATTTATAAACAAATACATACACACACACACACACACACACACTCAGAGAGAGAGAAAAAGACTCAAATACAGGAGCTCATGCACAAATAAAGAGCTCTAAATAACTGAGTCCCACACTCTTCCAGTCTGAGTGCGGACACTTCATTCTTTTCTGACTGAATGCACAGTATCCATATAGCTAACAAATATAACCCCCATTTACAGATGGGACAAAATGAAAAAACAGGCCATTAAATAACCCATTACATAACATTTATGAAGTATCAAGAAAAGCTACATGCTGGGTCCCCCAGGAACAAGAGAATGAGAGAACATGAGGCGGCGGGTATTATGAGAAGTAGTAAAGCAGAGGAGAAACAACCAGAAAGATCAAGGAGAGGTCCTGATCGCAGCATCTGCAGACAGTAGAAGCTCAGTGGGTTCATACTAGTGACATGTGAAGACCCAGTACTAGAGAAAGTGCCAGTCCAAGAGTTGCATGCCAGCAAAGAGAACAGAGAATCTAAAGAGAAATGCTGAACTTAAGGGTATCTCTTTTTATTTCCTTCCTTTAGTGAAAGAAAAGTGACATGTGATGCCACTTGTATCCATTAGTGCCCACATTAGCAGACCAGCCTTTTAGTGGAAGAATCTCTTCTTGTGATGGTTTCATGTCTATGCCTGTTTTTTTTAAATAAATAAATAAATAATCCTTCTCAGTGAACCTGCCTTTTTTATGTGTATATTTCATCATTAAATTAAGGAATCAAAACCCCAAATATATCCATTGTTCTTTGCCAATAAAAACTGCAAACTTCCAGCTGTGTCCCCTGGTCACACCAATAAGCTCCCACCACTACCAGCAGCCTTCTTGTCTCTACGAGATCCTTTTGCTTTTGCATGCAGTGAGAATAAGGTGTAAAAAAAAATGGAATTTTTTTCAGCCATAAAGAAGAATTATAGCATGGCATACGTTGGAAAATGGGTAAAAGAAAAATCATTATGTCAAGCAAAGTAAACCAGATTCAGAAACACATATTGCACGTTCTTTCTCATATGTGACAGCCACATGTAAATGTATGTAAACATGTCTATGTTGATTTTAGGGCAAGAAAGTATAAAGGGGAGTATGGGTGGTGAGGAAGTAGAGAATAAGAGAGGGTAATGGAACACGTGTCATGAAATGGAAAAGGAAAACAAATTGGGATGAGGAAAGAAACCAAGAAAGGAGATGGGGAAGGACAGAGGAAGGAGAAAACAAATACAATATGTATATGAACACACAGGTGTGTGAAATACCATCATAGAAGTCATCACTTTGTATGATAACTTTGAAAATTAATTTTTACAAACCCAATGGAAACATGTACAAAGAAAAAAATAAAAGTAGATGGCAGAATACCACATAATCTTAACACGCAATGATGGCTTCTTATACACAGCCTTGAAGTCAAGTTCCTTTTCTTGGCTTTCAGTTTTCCACATGATCAGAGCCCAGTTTACCACTCCTGTACCTCTGAGCCACGGGGTCTCTACCGCCTTGGCATCTCTGCTCTGCTTCCTTAATTCTTCCCATAATCCGCACATGGATGCTTTGTTTTGTCGATTATATCACAGTTTTCAAGCCATCTCTTCAAATAAGGGTTTCCTTATGTCTTAGGAATATTTAAGCTACTTCATTTTTGCCAGGTATTTATTAGTGTTCTGCATCATATTCATGAATTACCTACATTCTAGTTCTCTGTTTATTCCTGATTAATCTGGTTCACCCAAGTCTATACATTAGGATATATGTTTCATGGAAATAAAAACAAACTTATTCGCCCTCCAAAGCTGCCATAAACTATGCTTTGTGTATATTCAAGGAATACAAATAAGCCTAGAACCATAGACAATAAACTTTACCACCCCAACGACCTATCTTTATAAAAGTGGCTCTGCCAGGATAGGTTTATGTAAAATTGTATGTAAAATTCCTTCAAAAGCAAAAAAGAGAACCACTTCTCTCCCGATTTCTTTCTATTTTTATATAAGTATTTGCACACAGTGCCTTCGAGGAAAGTCACACTTGATTTAAAAATGATAGGAAATCTAATTAAAGTTGCCTCTGATTGCAAGGTACATCTATTTGAATAATTGTGCTAGAGTAAATTAGTGTGTCCATCTTGAAAATCAATAATAGTCGTCAAGAAGACTAGTTGATTTTCTTTCTAATCCTCCTTTCCTTCCATTTTGTGAAATAAAAATACAAAGAATAAATAACTCATGGAGAAGGAATGGATTTTTTAATTCAGAAATAAGCAAAACTTGATTCTATGAATTATAATTCCAAAAAGCAAACAGATTCAAATAAAGAAAAGCAGAAATACAGGCAAGGTAAAAAATTTCCACTGAAAGATTTTTTTCAAAAAGACAAAAAGTATTCAAACTAATACCAACAAATGGAGCATTTGCACCCTACATATGCATTTGTAACCCTGGGGGACAGGACAAAGTTTTACTCAAACTATGATAAAGGCCACCTTTTGGAAGCCTCCCTGAAAGTTATGTGCACAGAGGACACTATTGAAAATTAAGATAAATGACAAAACTCTCTTGAATATTGCTTAACATTCTGGACAGTTGAGGGGGTCTGAAGGTGAAGATATTGTAACAGTTCTGTTTAATCAAGCATGTCATTAACTATATAGCACTTAGTTCAAGATCTGTTTGGGAAGAAATTATGTTTGTCAGGTGAAAACCACCTGTGACTGTTCTAGCATTGGTGGGTTTTCCCAGTGTGCCTCTTCTGATCCATCACTCCCGGGGATACATCACCAGGTATACCTGCACATGTTTAGTCCCCTTGTTCCTTTTCTAGGTTCATTCTGCACATGATGTGACATGCTAAATCAGAATCTTCCCAGTAGTGGTTGTATTTTACGGAGAGACATATCTGATGTCCTTTACCCTTAATTTCCCAAAGTCACATGAGCTAAAATCTCATTCATGTCCATAATACATATGAAGACACATTTAGCTATTGTCTACAAAATACATTCTGAGCAACCATGAGCAATAAATTATAGTGTTATATTTGCAATTTTCTGCAATATTATTTTAAATAGAATCATTGAATACCATAGCTGCAAGCAATCAAAGATTTGGTTCAAAGTTTTCCTTCTACAACTGAAGGGTAACCATAGGTCACACAGCTGAGAGAGCTGATCTGACAAAGAAGGGCTGTGCCTTTTAAAGTTCCAGGCCATCACTGTTGACATGGTTATAGAATTTGATTTCAAAAGACATGAGGATAATTTTACTCTTTGTTAAATATATTAAACTGGGCATATAGGTTCTTCAGGTTAATAAACAAGCATTAGTTGTGTTTTGTTGTTCATCTTGCATAATTCTTTTTTATGTTTATTTATTACTTCAGGTTACATCTCCATCACAGTACCCTCTTTCCACCCCTCCCAGTCCAGCCCTCCCACCCTCTACCCCCTATCCTTTCCATCCCACTGCTCCAGAGTGGGAGTGTCCCTACATATCAGTCCCCTGCCCCAGTTCAGCAGTCATATGAGGGCCAAGAGCCTCCTCATATATTGGGGGCCTACAAGGCAGCACCACTAGGGTAAAGTGTCTCATTGACAGGTAACAAAGTCTATGTTCCTGTTCCCTTTGGTACATTGGCTGTAGTATAGTTATCCTGTACTATATGGCTAAAATCTGATTATAGGTGAATAGATGCCATGTGCGTCCTTCTGAGTCTGGGTCAGCTCACTCAGGATGAGCTTCTCTAGTTCCATCCATTTGGCTGCAAATTGCAGGGTTTCTTTGTTTCTGATGGCTGAGTAGTATTCCATTGTGTAGATGTACCACATTTTCTTTTATCCATTCCTCAGTTGAGGGACATCTGAGTTGTTTCCAGTTTCTAGCTATTACAAATAAGGCTGCTATGAACATAGATGAGGAAACACCCTTGTGGTTTGGTGAGGAATCATTTGGATGTATACCCAGAAGTGGTATGGCTGGTTCTTCAGGTAGTGCTATTCCAACTTTCCTAAGATATCACCAGACTGATTTTCATAGTGGTTGTACACTATGAAATGGAGGAGTGTTCCCCTTTCTCCACAACCTCGCCAGCATGTGCTGTCATTTGAGTTTTTTATCTTAGCCATTCTGACAGGTGTGAGATGGAATCTCAGAATCGTCTTGAGTTGCATTTCTCTGATGATTAAGGATGCTGAGCATTTCTTCATCTTGCATAATTCTTAATAAATTCAAAGAGGTGAAAAATATACCAGTCCTGTGCATGACATAAGGCCAGGAAGGCCTATAATCTCCTCACTGAGAATTTGGAGGTTGTAGTATTTCACTGACCTCCACTCCTCAAGAAATAAAAATGTGTGCCTTAGTAATTAATATTCTCAACCCATAGCTCTTTTGCTTGGTAATGGAGTTATGCTTGTAGATTAGAAAAGAAGGACAATTTGGAAGTTTACAGCACATATTCATTCACTTTGGAGGGCAGCATACACACCAGTGTAAGTATAAAAACGTAAACTGAAAGATAAAATTAGTGAATACAAACTGGAAGCAGCCAAGCAGGCTCTTCTAAATGGTGCTAAAGATGACAGGATATATATCAAGATTCTTCACTTACTTCAGATAGAAACCAGAAGCCACTTGTAGATTCAAGAGTAACTGGGACACATAATGTTATATAGGTTATCAAATGGGGTCAGATTTATTATGGTGGTTTGCATTTCTATTTTCTATAAATATTCCTTTGTGACCTCTGCCTCGCTAATCTTTAGATTCTAAAGTTCTAAGTTCAAGTGATTCAATCTATCCTAAATCATTTGAAAGATTATTCTTGTTTCTAATGTACTTTTTATACATTTTAAGACCTTGATTGAATTATTTGAACTCTTTATGATAGATTGGTACATATTTTATGAAAGTTGAGACCCATCAAAATGAAGCAGATTCTTGCATTTCCTCTGAAGCACAGCCAGGCCTGTTCCCTCTACAGCCAGTTGGAACTGAATCCTCCATGCAGTCAGAGAACTAATGGTTTTGCCCGATCTGCTGTACCTTTAAATCAACTTTGCTTGTACCTGGCATCACTCCCTAACCACAGCTGCCAACTGTTCAAGGTGGAAGAAAGGAGTCTTTAGCATTTATAAATAAGCTCTTCTCGGGGCTTACTAGCTGCAGAATCTAGGGCAGCAGAATGTTCTCAAGAGATGTGGAGGAGCTGTGTAAGTTTGCTATGTAAGGAAGTAAATGTACATGTTTCTAATAACATGGGAAATTTGATAATGGTTATTTTGTATAATTAAAGAAGAAACAACAACCTCATACAACTTTATGTGTCCTGAGTCAGTGCTCAGGTCAGTCAAGGTCAACAGGATCTGGATTCTTTTTTTTTTTTTAAATATTATTTTTATTTCTTCAAGTTACATCTCAATCACAATCCCCTCCCTACTTCCCCATCCAGTCCTACTCCCCAACCCTCTTCCCCCTCACATCTCCTCATCTGCTTCCTTTTGTAAAAAAAAAAAGTTTAAGATATATCTTTTTCTCCCCAACAGCTTACCCTTTCAGTCCAAAAAATACCTCTTTCTTAATGAAACAGAAACAAGGAATAGACTTCATCCTTCTGAAAGGATGCCACATGCCAGGACTTACAACAGTACCCACTGATGTAAACCATGGCTGAAACTCTTCCTTGGTGCTCACAATTGCCTAATGGCCATGAAGACTCTGTTTACCACCAAACAGTCACTGGGAACTTTTTCAAGAAACTGAGAAACACAGATGTTATTACTGGAGTTGTTAAAACCTCTGAACCCTTTAATAATCTAACATTATCCACACTAGGCACTTCATGATACCACCCATTTCTATCCTCTCATCTTCCCATGATTTGTTGCAAGTGGTCTCATGAATCAGTAAATGTAATAGCAATTTGGTTAAAGTAAATAGTAAAATCTGAGGTCAGTCTTGCCTTGTAAAAGTTCTATCTTCCAAAAAAAAAAAAAAACCATAACTAGCTCCTCCCATCACCAATTAACATTACTCAGCAGATAGTTCAGTGGTGGTTTGTGGTGTGTGGCTGAAGAAAAGAGATACGGAATAAAATGGTACTTTCCAAGTGCTGAAAGCTTGAACCACTAACACTATGTCTTCTCTGTTTCAATACAGTGATTTCTTTTCCTTGAATATGCCCCTAGCATTACATATGCAGTAGAAATAATTTGGAACAAACAAATGATTTAAAACAAACTTGCTCTGGAGAATGTCTCTAAGGTCTTCAACTCCTTATGGTGTAATTGATGAGCCCTGAGTTTAAACAAACCCAGAGTTTCTTTGTATTAATGCTGCTCAAAAATGTTCTGTAGACTTAAAACTAATTAAAATGAGGAAATTGAAAAGTGGACTGAGATTATTTTTTAAAAAAGTTCACCATCTCATTACAGAGAAAAATAATCGAAACAAAAGACTAATTGAGTTAAGTTAAGCATCCAACCAAGCCTATATTCAGTTAGTTTGGTGGACAAATTGTCACATACCTTGCCTCTCTCTTTCTGCTTCAGTGCACTTGGAGAATGGTATTTGAACTGATCTTTGCAATCTTGGAAATGGTTTCCCCATCCCATTCCTACAGAGTTGCCCAAACATCTTCACTAGGCAACCAAGCTGCTCCAGTTTTGCATGCAGTCTGGATTTGCTCATCTCCCTTAACACTGTACATTGCCTATAATAAATCTCAACCAAGAATAAAATATTTATAAATTACTGAAATAAAGATATTCTCCTGGGGTGAGAGGCTATCTCCAATGAGGATATAGTCCTCATTCTCCGGGATCTAGATTCAATGTTGCTGGCCCCATCACACTGCTTCTAAGCCAAAAAACAAAAACGTTTTGTCCTATGAAGGCTTCCACTGTATGATTCACTTGGTCATTCCTTACAAGGCAAGAGTAATATAAAGTTTATTTTGTTTTTAATTATTAATCTACTAATCTTTATTTCCTTCTGAAATGTTGGTGACTAAAAAATTCAAGTAATTTCTCCCCTCCCACTGTGCTAGAGTTTTGGATTTGTTTCCTCTCTCTTTTTCTCTCTCTCTGTGTGTGTGTGTGTGTGTGTGTGTGTGTGTGTGTGTGTGTTTTATAGGTATTGTCAAGTGGCAAAATAATTACAAAAGAAAAAAGAGTTACAAGGTGGGGTTAAAAACCAGGTGCCAAATACATATGGACTAGACATTGGGAATGTATGCTAAGCCATATAACTCTCATAATTGTGGCCTATTTATTTCTGTTGTTTTGTATTGTATTTATTGTTATAAGAGAAAGAACCATTTGTTGAACTGAAAGGGGGAGCTGTTGGGAGGAAAAAGATATACCTTAAACTTTAAAAAAGGGAAGAGGTTGGGGAATTGAAGGGGAAGAGGGTGGGAGGGTGGGACTGGAGGGGGAAGTAGGGAGGAGATTGTGATTGAGATGTAACTTGAAGAAATAAAAAAAAAAACATTAAGCAGAGATCTCAGGAAGTCTTGTAAAAGAGTGGGAAGAAGAATAGAGGGATCCAGAGGGGACAAGAACTCCAGAAAACCAACAGTGTCAAAGGCCCACCGGAGCTCACAGAGACTGAAGCACCAACCAAAAAAAGCATCTATGAACTGGATCTAGGCCCCCTAAACATGGGTAGCTGATAGGCAGCTTGGGTCTTCAAGTAGACCCCTTAGCAAGTGGAGCCAGGACTGTCTCTGACATGTACTCTGTTGCCTGTTTGTGAATCACTTTACCCTAGCTGGACTGCCTTGTCTGGCCTCAGTGTAAGAGGATCCTCTTAGTCCTGATTAGACTTGAAGAGTTGGGTGACTTGATGGGGAATGGTTCCCCTTTTCTGAGGACAAGGAGAGGGGGAAAAGGGAGAAGAGACTGGGAGTGTAGGACTGGGTGAAGAGGAGGGAGAGGGCTTTGATCTGGATATAAAACAAATTAATTGATTAATTAACTTTTTAGAATAATTGAAATGTTTAAAAAACCAATTCTGTGATGATTCAGTACAATATAATGCTGACACTCTAGAAATTAGTGTATGATATTGCGTTAAATGCCACTAACATTAATAGTAAACCTCAAATCTTCAGTTTCAGTGGAGTATGTGAAATATGATTTAGACACAGAGAAGGTAGAAAAAAAAGGACATTAGTCATTTTTTTCTTCCAGAAATATCTTTGCTTCCAAAGAAAATGCTACAGATAGAAAATACACATGGGGCAGCTACTATTCCATATAAAACAAATAATGTTCTCTCAGGGATAGAGAGATGATTCCATCATGTAATACAAGACACATGTGGCATAAAGTGGGAGGCAAAGACATGCCCTCCCACATAGACAATTACAGCGAAGAGGCTGGAAATCCAGAATTTAATCATCAGTTCTTAAACTACAGAGAATAATAATAAAATGTCACAAGAGGATCTTTGTAGTATTTGCTTAAAACCTCTCAGCAAAATGCCAACACAGTGATTCATTCTGCTGAATGGAGCACTTAGGATATCTATTCTTGTTGTTAGTGAAAATTAACACCTTTCTATTCTCACTACAAGTGAAGGGTACTCCAGAGAAAGGGATGAACTCGGAACATCTGCCACTGGCATGTCAAAAGTACACTGAGTACACCTAGAAATAACACCTGATGAAATTGCATCCTTAACTTCTTATAATGGAACTAAGAGATACAATAAACATCTGCTCTATATAATAATAAATACAACATCAAGAGAAGTTTGCAATCTTTCAGAAGATAGGGGCTCTGTTATGAGGCAGAATCATAGAATGATTGCTAAACACATGGAACCAAAGCAAGGCTCTTTATGTTATTCTATGCCATTTCAGCAGGTATGTTACAGAAGAGCAGGTCATTCAGCCTCTCAGTATGTCTCCCTATTCAATGGAGTACAAAAATAATCATTAGTTTATAGAAATATTAGAAATAATCCATTGGTGTAATCATGTTTTGACACTAAACTTAATCTATAATTCATCTATTCACACTGAAGTATAGCCTTAACACATTTATTCGTTACCATTTAGTATATGCTAGATGGACATAGAATAGCATGCACAAAACATGACTAAATAGTAACAAAAACAATTTCCCAAGTCATCATTCTCTTTGTTTATCACAAAAATCTATCACAGGAATAAGCATAAAAAAATTATTTGATGATGACAGACTTTTCAAGAAGAAAAATAATAAGGGTAACTAAATATTTAAAATGATATTCTGTAATGCAAAGGGATTTAAGGCAGCCAATTTATAATTCTAGCATATTTTAAGGGGAATGTGACTAAGTGAAGATGCTCACAAATGGCACAATAATGCATACCAGTTCAACTGCAGGAGTGAAAGGGAAGGAATCTCAAACTGAGAAACTCCACAAAAGCCAGAACAAAAACCTCAGTAACGTGACTCATGTTGGTTCCCATGTAAGAAATGAAAAATGATCATGACAAAGTCAGGGGAAAAAAGGCTTAGTGAAGTAATGAAGGGAAATAAAAACTACACAGAATTATGTGGAGTAATGATCAGCCACTAGCCCAGTCAAGAAAGTGTCTCCCTGCAGTGAGCAGGGCACTATGGCAAGGGTGAAACATATCTCCCACTTAGCTGTGTTGAGACATAAACTCTGGCATTTTGTTGACTTGACTGAAGATTATCCTAACATTTTGATCTTCAGAAACAGGTTTCTAAAACTTAAATATATGTGGAAAGCCAAGGAGAAACTCTTTTTTATTGAAAAAGTTCACAAATAATATTTTGTTTCATCTGCCCTGAAGGGGGGAAAAAAATCAGTGTTGCCGTGACATCATACTACAAAGGCTTTAGAATCAGTGAGATAGGGTGTGCTCTGTTCCTAGCACTAAGGCATGATCAGGAGCTCAAATAGGTACCACAGTAAAGCACAGAAATTACATGGGCTACCACAAATAAAACTCCAATGGGCTACCACAAATAAAACT
>CAJQZJ010000319.1:204176-227419 GCA_907164525.1 Lophiomys imhausi | reverse complement strand
ACCACAAATAAAACTCCAATGGGCTACCACAGATAAAACTCCAATGGCTACCACAGATAAAACTCCAATGGGCTACCACAAATAAAACTCCAGCCAGCAAGGTCTGGGTCCTGAGTCCCACTCTCTAACAGGGAAAGAGACGTGATCAGCTGGTCAGAAACACTCTCCAGAAAATAAAGAAACAAGATCAATTTTAGCTTCTTTTGGAAAATATATCAAACACCAGAAAGCCAGCAACAAGCAAACAAGAGTGGGGGAGGGAGGTGGGAAGGGAAGAGGGAAGGGGCATAAGTGTCTACTGCATTGAAATAATGACAATTAAAACACTAAACATTCACAAGTCGGGCGTGGTGGCGCACACCTTTAATCCCAGCACTCTCGAGGCAGAGGCAGCCGGATCTCCGTGAGTTCAAGGCTAGCCTGGTCTACAAAGTGAGTCCAGGACAGCTAGGGCTACACAGAAAAATTCTGTCTCAAAAACAAAAACAAAACATTTACAAACTAAGAGTGTAAACAAGATCATGAAGTGGAAACATTAAAATAAACACTGAGAGCCAGCCAGATGGCACAGCAGGTGTCAAGTTTGCCTACCTGAATGTGTTGCCAGGCACTCACACGGTAGAAACAGAAAACAGAGTCCTGCAAGTTGGCCTCTGACGTCCATATGGTAGCATGTACCGATACACTTACACACAACACAAATGATTAAAATGTTTTAGCAAATACATAAATACTGAAAAGTCCAAGACAAGAATCAAAACCAAATTATCTCTACCAAGATAAGAACCGAATAGTTGAGCATTCATCTGCTCCAGTTCTACCTGGATCTCATCCAAGTATTTATGTATTTTTCCAGAATGCTATCCACTGTGCTGCCCTGTTGACAGGTGTGTGTAGCGACAAGGGAGGCAGTGAAGGCTGAGAGAAAAGGATGCTTTCTAATCCTTATTGATTAGGTCATTATCCATCTACTTATTCCTTACTCTTTTGCCTACACAACTGTGGCAGAAGTGTGTGAGAGAGAGCACATAGCCACGAGCAAGTACTTCCTATTCCACCTTGCTGTGCACCTATCATGGATGTGCTATCTGATATCTGGAATTTGCTTGTTCTTTTGCATTACAAATGGCCCAGGAAGATTAGCATTTGGGACATCCAGCTTTTGGGACCCCAAACAGTCTACTCTGATTGGGCCATGAAGCCCATCCTTTAGACTGTCACAGGCTGTGGAATGTCATGCCCACCCTCCACATCTTCCCTGAGTCTGTAGCATCAGCAGCACAACCATGAGACTTTCTTTGCTTCTGCACATCCGCTGGAAGGAGCTCCTGGAAAAGGGAGGGTTGGCAAACTGCTGCCTAGTTGCTGGTAGCACACCTTTCCTTGCCATTCTCAGAATCCCAACAAGTCAACCATAACCCTTTTATTATTGCAAAATCAGTAGAAAATACACTGTTTTCTACAACTGATGCCAATATGAAGAGGTGAGCTGTTATTTTAATTCTGAAGCTGCAGAAAATCATGGAACCTTGTCAAGTCTCACTGTCCTACATTGGGAAGAGGTGACAAGAGGCCCAGGTTCAGAGGGTAAATGTAATCCTTGGGGTCTTGAACAATGAGGACATCTAAACCATACAGTGCCTCTACAGATGTGTCCCCAGTGCTGCTAGCTAGTATACCAAGCATCTGATAAGTAATTTATACTAGCGAGTCTTACTGCAAGGAATCCCAAGAGAACATTGGCATGAGGATTGAAGGGATTTTTCATTTACCACAGAAAATGATTGTGTAACATTAACAACTAAAAGTAAAAATTGAAAGTTTTATTTCAGGAAAGAAAAAGTCAGGATCTAAGAATGGTTATTTTTATGGACTGAAATTTGTCTCCATGGTTTTGCAAGTTGGAAAGCTCTAACTGTTTTGGTTCACATACCTAATAGATTCCAGTTAATGGTGGAAAATGGGCCTATTGGAGTTGGTGGGAATTGGGCTTCTTTTCCTCCTTCCTTCCTTCCTTCATTCCTTTCTTCCTTCCTTTATTTCTTTCTTTCTTCTTTCCTTCCTTCCTTCTTTCCTTTTCTCCTTTCCTCCTTCCTTTCTTCCTTTTGTTCTTTCAAATTTTTATTAGTTCTTTGAGAATTTCATGCAAAGTGTTTTGGTCATACTCCCCTTTCTACAACTTCACCCAGAAACACCCTCCACTCCCTATCCATCCAACACTGCCTCTCCTTCTGCTGTTTCTTAAGGTCATCAAGTCCAATTAGCATTGCCTGAACACTCTTGGATGTGTGGCCTTCTACTGGGACATTCTCAACCCACTAGGGACCACATTATCAAAGAAAGCTGACTCTCCCTCTCTTAGCAGCTGCCAATTGCCAATAGCTCCTTGGTAAGAATTATGGCATCATGTCCACCTCCTCTCTCCTTGCTGCTATTTGGTTTGGCTTGAGCTTACAAGGATCTTGTGCATGCCATCATAATTGCTGGGGGTTCATATGTGTAAATACCCTGCAGAAAACACTGTTTCCTTATAGTCATCCATAGAAATACCTCTATTACTATCTTTCCAACCCCTCTACCCCTTTATTGCAATGAACCTTTAGTTTTGGTAGGAGGGATGTGATATAGTTAGAGTGAAGAATTCTGCATCTCTTGTTCTCTGCACCTTGAGCAGTTATGGGTCTCTGTGTTAATTGCCATCAACTGAAGAAAGATGCTTCTGATGATGGTTGAGAAATACACATATGGGTATAACAAAAAGTTATTAGGAATCAGATTAACACTGTGGCCATCTAGCAAAATAATAGTAACAAGTTGTTCCCTAAAGCTTATGATCTATCTAGCCACAGTTGGTCCCAACTATGGTGACAGGTATGAGTTTCATCTTGCTGAATGTCCACAATCAGAAAATGGGCATGTCTTTCCAGGATGATTATCACTGTAGCTCTCAGAATTCAAAACCAAGTAAGACTGATGGTTACCTTCCTCCTCTGGTAGAGTGCTTGACATCTCCCAGAACCATGAAAGCTAGCTATCTTGACTCATATACAGTGATTTCAACAAAAGGATCTTATAGTAAAGCATTAGAAGGTAACAACTTGGAAAAATATTTGTATTATTGATAGTATTGGTAGAACTTAAACATGTAGTATTGCTACAAAACATTATTGCTTAACCAATAAACACAGTTCACCATAAAGGAGAAAGAACTCTGACATAGCTGAACAGAGGCCACTATTTGTGAAGAGAAGACTAGAGAAACCTGGACCTGTGTAGCCTCACATGACCAAGCTTCAGCCCAAGCAGTGGGCCCCTGCTGCAGTTGCTCTGTCTTCTCCATGCTGGTGCCTCACTGCCATTACTGGGAAACGACAGTCTGGCTAAATAGAAAATAAAAGTTTTCTAGAAATGGAAAATCATTCATAATTTTTTTCAGAAAGTGTTTAATTTCCATCCACCTTTCCCTTAGATCACAGGTCATCAGAGTCCTCAGGAACACTCAGTGGTTCTTCCAACCCATTCAGTGGCCTGCAGACCAGTCCTTAGTGGGCATTAGTCTTTATTAGAGAATTAATGGACAGGCACAGTGGGCACTTGCACCAGAACAGTCTTCCTCCTCTCACTTAGCGAAGGGTAAACTAGAGAGTGGCGCAGCAGTCCATCCACCCTGAAATTCCTCTTTGATCACAGCCTTTTCAGCAGCAGTGTGCTGTTCCTTCTCCATCTCCTCAGAATCACTGCAGAAGTAGAATTCAAGCATCACTTCCCAGCGATACTCATGCCACACCTGCACAGAAATTCCATGGTCAGCATCCACAATATCAGACCCACTGAGAGGGTTCTCTTACTATCACATGAGATGACAATGTCAAGAGACAGAGGAGAATCTGTATTCCACAGAGCGGAACGATGGTAGGCAGGTTGCATAAAACATTTCTATGAGGGGCTAGTGGTCAGCTTTGAAATCGGTCACCACCAGAAGACACAGCTCCCTAAAGACTTTCAGATACACTTAGTGAAGGTCCCAGGAGTGAAGCAGCCAGCAATGGGAAATGGCTCCAATGGCAGCAAATGATATTAGCATGGCTCGTTGGCCAGAGTTCCTGGAGGAGATGATGCTGATGTTAGCACTGTTCCCAATGGCTACAATGGCTCGAGCTGGCATCAACAGCTTCGGCCAGATCCTGCTTAGAATTACAACGCAGATGTCATCACTATTCCTATTTAGATGTGCTATTCCTTCTAGAAGTCAACGTTGCTCCTACCTAAGAGGGTTTCTATAGGAGAGAATTTGAGGAAGTCCTCCCTCTGCATTTGTCACCCATCAAGGCTCTGTATACTGTGTTAGTATTATACTGGAAACCAAGAACAATGCTATATGAACCCCTCCCTTCTCCTTCCTCTTTTATAATTACATCTATGATTGATTCTAGCCATGTTCAGAACAGTGATGTCTCCATATGCTCACTTGCAGTGCGAGAGAATGTAGAAGAGCCTTCTCCTAGCTGAACAGACATATTTGGTTTTTATGTGGGTTCTGGAAATTCTGATTGCTGTATCCCAAGAAAATGAGGTGCCAAGTCTTGAATAGAAAAACTGGAATGGGAGTCAGTTCCTGATATAATTCTTTCTACAGTTGACTCTGGGCCTCCCAGTAACAGATGACATGTATGAACATCTGCCCATGCTTATCATATGACAGTACATATGTGTGAATTCCACAATTAACTCAGAGAACCATTTGAAAAATAATTTTTATGTATAATGGGAACTTTGCAACATTTTCAGTCTCCTCAAAGATAATGTAATTTGGGGCTAAAGAGATGGCTTAGTAGTTAAGAGCTGAAGGAAGAACTGGCTGTTCTTCCAAAGGACCCGGGTTCAAATCTCAGCACCCACATGGCAGTTCACAGTTGTCTATAATTCCTGGGTTTGGTGGTACAGGTCTTTAATCCCAACACTTGGGAAACAGAGGCAGGCAGATCTCTGTAAGTTCAAGGCTAGCCTGGTCTATAAAGGGAGTCCAGGACATCCAGGGATACACAGAGAAACCCTGTCTCGAAATACCAAAAAAGAAAAAAAAAGATAATGTAACTTATGTTCAAAGTAGACTTTTAAAGCAGTATTCTAGTTCATATAAAAGATAATACTACCAGGAATTTTATTAGTCAAGTTTGTATAATTGCTGTAATTTGCCCTGAAATATGCAATAAAACCAAAGAAATTTACACATGACACATATCCACTGTTGTGAATGGTATTGTTTCTTGGATTCCTTTCTCAGTGTAAATGTTTATGTCATTTAAGAAGGCTTTTAATTTTTGTGTGTTTTGTATCCTGCTACCTTGCTGAATGTACTTATCAGCTATAGGAGTTTCCTGATAAGGTCTTTGGTTTGCTCTCTGCTGTGAGTGAACATTTAGAAGCAGAAGACTTATTGCAGTCCAAGGAATGCCACAAAATGCCTGGTAAGCATCACATTAATTCATTTCCCATTAGAGATAAGTAAGTGATGAGAGGTACTGAGATTCTTCTATGCTGTGCGCATGAATGTGCAGCAGAAACATAAAGTGCTTGGACTGGATGAAAGTGCAGAGCTTTGCCTCAAAGGAGGCATCAGGACAATACCTTACCAGGATCAACATTAAACATACTTGCCACTGAACCCTGGGCAGCAGCTTTTCTGCAGAAGCAAACTTCTCCTGTACCTGGTGGCATGCTACAGATGTTTGATTTTCTTTGACTAGCCAGAGTACAAAGTGTCATTTCTCTAGTCAGTGTTCATGATGGGTTCAGAAGATAATCCAATATACAATGAAATACATTACAGGGACTCTTTGAACTTGAAGGCAAGTTAAGTATTCTGGCTAAGAACTGATAGTACATGTGAATTATAAACCATGAAAAAAAATACGAATACAAAATATGCTAAATATTTAAAAGGTGAAAAGAGCCAGGCATAGTGGTGACACAATGATCCCAGCATTGGCATGACCCTAGCAAGAGGATCATGAGCTGGAAGCAAGCCCAGGTAATATGAGACATAGTCCCAAAATGATAATAGAAAATTAAAGAAAACAAAGTGACAACAAGGATAATTCTCTTTTAGTTGTTCATAGAAACACTTCAGGTGTTTACACTTTTGTAGTTACTAGTGACACTGACAACGTGAATGCTTGAGTATTTCTCCCTAATAGGTTGCTGTGTATCTACACCAGCACAGCTAGAGACCATGAAAATAGTACAGCTTAAGAATTTGATTAGAGCAAGAGAAATTGTAAACTGCACAAAATAATGTTGCACATGAGTAAATTAAAAGGTTTGGACTTTTTAAATAAATAGAATCACTGTTAGTGGAATGACCATCTCAGAGTCATTGTGAAGTTGGAATAGTAGAGTTAAGAGTTTCCTCATGCTCTGTTGTGGGAGAGTGTTCAATACTTCAAGAAAAAAATCGAACAACGAAAATTGAAATAATTAGAAAGCTTTTCTTTGCTAATCTTTCCATCTTTAATGCATGACTTTCTAATTATTTCAATTTAGCTGTTGGCTCCATATTTTCCCATGAAAACAGCACAGCCTTCCTATGTGTTATAGCCCCCAGCCCACACTAACTTTAGTAGAGAGCTATTGATGACTTCTATGTTTGACACAGTTGCTAACAAAACACAAGTCACTTAGCTATTAGATAAGCCTCTGAACATGTTCTGCTGATTGAATTATTATAAGATTATAGTCACTCTCCTGGACTTGGAGCCTTGACTTGATTTTCTGCTGTGATTTTTGCTTGCCCACCTTCTCATCTGTTCCAAAGCGTGGCCCACCTGACCCTTCAGTAGGGGCCTATAATCTACCCTCCAGCACTTGATCAGTGTCCACACAGAAAAGAGGGGTAAACACAGCACATTTTTTACATTTCTCTCAGGTTCATCTCAGGTGGGCTCATCTCTTGCTGGCTAGTTGGCCTTCTTCAAGGACTAGGGGTCAAATCTGTTCTGAAACACATTCTGCTTCTATTGGGTTTGTGATTCACTCAGTCTTTTTGCTGAGTTTCCTTCTGAATTTTGAAACTTTTCAAGTTCAGTCATGAATGCTGATCTTGGAGCCCCCGTCAGCCTCATCCATTGTCATAAGTATTAATATCATTTAAGAATTAACAACCATATCTAAAGTTGTATATCCCACTCCCCTGAATCATGAATTTATAAAAGTTCATAAAACTACTGGTTTCTCAATATAAAACTGGACACACTAAATCTAACAGAACGGAAAGTGGAGAAAAGCTTCAAACTGATTGGCACAGGTGACAACTTCCTGAACAGAACACCAATAGCTCAGGCTCTAAGACCAACAATTAATAAATGGGACCTTATGAAACTGAAAAGCTTCTGTAAGGCAAAGGACACTGTCATCAGAACAAAACAGCATTGGGAAAATATCTTCACCAACCCCACATCTAACAGAGGGCTAATATCCAAAATATATAAAGAACTCAAGAAATTAAACACCAAGAAACCAAATAATCCAATCAAAAAATGGACATACAGAACTAAACCAAGAATTCACAAAAGAGTAATCTCTAAATAGCTGAGAGATGCTTGAAGAAATGCTCAACATCATTGGTCATCAGGGAAATGCAACTCCAAATGACTCTGAAATTCCATCTCACACCCATCAGAATGGCTAAGATCAAAAACTCAAGTGACAGAACATGCTGGTCAGGATGTGGAGAAAGGGGAACCCTCCTCCCTTGCTGGTGGGAATACAATCTTATACAACCACTTTGGAAATAAATATGGTAATATCTCAGAAAACTGGGACTAATTCTCCCTTAAGACCCAGCCATATCACTCCTGGGCATATACCCAAAAGATTCTTCACCAAACCACAAGGACATCAGCTCAACTATGCTCGTAGTAACTTTATTTGTAATAACTAGAAAGTGGAAACAACCCAGATGCCCTTCAACCAAAGAACAGACGAAAAACTGTGGTACATTTACACAATGGGATAGTACTCAGCTATCAGAAACAAGGAAATTATACAATTTGCAACAAAATGGATGGAAATATAAAAGCTCATCCTGAGTGAACTAACCCAGGCCCAGAAAGATACACATGGCGTATACTCACTTAGTACAGGATAACTATCCTACAATCCACAGTCCCAAAGGAATAGGAACGTAACACAACTATTCTGCGAGAAACTCCACCCAGCAGAGAATGAAAACAGACAGTGAGACACACAGTCAAACATTAGGTGGAGCTCTAGGAGCTGAGTATAAGGGAGGGAGGAGGAATAGAGAGACCCAGAGGGGACAAGAACATCACATGAAGATCAACAGAACTGATCAATTTAAGCCCCTAGAAGCTTATAGAGACTTACCAAAAAAAGAAAAAGCATATATAGACCAGTCCTATGTTTTTTATTTGTTCGGTGAAGTATTATTTACCATGAATTCTTAGCTTCATCTACATAGATGAAAAGTATCTCAAACATCACCAACAGTTCCTGCTTTAAAAAAAATACTATGTAAAATGTTTAGAACACTTGTTCTAACCCTTTAAAATCATAATTAGATGAGATATAAGTTGTTTCATTTTTATCAGTCCTATATTGTGGGAGGTGTAAGATACTGGTGTATTTAACTTTATTCTTAATAAAAGTTAAACTATTATAAAGGAAACCCAAATGGCTGAAAAACACCTAAAAGAAATATTCAACAACCTTGACTATCATGGAAATGCATATCAAAACTACTTTGAAATTCCATCTTATATCTATAAGAATGGCTAAGATCAGTAATACAAGTGACACCTCATGCTGGAGAGGATATGGAGCAAGTGAAACACTTCACTATTCCTGGTGATAGTAAACACTTGTATAGCTATTATGGAAATCAGGATGGTGGTGCCTCAGAAAGAGGAAAATCAGTCCAACTCAAGATCCAGCTATATTACTCTTGGGCATATACCCAAGTGATGCCACATCAGGGACACTTTTTCAACCATGTTCATGGCTGTTCTACTCATAATAGTCAAAAACTGGAATCAATCTATGCTGGAGTCCTGCTTCATGACAGTCAGGGGAGACTGGAAAGGTGAGCACAGCATTAGACATTACTTCTTCAATCAGACTTTTCTCTGAGGGTTTACAGTTTAATTACTTGTACTGGTGAAAAGTTCAGGGCTCTTTAATATAGAGACAAGCAGCATTGCCAGCCAGCAGGAGCTCAGGGGTTCATTAATTCTTTGTGAGTCAGCAATACAGAGAAAAAGAAAGAAAATCATGCACTCACATTCAATGGGTGAAGCAAAGGGAGTTCCCACAAGCTTCATACATTAACATACATTAGATAGATAGGTAGATAGATAGATAGATAGATAGATAGATAGATAGATAGATAGATAAATGGGTGGATGGATGGGTGGGTGGGTGAGTATATAGACAGACAGACAGATAATTTGACATGCATACATATAAACATATGGGCAAACAATAAGAGAGCTAGACACATATATACATATATACAACTGGTAGATGAACCAAACTCCAAAAGGCTCCAACCAACTTGTCCATAGCTTTTATACCTCTTAATACAAAGTCTTGTATGTCAGAAGAAAAATTATCTCACAGTCATAAAGCAACAGATAAAATCATTACAGCAGGCTTCCTAAATATTTTTACATTCCATAAGTTCATGGTAAGTTTAAAATGACAGTTTTCATGTCATAAGCTGACAAGGTATAAGAAGTTACATGGGAATTGTGTATATGTTATTCCATCAAGATTCATACTAATTAGACATTCCCCAGCTATTTGAGTTCATTACAAGTTCAAAGCAGTAATTTTTTTTCTTATCCTGTGCACACAGAGACCTGTGAACTATTCTTGATCCTAATCTAGGTTGAAAGTTTGTCTAGGACATAAATCTGTCACAACCCTATCTCTCTTTCTAGTGAGATTTATGTGCTTGGTATCTGAAGGTTCTAGAACTTTTATTGCAGCTTTCTTGTGCTGCAGGGCCAGGTTGGGGAAGTTAGAATTATTTGAAGCAAATCAGTAATAGGAATTCTATAAAATCATTATCAGGAGTTATGAACTCTTTAATTCATCTGAACAGCATTATTTCATGACTGTATACTTTCATATTAATTCTGCAGGAGATCTACCCAATCAGAGTAAGGAATTGCCTCAGAAACAACAGGCAGTGAGGGCCTCTCCAAACCCTTCCAGATCTTTGGAGTCACAGTAATAACAGCATGGAAAAGACAAATAAACAACAGGAAGTAATTATGAGGCATAGTCCCTCTCAGGGTACACCCAGAGTAGGCCATGCAAAACCAGTGGGTCACCTTCAGGAAGCCCACTTGTTTACTGAAATATTTTCTCTATATGGCCCCTGACAAATCTAGAAGTCCCTCAACAGAATAATAAAAAAAAATGTGATACATTTGCACAATGGAGCACTGCTGAGCTATTTTTAAAAATGACATCATCAAATGTGCAGGTAAATGGATACAACTAGAAAAAAGATCACCCTGAATGAGATAACTTAGACCCAGAAAGATAAATATGGTACATATTTGCTTATATCTGGCTATTAGCTGTTAAGTAAATAATTACCAAGCTACAAGTCTGTAGACCTGGAAAAGGTATGCATAGAGGAAGGGAATTAAGGGTACACATAGGTATCACTGGAAGGGGGAAACAGGATAGATTTTATGGGTGGACTGAAGACAGGAAGAGGGGATAAGAAGATCAGGTGGGAAGGGTAGGGAGAGATGGGGTTGAGGGAAGAGATGAGTGTAATGACAGCTTGAATGGATGGGTATTTGAGGAATGGTATGGAAATCTAGTGCAGTGGAAACTTCCTAGAATATATCCAGACAATCTTCATGAAGTCTCCAAATAATGAGGGAGACAGAACCCCTCCTGCCCATCTCAGTGTAAAAACTGGGTTTCATCTAATTGAGTTGTTGGATTTCCCATGGAAATCCCCAAACAACCAAAGCTGTTGCCAGAACAGTTGTGGTTGCTCTCCACAAACTAACCGTGAGGCACCATCACTGAAGACACCCCACAACTCATTGAACATGCAGAGGTTGACCTGGTGCCATCATGGAACCTTCACCTCCATGTTCTAGTGTCTATGACAGGAAACATTCTCCATAGGCTACCAAAAGACAAAAGTAAACAGTAACCCCCAACCACAAAATATCTGTAATTTGTCCTGCCTGTAAAATATGCTAGGGAAATGGTTGCACAAAGCTTTCAGGAGTAACCAACTGATGTCTGATTTGACTTAAAGCCCACTCCATGAAATGGAACTCACACCTGACCCTTTATTGGGTGATCAAGAACCAAAGTGTAGATAGCCCTGAGACCAAGGGTAAAACCTAATACTACTGCTCTTAAAAAAAGTAGATAACAATAAAATGACTCCTAATGATATTCCTCTATACTCAAATTCAGCCTTATTCAACCACCATCAGAGAAGCCTCCTCCTGCAGCAGATGGGCACAAACACCAGAGAGAGAGAGAGAAAGAGAGAGAGAGAGAGAGAGAGAGAGAGAGACCTTGTAACACATAGCACTGAATGAGATGTCTCCATCAAATCTCTCCCCTCAGAGTTCAAGGAACTGTGCAGAGGAGTGTGAGAGTGGAAAAAGTTTAAGAGCCAGAGGGGTTGGAGGACACCATAACAAGATCCTCTAAATCAACAGAGCAATGCTAATATGAACTAACAGAAACTGAAGCAGCCATCATTGGGCTTACATGGATGTGATCAGATCCTCTACATAAATGCTATAGCTTTCATTTTAAAACTTTTGTGGGACTCCTGAATATGTGATAAGTGGGCCTCTGATTCTTATGCCTCCTATTGGAGATATTTTAGTTTTCTATTGCCTTGGCTTATCCAATCTTAATATGCTGGTTGTCATTTCACCTTATTATATTTTATTTTGGTATCTTTTGTTCATATCTCCTCAAGCCTGTTCTTTTCTAATGACAGACAAATAAAGTAGATCTTGATAGGAGAGAAGGTAGGAAGAACTTAGAGGAGTAGAGGGAACTGAACTGTATTCAGATTATGCTATATGAGAAAAATATATGTTTAATAAAAGGAGGAAAAGATATTGCTATTCAAATTTATTTCTAGATATATTTTTCTTATTAATAGCTACAGAAAATGTTGTGGTATTCTGTTTTCCTCATTTTTATTTAACTATTTCCCCTCAGTTTCATTTTTATTTTAATTTTGTTTATCTTTCATAATTAGTCAGAATTTGTTATGTAAATTAAAAATATGTCCTGTGTTTTTGTGTTTCAGGTCACTACTGCTTGTTAAGTGACTGGGAATCACGTGGAATTAATAAAATAGAGAGATGAACATGCAAAGTAGCTGGGAATTATACAGAATTAATAAAATAGATAAATATGCAAAAATAATCTCACATTTCATACAAAAGCTTTCAGTTCTTAACAGTACAGTAAAACCAATGTTGATAAATAAGATTTAGTAAAAAGTGGAATTTAGTAAAAAACACACTTAAGATTTACCTGCTGAAAAGGATTTAGCAATCTAATGAAATTCATTTCTTTTGAACTAAAATATTTTAATAGTAGCTGAAATATTTTTAATAAAGAATATTCACATCTATAAATGGATTACTGGAATGTTGTACCTCTCTGTACCTGAGATCTGTAACTTCCAAGTGTTCCTTCCTGAGATTGGGAGGAAGATGCTCTTGAGAAATCCTGTTACCAATAAGCACAGAATCAAGATCCCATTTTTTTTTTCATAAAACTCAAAAGCATATAGGAGGTGATCTGTCCAGTATGAAAGATTTTGTTGTTATTTGTTTGTTTTACTTTTTTTAGGCAAGAGTTACATGTACATCAGGAGATGTTATAGGTTACTACAGTAGTTTAAAATGGATCTGTAGAATTCAAAGCGCCTAGATAGCAATTACGATACCATGAAATAAAAAGGGAAGGTGGTCTTTTCTTTTTTTTAATAAATAAATTTATTTATTTGTTGCTTCAGGTTACATCTCCATCATAGTGTCCTCTTTCCCCCCTTCCCAGCCCCACCCTCTCACCCTCTACCCGCTAACCGTTCCATCCCACTCCTCTGGAGTGGAGTGTCCCTACATAACAGTCCCTCGCCCCAGTTCAGAAGTCAGTCTTTTCTTAATAGGATAAGTGATTTACAAATTAATCATAAGGGTTGAAATGCATCTAGTCCAGCACATAAGGATTGAGTATTCATCATGATTTTAAATTAGACTGAAAGCTCTAATCTTGTTTATGTTGATGTGCTTTGACAGTTTCTTTCTTCCTCTAGTAACTATTTGCTTTTATAGTGTAAATGTACATTAGGATTTCAAATGACAAATTAGCAAGTTTAGTACTTTATAACATCCTGTACAGTCTTCCCATGAACCACAGGTCAAACAAGAGCCTATCTATGAGGAGAAACTTCAAGAATAATCCCAGCCTGTTCAAGGCCAGTATAATTTCCCACTATAGGTATAGACATTAGACAGTTGCAAACAGATGTTTCCCATTTGGCCTGAGAAAACTTGCACCCATAATGGACAATAATGGAATAGAATACATTCACATGTGACTATGAAGCACTTACAAGAACAGCAGAAAACAATATGGACCTTGTAAGGAATGGAAAAAGGTAGCTTGAGCTTCTCTGTGCTCAGAATATGGGTCCTCTACAGAATTTGTAGCTAAGGCTGGGAAGAGGTTGCATTTGTCATATCTCAGAAAAAAAAATGGCAAGCTTTTGATCCCAAAAGCAGCAATGCATCATCATTTACACTGATTTTTCACAGCATCCAGAGCAGAGGCATTTGATAAAGAAGCTCTAGGTAATACTCCCAAATAATCAAAGAGAACTAAACATTGGGAGAGTAAAAAATAACCAAGGACTTCCTGAGGAGGACCGCCACCCCCAGGAACAAGCAGGTTATACCCCATTCAGCCTTTCTCATATCTGCTGGACCTATCTGGGACACAGCCATCAGAGAGCACCATGTCTTAAAGTTGGACCTCGACAATAACAGAGAGCCTACAAACCCACAGAAACTGAACAGCCCTCTACTCAATGACCACTGGGTCAGGGAAGAAATAAATAAATTAATTAAAGACTTTCTAGGATTCAATGAAAATCAAGGCACAACATACCCAAACCTATGGGACACAATGAAAACAGTACTAAGAGGAAAGTTCACAACATTAAACGAGTTCTCATACTAGCAATTTAAAAACACACCTAAAAGCTCTAGAACAAAAAGAAGCAATCACACCCAAGAGGAGTACACAGTAAACTCAAGGCTGAAGAAACGAAGAGAACAATACAAAGAATCAACCAAGAGTTGGTTCTTTGAGAAAATCAACAAGACAGACAAACCTCTAGCCAAGCTCACTAAAAGGCAGAAGAGAGAATCTAAATTAACAAAATCAGAAATGAAAAGGGGAACATAACAAGAGACAATGAAGAATTCCAAAGAATCATTAGGTATTACTTCAAAAGCCTGTATTCCACACAATTGGAAAATCTAAATGAAATGGATGATTTTCTTGATAGATTTCACTTACCAAAGTTAAACCAAGATCAAATAAACAATTTAAAATAATCCCTAAGGAAATAAAAGCAGACATCAAAAGTCTCCCAACCAAAAATCCCACACGGCCAGATGGTTTTAGCGCAGACTTTCAAAGAAGAGCTAATACCAATACTCCTCAAACTATTCTGTAAAATAGAAACAAAAGGAACATTCCCAAACTCATGCTATGAAATCAGAGACACACTGATACCTAAATCACACAGACTCAACAAAGAAACAGAGTTCTAGACTAATTCCCCTTATGAACATTGATGTCAATAAAATACCTTCAAACTGAATCCAAGAACACATCATAAAACATAATCCACCATAATCAAGTAGGCTTCATCCCACGGATGCAGGGATGACTCAACATTTGAAAATCCATCAATGTATAATCCACCATATAAACAGACTAAAGGAAAAAAATCACATGATCATCTCATTAGATTAGATGCTAAAATATCCTTTGACAAAATCTAATACTACTTCATGTTAAAAGTCTTGGAGAGAGCAGGGATACAAGGCACATACCTAAACGTAATAAATAAATACAGCAAGCCAATAGCCAACATCAAATTAAATGGAGAGAAACTTAAAGCACTTCCATTAAAATCAGGGACAAAAAAAAGGCTGTCCACTCTCTCCATATCTATTCAATATAGCACTTGAAGTTCTACTTAGAGCAATAAGACAACTAAAAGAGATAAAGAGGACACAAATTGGAAAGAAGTCAACATATTGCTATTTGAAGATGAAATGATAGTATACATAAATGACTCCCAAAATTCTACCAGAGAATTCCTGCAGCTGAAAAACACCTTCCACAAAGTGACTAGATACAAAATTAACTCAAAAATCAGTAGTCCTCTTGTATATAAACAATAAATGGGCTGACAAAGAAACCAGAGAAACAAACCCTTCACAATAGCCACAAACAATATAAAATATCTTGGTGTAACTCTAACCAAGCAAGTGAAAGACCTGAATGACAAGAACTTCAAGTCTCTGAAGAAAGAAATTTAAGAATATATAAGAAGATGGAAAGATCTCCCATGTTCATGGATTGGCAGGATTAACATGGTAAAAATGGCCGTCTTACCAAAAACAATCTACATATTCAATGAAATTTTCATCAAAATTCCAATACAACTCTTTACAGACCTTGAAAGAACAATTCTGAACTTTATATGGAAAAACATCAACCCAGAATAATGAAAACAATCCTGTACAATAAAAGAACTTCTGGAGGTATCACCATACCTAATTTCAAGCTCTATTACAGAACAATACTAATAAAACCCACATGGTATTGGCATAAAAACAGACAAGTTGATCAATAGAATCGCATCAAATACCCAGAAATAAATCCATACACCTAGAGATACTTGAAATTTTACAAAGATGCCAAAACCATACAATGGAAAGAAGAAAGCATCTTCAACAAATGGTGCTGGTCTAACTAGGTGTCAGCATGTAGAGTAATGCAAATAGATCCATATTTATCACCCTGCACAAATCTCAAATCCAAGTGGATCAAAGACCTCAACATAAAACTGTATACACTAAACCTAATAGAAGAAAAAGTGGGGAATAGCCTTAAAAGCATTGGTACAGAAGACATCTTCCTGAACAGAACAACTCAGGCACTAAGATAAACAATTAATAAATGGACCTCAAACTCTAAAGCTTCTGTAAGGCAATGGACATTGTCAATAGGACAAACATCTGCCTACAGATTGGAAAAAGATTTTCACCAACCCTACATCCAACAGAGGGCTAATATCCAAAATATATAAATAACTAAAGAAATTAAACACCAACACACCAAATAATCCAATTTAAAAATAGAGTAAAGAGCTAAAAACTGAGAATTCTCAACAGAGAAATCTGTAATCACTGAGAAGCACTTAATGAAACGCACCACATCCTTAGTCATAAGGGAAATGCAAATCAAAATGACTCTGAGATTCCATATTACAACAGTCAGAATGGCTAATATTAAAAACTCAAGTGACAGCTGGGAGTGTTGGTGCACGCCTTTAATCCCAGCCCTTGGGGGCAGAGGAGGGAAGATCTCTGTGAGTTCAAGGCCAGCCTGGTCTGCAAAGTGAGTCCAGGACAGTCAAGGATAATCAGAGAAACCCTGATTCAAAAAAACCCAAGAGAGTGAGAGAGAGAGAGAGAGAGAGAGAGAAGAAAGGAAAAAACTCAAGTGACAGCACATGCTGGCAAGGATGTGGAGCAAAGGGAACACTCTACCATTGCTGGTGGGAGTGCAAATTTGTACAAACACTTTGAAAATCAATGTGGCAGTTTCTCAGTAAATTGGGAATAGTTCTACCTCAAGACCCAGCTATACCAGTCCTGGGCATATACCTAAAAGGTGATCCACCAAACCACAAGGACATCTCCTCCACTATGTTCATAGCAGCTTTATTCATAATAGCAAAAACTGGAAACATCCCAGATGTCCCTCATCCTAAGAATGGATAAAGAAACTGTGGTACATTTACACAGTGGAATACTACTCAGCTATTAGAAACAAGGGCATCATGAAGTGTACAGCCAAATGGATGGAACTAGAAAATGTCAACTTGAGTGAGATAACCCAGACCCAGAAATACAAAGTACATACATAAGAAATACATATGTACTGACTCATAAGTGGATATTAGCCATGTAGCACAGGATAACCATGCTAGAATACCCGGATCCAAAGAAGCTAAGTAACAAGGAGGGCTTAAAGGAGGATGCTTGAATCCCACTAAGAAAGGTGCATGATATGAAATTCACAAAATAAAAAAACAATAAAAATATTTTTAAAAGAAGGGAAAAGAAAATAGATATATGAAGTGGAGGGGGGAGAGAGGGAACTTTGTGGGAGATGGGGTGAAGAGAGAAAGGGGAAATTCAAGTGTAGAGAGAGTATGAGGATAGGTTAGAGACTGCTGGGCGAGAGAAGGCAAATTGATGGGTGGCATCTCTGGGACCTGGGAAGGGGGGAAACCTGGGAGGATATGGGGGAAACCTGATCCAAGATGAGACTCCTAACAGAAGGGATACAGATACAGAAGTGGCCACCTCCTGTAGCCAGGCAGGATTTCCCATGGAAGAAAAGGGACACCAACCCACTCACAAAACCTTCAACCCAAAATGTGCCCTACCTACAAGATGTGCAGAGATGAAGATGGAACAGAGACTGAAGGAATGACCAACCAATGACTCATAGAGTCTTGTAGAAGAGCTAGGGGAAGGAGTGAGGAACTGGAGGGTCAAAGACACCACAAGAACACCTACAGAGCCAACTAGCCTGGGCCCATAAGGGCTCATAGAGTCTGAACCACCAACCAAATGAGGGTGTCCTTGCCATGCAGAAACATTTCAGCTTCATGAGGTCCCATTTATTAATTGTTGGTCTTATTGCCTGTGCTAGTGGAGTTCTGTTCAGAAATCTGTTACTGTGTGCTGCCTGCTAGGAAATTCTTCTGGGACCCAGGTATGTTTGACCAATGGTGATTCTAGTATAATATGTTTATAGATATTGGGGGCTGACACTTAGAAATGGGGGTGGGCTGTGGACGGCTGAAGGAGTACACATGAAGGAGGAAAGCACTATGTTCCACCAAGATCTGCTTAGTCCCCTGGCAATAGTGGCAGAGAGTGAAGAGACGCCACACCAGAAGGTATGCTGCAGAGCTAAGGATGAGACTGGGGGATTGTATTTGGAGGAATGGAGGGAGATGTAAAGACCTCCAGTTAGCCTATTTCCTTCCTTGGTCAGAGTGGCCTTGCATTCCCAGTGATTGTCTACTGAAGTTGGGGACTGATATAAAGCAATGAGTGGGGGAGAGGGGTATTAGAAGTAACTCTATATGATCCAATGCAGGATAGTGGAAAGTGAGAAGGGAACTGCAGCAGGTGTTCTGCTGAACAGCTGAGGGTGAGACTAGGGGATGGAATAGAGGATCAGAGGCTGAGGTGAACAGCTGCAGGTAGCCTACCTGCTTCCCTGGCCTGAGTGGGGTTTAGGATAAAGCAATAAGTTGAGGGAGGGATATTAGGAAGAGAAGATCTATGTGATCCACTGGGGATAAGGGCAGAGGGTACAGGAGGCTCCACCAGGTGTTCTGCTGCAGAGCTAGAAGTGAGCCTGGAGAATTGGAATTGGAGGAGCCCAGGGCAAGATGAAGAGCAGCAGTCAGCTTCCCTACTTCCCTGGCTGGATTGTTCTTCGAATCACTTTCAAAGAAAAAGTTACTCTTCACATTTTGAATACTTAGAAATATTACTAGTATAAATATTCCTAAATACAAGTCCCTGTAACATATGAGTTCAGGAACTTACGCTTTGACTCATGTTTATGATGACTGTGATGACTAGTTTTATATAAATATTAGAAATATATGGACATACTCTAGAAACCAAAGCCTTACATTATCATCTACACTTCTCAGCTTTGAATTTCAGAAAACATATGCACTATGCTGCTCATGGAAAGCTAATATTTACTGAGTATCCCCACAGTAGAAATTTGCATAGGTAATTCATCAATCCTTTCTCACAAAATTCTAACAGTTTTAGAGTTTTAGTGAAATGAGTGACATAAAACTTATAAGACATAGATAGCTACTTTTCCAGGATTCAACAAACAACAGTGTTTTTGCCAAACCAAGCAAGGACTGATTTTCTCATTCTTTTCTTATGTGACAATTTTCGCTGAAGCTCTTATGCATTATATTTATTTTATGATTGAGAAGAGTTATGACTTAAACTAAGAACAGAAATCATTATATTTTTATTCTCTTTTATACTCCATGTAACATGTAAGGTATACTTTCTTAAGTAGTAAATATAGTAAATAATATATTTATATGAAAACTGAAACTAAGAACACTTTTGAACATATTCATTTGAATAGTAGGATGCTCATTAAATTAATTTTAACCTAATTTTCTTAAGATTATTTCCCAGATAGGAAAGGTTGCCCTCTTCGTAGTTTTGAAAATACTTAGATAAAATATAAGTATGTTGCATAATAATTACTTTTCACCAGCACTATCTGTAGGTCTAAGGTCTGTATAATTTAAATGCTGATTCTGTACCCACCACCAATATCAGGTTCCAATCCTTGTTCTGAGGATCTCCTGTCTCAATGTTGTGTAAACACTGCTCCCCAATTGCCCCCTAATATTACAATAAATCGGCTTACACCCAATCACTGAGTAGGGGAGAGAATAGCGCTGGACTTCCTGCCCTCCAGGGAGAAGGAATTAGAAAGGAGAAGTAGAAGATTCAGCCATGAGAGAGATCCAGGAAAAATAAGAAAGATTCAGCTAGAGCAGAGAAAGCTATAAAAAGCAAGTATCTTGGGGATTTTGGCAAAGAGAGAGTCAAACTATCATAGAGGGTTAAGAACAGATTTAAAAATGCTCAGGATTGGGTTGTAAAGCTTGATAAACAAATAATGTAATATATATTGTCAAAAAACCAAATTTGCTCCAGGAAAAATATTACCTAACCCCCCCCCCCAAAAAAAAGGTAATTGTCCCAGAGTTAGGTTTAGGGCAGGGCTCTGTTCTTATCTTTCCAGGAGATTTAAAGCATCCATTCAAGGAATCCAGGGACAACTGGACAATGGAAACCTCAGCAGAAAACAGATCAGGCACCAAAGAAGATGAGTGGCCCAGATGATCCAGCCTTGCAGACTTTCTCAATAGCTGTTTCCTCAAAAGTCTACAACCACAACAACACAAAATAGCTAAGATCATTCAGCTCCACAGACTGCTCCAGCCAGAACTTCAGTAAAGCCCTGAATATCAGCTTCTGTCTATGAACTTCTTAGGACATCTAAATAGCTGAGCACAAAAGGACTGAACATCAAATGATTCTATTAACATTTTTAACCATTTTTTCATTTTTATTTGGGCCCCACACAGGTTTACTACATCCCAAATCAGCAGGAAGTCATTTTAATAGAGCGACGTCCCATCCCCAGAAGGTGGGGAGGGTGTTCCCCCCGCCCCTTTGGCCATTTGATGGATAATAGAAAATCTTGATATTTAGGGGAAGAGATTAAAAGCTGTTAAATGGTCTTGTTAAATAGGTTTTGGAGGTTAGACCCAGGGACTTCTCTCTTTTTCTTTTCTGTATCCTTTTTTCTCTCCTATGTAGGAGTGAACAGACTTGAGAATAAATGGGACACAGACAGAGTATAGGAAAGATCAAGAAAAAAGGACAGATTATTGAATATGCCCTTATACCTTTGTATATTGATACAAAATTAATATTATATTTGGCTAAATTGGTATTGATCATTGCATATTAATGCAAAATTAAGATTGTATTGGACTACATCAGTATTGATATTTGTACATTGTTACAAAATTAAGATTATATTTGGCCACAATGGTATTGACCCTTGTATATTGATACAAAATTAAGATTGTATTGGGCTACATAGGTAGTGATCTTTGTATATTGATACAAAATTAAGGGTAACGCTTCTTAAAGGTATTGCACCTAGTAATGCTTAAAAAGGAAATGTGAAGTTTTGGCCTTTTGCTACCAACCGACATAAACTGTTTAGGATAATTAAGAAACGGAAACTAATAGTCATGAAAACGTGTCATTTTGTTAGTTACTATGACAGTCTATCACAGTTATTTTCTAAGCCACTCAGAAATCAAGTTGCTAAGAGACAAGCAACATTTGCTTATCTAAATATAAGAGATAGATAGGGCATCTTCAAAACCTCAAGAGATCTGCAGAATATGGCATTCAAAGATGTTTTCTTAACTTAATATTTTTTTATATCGAGACATGTCAGCTCCAAACAGCACCCCCTATTCTACTCCAAGTAGAGGATGAGCATCGAAGAATCTCCAGTGTGAGATGGTTGAATTAGTCGCAAGCCTATCTCTTGGCAATAAAAACCCCTTGCTTCAACTGTAGACAGAATACTGTCCAAAAAGGACAAAACTTGGAAGCAGGTAAGTTGATAGCCTAGCTCTGCCAAGACAGGGTAGGTAAGCTCTTCATAATTCCTGCTCTACAATCAATGTCTGTCAGAGAATTGGGGCCAAACGGCTGAAGATTTATGCTGTAATGTATGGAGAGAAAATGGGAACTGTCCAGGCAGCCACGGGTATGTCATTTCTTAGTTTTGGAATCTGCAGGCCCTGCACTTCCTATATAATCAGATATATTTATCCCTCTCAGGTCTCTGAGGTGGTTGAAGAATAGATAGCTAGAGTCTCATAGTTAAATTTTGAATTGTTTAGGAATTAAGAAGGTGTTTTGGATCTAAGAAGATGTTTTTAAAATTATGAGGCAAGTTAGTATGAAAGCTGAGTTCGATATAGAACTTTAAACTCATGGAGATTGTTAGATAGTAGAATATTAAACTCACGTGCCAAATACATATGGACTGGACATTGGGAATGTATGCTAAACCATATAACTCTCATAATTGTGGCCTATTTATTTCTGTTTTGTATTGTATTTATTGTTATAAGAGAAAGAACCATTTGTTGGACTGCAGGGGGGAGCTGTTGGGGGAAAAAGATATACCTTAAACTAAAAAAAAGGGTAGAGGATGTGGTGGTTGAGGGGGAAGAGGGTGGAAGGGTGGGACAGGAGGGGGGAGTAGGGAGGGGATTGTGATTGAGATGTAACTTGAAGAAATAAAAAATAAATTATATAAAAAAAAGAAACAAACAAATCTCAAAAAAATAGAGTCTCAATTATTTGGGTGATAGCTGGGATAAGAGAGAAACTGTAAAACAAACACAATTATATAAAATTAACCCTAAGAGTGATCATTTCTGATTATATCTAAAAGCCAAATATATATAAGTTAACTTTAGACCATTTTTTGCTACTTAAAAAAAAGAAACAGTCAATTTTCTCTTTCTTAAATGAAGTAAAATATTTTCTGGGATAAAAAAGGACATTTTGAGATCAGCTCCTGTAGACTTTTTCAAAAGACTAGCACTAGTCACTTTTAGGACAGTGTCTGAAGCACCAAAAAATTTCAAGACAAAACAGAGGATTTAGGAAGACTTGAAATCTCTCATAGTACATAGTTTGCCATCTTTCAATGAGGAAAGATTTTATTCACAGGATATAACTGCGCCCCAAATTCTGTAGAACATTTATTTGATTAATATGTTGATAAACTTAGTAGAAATACATTTTAATATTCTTAAGAGTCTGGAATAATTTTTGAATACTATTGCTAGGAATTATATTTATAAGAAAAAAATGAAGGTATACTGAAAATAATTGGGAAGAAAACTAAAGCTGAAGAAAACCAAAATTTAGGAGTCCATTTCCAATACTTACAAATAAATGAAAGATAGCTGTCTGGCCAGACATAAGATGATGGATAGGTATATACAAAGAAATGATAGAAAGGCAAGAAAAATGGTAGATAAGACTGGAATGTTATTTTTAATGGGGGGGGGGAGGAAAGGGATAGAGACAAAGACACATAATTATATTCCAGTTTTCTAAATTATAAGGACAACCTTACAAATACCAAACACATATCAGCCTATAAGTACGTGTGTGTGTGTGTGTGTGTGTGTGTGTGTGTGTGTGTGTGTGTGTGTG